>CP136062.1:125544996-126129996 GCA_032622095.1 Siphonodentalium dalli
GCAACCCTACCTGTGAAACAAAACATTAATTTTCTTTGGCCTTATGACAAGATTTATGAACACCCCACTAAATGAACAATAGACCATTTCAATGTATACTTTTTATAATTGAATGGAGAATCCATTTAGTACAGAAAGGGTTAAAGGCACACAATGACTTACTTTATCCTTGACTCCATAATAAAGATGTGGCAGTTGATGTAGACATGGTGCCAGAAGAATCAGCTCTGTGGGAATAATACTCAGTTCACCTTTCTTTGTTTTCCCCGGCATCCCTCTGACACCAACAATATCTCCTCTCTTAAGCTTCTCTGTAACCTTCAGAAACGCATCTTCTGATGGGTAGAACCTATGGTTTAATGAAAACGTAATATGAAAGTCAATGACACTGTAGCTCAACTTAGGTAGGGGAATAATTTAATGGTTGACAGTAAATGGAGGAATTAGGAAAGGTGCTAATTGAAATGTCTAAGTAAGACAAGATGTAAATGACCCATGCTAATGGATTTTGTAGAAATATTTAGTCATACAAAGAGTAAAATCCAAAATGGCCATATTGTTTTGCCGAATGACCCCAAAATGACTCGTTCCCATCAAGAGGTCACCCCGATGATCCATATGAAGTTTGGTGACGATCAGATCAGGGATGTAGTCTGTAGGATGTGTCAAAGGATTTAGTGATGCAAAGAGTAATATCCAAGATGGCCACCAGCGGCCATGTTTTTTGACTGAATTACCCCAAAATTATTCGTGCCCAACTAGGGGCCACCCCAATGATGAATATGAAGTTTGGTGATGATAGGATCAGGGTTGTGGTCTGTAGGGTGTGTGAAAGTATTTAGTGATGCAAAGAGTAAAATCCAAGATGGCCACCAGCAGCCATGTTTTTTGGCCGAATGATCCTAAAATGACTCGTTCCCATCTACATGTAAATGTCAACATTCATGACAAATTTTATGATGATCAGACAAACAGTATGGCCTGTAGCCCACGCCAATGGATTCAAATTTGAAATCCAAGATGGCCACCAGCGGCCATGTTTTTTGGCCGAATGACCTGAAAATGACTCGTTCCCATCTACATGTCAATTGCAACATTCATGACAAATTTCATAAAGATCAGACCAAAGATACGACCTGTAGCCCACGCCAAAGTATTTAGTGATGCAAAGAGTAAAATCCAAGATGGCTGACGGAGGCCATGTTTTTTGGCCAAATGACCTCAAAATGACTCATTCCCATCTAGAGGTCACCCCCGTGATCCAAATGAAGTTTGGTGATGATCGGATCAGAGATGTGGTCTGTAGGATGTGTCAAAGAATTTAGTGATGCAAAGAGTAAAATCCAAGATGGCCACCAGCGGCCATGTTTTGTGGCCGAATGATCCTAAAATGACTCGTTCCTATCTACATGTAAATGTCAACATTCATGACAAATTTGATGATGATCAGACAAACAGTAGGGCCTGTAGCCCGCGCCAATGGATTCAAATTTGAAATACAAGATGGCCACCAGCGGCCATGTTTTTTGGCCGAATGACCCCAAAATGACTCGTTCCCATCTACATGTCAATGTCAACATTCATGACAAATTTCATAAAGATCAGACCAAAAATCGACCTGTAGCCCGCGCCAAAGTATTTAGTGATGCAAAGAGTAAAATACAAGATGGCTGATGGCGGCCATGTTTTTTGGCCAAAATGACCCCATCTGGAGATCACCCCGATGATCCATATGAAGTTTGGTCTGTAGGATGTGTTAAAGGATTTAGTGATGCGAAGAGTAAAATCCAAGATGGCCACCAGTGGCCATGTTTTTTGGCCGAATGATCCTAAAATGACTCGTTCCCATCTACATGTAAATGTCAACATTCATGACAAATTTTATGATGATCACACAAACAGTAAGGCCTGTAGCCAGCGCCAATGGATTTAATTTTGAAATCCAAGATGGCCAGCAGCAGCCATCTATATGTCAATGTCAACATTCATGACAAATTTCATAAAGATCAGACCAAAGATACGACCTGTAGCCCACGCCAAAGGAAATTGTTGACGGACGCACACACGCATGCACACACAGACGACGGACGCCAACCCATGAAAATAGCTCAAACTTACAAAGTAAGTTGAGCTAATAAGTGATTGCATCTCATGCTATCCTATGTTAGTTGAGAGCGTTGATAAATGAAAGTGTCAATGACACTGTAGCTCAACATGGGGAGGCATTAATAATTTTATGCTGAGCAGTCAATAGAATGATAAAGAAGAAGGAAAGTCAAAATGTTTCAGTAAATGGATTGTATTGTGTAAATGAAATTAATTTCATTTCAAACATTAAATTTGGGCTGTATGTGTGCCAACAGATTCAAATGTGAAATCCAAGATGGCTCCAGGCGGCCATGTTTTTTTTTTAATTATGGAAAACTTGAACAGATTCCATCTGGAGGTCACCCCAAAGAACCATATTAAGTTTGGATGAGGATGAGGGATGCAGCATGTTTGGTGTGTCAAAGGATTTTAGTCATGAAAAGACCATGTTTTTTAACTAAATTTGGAAAAAGTTGACGGCTCCCATCGGATGAGGCATGTGGCGTGTAGGGTGTGCCCAAGGAATTAGTCATACAAATAGTAAAATACAAGCTACTGGCAGCCATGTTTTTCAACGAATTTCAGAAAAATTTGAAGATTCTCATCTCGAGGTCTCCCTGAAGATCCCTCTAAAGTTTGGAGATGATAGGATACGGGAATAGGTTTGTAGGGTGTGCCAAAGTGTGCCGATGGATTTAAATTTGAAATCCAAGATGGCTGCTGGCAGCCATGTTTTTTAACGAATTTCAGAAAAAAATTATGGCTACCATCTAGAGGTCACATGATGCTTGGTGATGATCAGATGATGGATGTGGCCTGTAGCCAAGGAAATTGTTACCAATCCTGTTGACATCACCCAACATAAATTACATTGGCTTCAACCATAAAATGAGTTGTCGAGGTTATGTTGTGCAAAACAATTACCAGTTTTTAGCTAAATTTGTTTAAGAAATAAATCCTGTTCTCAAGGAAATTGGATAGTGTTTTGTTAATGTGTTTAGCAGCTACATTTTGGATGGTGTGTAATTTGCACAAAAACATAACTACCAAAGTTCAAATTGAATTATCTCTTCAATTTTCATTTCACATCTTAATTACAGTGTTTAGATCTACTTACCGACATAAACGACGATTAATCATGAAGAAATCCCCCACATATCTCCCTAAAGTCACCTAACTTCTCCCTAATTGGGAAACCCCAAGGACCTCTGTACACCAGTATGTTTGCCATGAGATCTAACATGTTTAGTTACCTGGCATTAGCCATTATCTGTATTTTCTGTGATTCTCCTCGGAGGTCATAAAATAATAGCTTAGCCCCTGAGGTCCGTCGGGTGTGAAGTCGTCCTGAAATAAAAAAAATTATTTCAAATGTAGAATGTTAAAACAGAAACTAGCAGGTTTACTATTTTGTGATGACAAGCTTAAAACATTACACTATTTCTTGAAGAGAATTTTTTTAATCGGTGATTAGCGTTTAACTCTTTTAGTGCTGGAGTAATATTACGTATGCAGTCAAACTTTGTTGAGTCGAATCATAAAGGACCGTTGGATTGCCATGTGACACCAGCCCCAACGGACGGATGGACACTGGCTATTTTAATAGTCCACCAAAACAAATTTTGGGGGACAATTAGGACTGGAAATAACTTTGATAGTCTTTGTTGCTTTTAACATTCATTGTTTTTCTTTCTGTCATCAGATGGATGGCGCATTTCTTTGTTTGGAACATCGTTTTCATTTTAAGAAGAAATGACTGAATGAAAATATAATCTATATCACGCGGTTTAAATAAATAAAAAAAAATCATTTCGTATGCACCATGTCAATCCTCACGTGGTGGAAATTGACCCAAGCATACACCTCGTTAATATGTTAAATAAACACTGCATTAAAAAAAAAAAATTGAATTGGAAGCACACCTATAGTGATAATCACATGGTTAGGGCTGCCACGATTATTGATTTTTATAACTGATTATCGGCCAACAATAAACAACGATTATCAATTAATCGTACATATAATGATGTTTCAAAATTTATCTGGTAAGGCGAGTTATAATTCAACAACTGACTATGTTTGTTTCGGGCATCTATTATTGTCAGAACAATAAATTTCACAATGGAAAATGGTTACTTTGAGTTACGAATAAGATGTGGGAAATCGGAATACACAGATGGCGACCAGCGGGAAAATAATGAGAGGCCGATCACAATCGGCAGATCTTAACCCATCCCTTGGCGATAGTAAATTACTATGATCGGAATCATAAATGAGAGTTTAGGGTCACTTGCATTTATATAATAGAATTCACTGGAACAGGATCTGTAATGCTGCACCACCACAGCCTTGGGTTAAATGTGAAAAGGTGACCTGGTATTCTTGGGTTCAGAGAGTCCAAATTAAGTTTACAATGTTAATGTATCAAATTCTACCAACAACAGCCATCAAGATAAAACACCTCACTGCTGACCCATTAATATCAATTATATAGCAGAGCTGTCAACAAATCACATGCATTGTTTATGTTGAAGGCTGGCATCTCTATTAAACCAATAACATTTATAATGACCTCAGACCATCTGTAGAGTGATATACTCAGCTGTGCAATGCAGCACAGATGTTCTAGTCTACTGTTAATATCATGTGATGTGTATTGTTGAAACTTTTTTTAAATTAGATACCATAGCTTTCTTTATCTGCACATTGTCATAAAGAGACATCAGAAAATAATATAGCCTTATCAATAGCTAAGTAGTCCAAAGGCATGGGATGGAATTGAATTGGGTTTAATGTCGCTCCATACAAATTTACCAGTACATAACACAAGATTATGAACCGATTTAAACCAAATTTGGTGTGGTGACTCGGGGTACCCTCGGAAGCGTTATATTGATGTTTTTTAGTTTTTTTTTAGGGGCGAATATTTTTTTGAAAAAGGGCCATAACTCAGTTAAAAATAGTCGGATCAAACCCATATTCGAACTCGATCTGTCTTTTGTGCTGAGAAATTCATTTACAAAATTTGGTTCCGATCAGATTGAAAATATTTGAGTTATCGGACCATGTGTAAAGTGTCTACGGACAGACAGACAAACATTACTATGGTATGGGTAAACATAATAAAATGAAGTATAGTGTAATGATATCTTAATAAGGTACAGATTCATTTGGGCCATCCAGGGTATAATTGAGCTAACCCTTATGAGACTCCCGCGTTAATCCCCTAGATCAAACTTTCACACCTACGACCTGCGGGGTCAGAGAGATCAACCCAAATGGGCTGGTGGCCATGATGTATATGCAGCTCAATCACATAAGCGATAGTCCACACTTGGGACAATTAACACAGGTATAGGTGAGAATAAGTTACTACAGCTCCTTGCAGTGACACTTATTAAGATGGCTTCATAGTGGCAGTGTTTGGTTTTTATAAAAACACATGGCAGCATATATCACTGACCGTGAGGAGGCTTCACGACGCGGTGTTTGATGTTTGTAAAAATAAAATATGACAGTGAGCTTGTGCTGAGACCACTACCCTTTGTGTGGTGCTACTAAAAATAAGTGCGAGAATTTGAGAACAGCACGTGACAACATTATTAAGCTGTCAGCTAAATTGGGCACACCAAGACAAATTAGATGTCATAATAATCGGCTGCTGTGGTGACCAACATGTCGACCAACATATGGAAGGTGGGGTATTGTCCGGTGGGGAATTATCCGGGTGGGAAAATGTCTGTTTTGTTAAAATACAGTTTATTTATGCTAAGCAAGGCCAAGTGCATGTTAATCTCGGGAAAATAAAACAGTGCCGCAAAGCACAATATACTGTTATACAGTAATACCGATTAGTTCATTACCAAAATGGTAATCAATTATCCACTTTATCAACAGTTAATCGATTATTCAATTAATCATAGCAGCCCTACACATGGTGATGCGTCGCCGATGGTGTTTCGACTTAGCCATGGTAATAAGTGTTATAAGCTGGCTGGTTGGTCCAAATTTTGTTTTGACTTAAGCGGGAATTGACATGGCACACAAGCTCAGCCGGGACCAGGTAATGACGTAGACTTACATGTAAGTGGGGTTTTCGAGTTACCAATGTTAGACTTAACTAAGTTTGACTGTATTGCATATATAGTCCAGTGCCGTAAAAAGCTGTGGGGTATGATTGCAAGTTTCCTGGAATCTTTTTTTGTCTTAATGCATTTTTATTTAACATATTAACGAGGTGCGTGCATGGGTCAATTTCCACCAAGTGAGGATTAGAGTTGACTATGGTAGCACAAAATGAAAATTCATATTTAAACCACCTGATATAGAGAATAGCTTCTTTCAGTCATGTCATCCCAAAATGGAAACGATGTTCCAAACAAAGAAATGTGCCATCCATCTGACGACGGAAATAAATAAATAGAAACTATCAAAGCTATTTCCAGTCCTATATAATTCCCAATTTTAGTAAATACCATTCATTGTAACCACTCCCGGTTCAAATGTTCAAATGTTATTGTTCTGTTATCAATACCGCGAATTTGTTGATTGTTTTGTTGTCATATTCTGTGTTTTTACTCATAACAAGTACAAGTATGGTATGTGGTCAGCATAGTCGCTGACTACTGATCTACGTGTGTACATGTGTATATATAGCGTGCACATGGTTAAAAACAGTTGTTGGCGGGTTGAAATTAATTTGATAAATATCGAATCACCAAGTGGTCGAAATGGTTAAGTCAAACACATGGATAACTCGGAGTAATCCAACGGTCCCTACCATTTCGACTTAACAAAGTTTGACTGTACCAAACAAATCAATTTTGAAACATTAATTCGCAGGATCCTATTAATTATCATCAACAAATGAAAGAACAAAAGATTCAAATAAGTTAAGACAAAGACAATCACCTGCAACTGATATAGAAGTATCTTCAAGTATTTTAGCAGGCTCCAGATCATTATAACGTTTAATGAATTCTGTAAGGGAGATGTCCACGTGGAATTTGTGCGGATACGGGTTATCATTCTCTTCTTTCATCTGATTGACAGCTCGTAAGCGTAGTTTGTAGTATTCCTGAAATTTGTAATAAATTAGAATGTTTTAATGTTGTTTTTGCTTGATAGCACAAATCCATATACATCATAATTAAAGTTGGGACATAAAACTGAAAATCTGTTGGTTTCTATTCTAGCAAATCAGACAAAGTGGTTTTTGCAATCCTACAGTTATTGACGAGAAACTAGTCTATTAATAGTTACTGCGAAAATGTCTTCAAACATAAAAAAACTAGAGGTGGGCTGTCCCAATGGGACTAAGGATACCCCACATGACAGCCAGTGGCGGATATGTTTTATGCAATCAAGTTATGCTCAGGAAAGGTAAGTCGGATGGACACATAGATGGACAGGGGGATAACTCCACAAACAAAAAAGTCTGACGGACCTCATAATTGCAGGTGCACATGTTCCCGTGGTACTAAATATCTGTGAAGTTTTTAAAAAATGGACATAAAAATGTAGGAATAAAAACTCAGACAAAGTTGCGTCTATGGACAGACAGATGGAAGGAAATGTAGGGGGATTTGGGGGGTCTAATTATTATGATAACATTCCTTTTCATTCCACTCACTGTCTCACTCCCAGGGAGTAATCAGTATTCCTCATTCCTCATTTATCCAACAGGCACCATACCAAGATTATGTTCGAGGGCCCTATGTAGCACTCACATTAGGATCGATATCCTCATCATTGATAGCTGACTCATCGCTCTTATCATTCTGTTGTGCTTGACTAGCTTTCTCTACCTTCTCAGCTTTTTCCTTTGCTTTCTTATCGGCCTTCTGCCGCCTCTTCAGCTCACTGAAAAAACAACAAACATCCCAGTTTAGAAATATCTAAATGTCACGTGATACATACACAATCATTTTATTTTTTTGCAAATTATTTTTGAAATGAAGAAAGTTCTTCAAATCTTGCTGCCTTACTCACCCAAATACACTAATGCCATAAATAATCGACCCCTTAACCACAGCAGAATTATGGGGAATTTTTCAGGATTTAGTCGGAAATATGGCTTGTTGCCATTCATCGGAAAGAATGGCAACAAGCACCCAGGGAATAAATGTTTTCAATGTTATAATTCTAAGTTGTCCATAGATGACAATAGGAATCACAATGATCTTTTCAGTCAACAAAGCTGTCAATATACTATTATGAGGAAAAATTATTGAATTATATACACTAAAACCATTGTAGTGCAGAAAGGACCAAGTAGTTGTTACCAAATGAATGATTATTGTCACCAGCAACATATTAGTAAATACATAGGAACAATAAGTATAGTTTATAACCCGCTTGGGTATATGTACAAGAAATACAGACCATGGTCTGTATATATTGTACAGATACCCAAGCAGGTTGTAACATATTTGTAAACAGATTCACATCCCGAGGAAATAGAATTGAGCCACTTTCAATACGATGATTACCTATTAATTACCGTTTAATCAAAGGTTATAATTGAATGTTATGTAGTGTTACATATTCCTGCCATGTGAGTCAAATACTCGATGACCATCGGAGCACTTGCATCGTTATTAATTATCAGTGTTGGTAAACCATTCTGTCTCCAAAGTTAAGTATTAGTATAAGGCTCTGCTAACTTCCAGATTTAATTTGCGAATCAAGCTGCCGATTTGATTCGATCCGATCGTTGGATTCAAATATTTTCGAATCACCCATCTTGACAATCTTGTGGGTAAAAAATGACATTAAGTTGAAGATGCCTTGTTCTAAATTTAAACTTTTAACTACAGGTCTATTAGAATAAAGCCTGAAATTTTAGTCTAACTCACTGCATTGACTTGTACCATTTGTCCCAACGATGTGACAGTAATACAGTGTATTTCTGATCCAAACACGTAAATGTAGGAACTATGTATTATTTGATTCATACAAATCTGACCCCTGATACGATTTGATTGTAAACTTCAGATTCGCAGGGCCCAAAATTAGCAATAGAGCCTGAACAAAGAGGGAAAATCAAAGGCTAGATTAGATTCAATATTTACCGTGAATCTTCAAACAGGGAACATGATGTATGAAGTTCCTGTGTGGTGTGAGGAAAACATCTCTTAAAAGAATGTATACTGCTGCACTTTGTAGAAGTGATGTGGTTATACTGCCTGCAGACAAGTCGAAGTTGACGACAAATTGGAATTAATCTGACCAACACCTCCATACTAATGAGTTGCTTTTTGAATTCTCTGATCCTTTTATTATGATTTTATTTCAGATGAGATGCTCTCAAAAAAAAACTTGCGACATAGTACCACAGATTCTGTCCATTTATCTGAGACTGACCCTGAGGTTGATGGTCAAAGGTGCTGATTCCTGAACATATTTACTTTTCAAAAACACATGAGCGTTGATAGAATGCCATTTCCAATTTTGAATTTTCATAGACTGATTTGGCTAGTGATGGTAAACATTAATCCAGTATATCTACATGTATCTGTAATATATTTGATTAGGAAATATATCTTCAAATGTTGCTGCATTCACTGGTAATATGACATCTTTCTGTCCTTTGTTGCACATCTATGAAGGTACATGTAGCGTGTAGCCATGGTCACTTTTAGCTATATTTCCTATCTCTTTGACGACCTGCCAAATAGATAGGAAATAAATCAGTGACTGTGAACATTGTTCTTAAAAGTGTCATATTGTTTTCAGCTGGCAACTGCATAGTAGTGAATAAATCATACTTATAAAGTATTCACTACTACAGCAGCCAACAGAAACAGTCATGCACAGACATTAGAAGAGCACCACCAACAAACAGGCTGCAATCAAGACTTGTTTCAATTAATTTGGTTTGTCTGAATAACTTAATTTTCCCGACATTAATTGAATCAAGCCATTGTGCGATTCAATCATAAGTCTACTCTGAATTTCCGGCTGTTTACATCATTGTCCCAATGACGAATGTACTTCCACTTGGAACCGTATTTTGATTTAGATGTTTTCATCAATGAGCTGGCCTCTAGCTAGCAAAATATCATATGGTGTTAGGCCTAAAAAAAAAAGATGTTTGTTTCCGCTAACAAGCTGGGAAAAAATAGGGACGGCAGGCAGGCAAAACTTTTTTTTTATTAAATATTTTTATTTTTCTATATTTTTAACAATATGTGTATAATACTAGATATGAGCCGACATTATGGACTTCTTAGTCTCAAGGTGGTCAACCCATGGGATATATAAAAACAAGAAATTCAGATTCAATGTTAAAGAGGATATATATTTCTTTCTTCATAAGAATATCAAATGCATTCCGCTGTGTGGTGATTTCCATAGTTCCATATAGTATTATGTTTGATCTGTTGTTCCACGATCTCTCTATCACCGCAAACAAACTCGATATGGTTTATGTTGAATACTGACAACTCCTTAACTTTCATTTCAACATTTATGTCGAACGGTGCCGACTCGGCCGATGTACGGCACCTCACTTTATCCTTACTGAAGTCAGTCTTATCCAGGTGGATTAAAAAGAAGAGTTCTTCAATTTTGGCTTCGTTGTCTATCGATTTGATCTCTTTTTTGCTTCCGCCATGGACACATTCATCCAGATAGATAGCCACAACGTGCTGGCCTACGGAGGTGGCCATTGTTGCTGTTGTTGTGGTGTGAATTCTGTTTACTTTCCAAAGCACCGGTTGTTTTCAATGGGAGATATGTATCTATTTATAGTATGTGGGTATTTCCACCGGAAGCGACCGCCGTGCTTTTATCTGTTAAATGCGTGAGACATTCACAGATGCCATTATTTTCTAAAAGTCAGCAGTCAGTTTTCTATCACAATAAAAAGTTTAGACTCGGTGCTTTTAAATAGGGTCAGTCAGGTTAGCAGAAACAAACGTCTTCTTTTTTTTAGGCCTTAGGCCAGCTACACAGTGTTCTCACCTGGACAACTAACTATGCAATTATCAGCGTTGCCGGAATTGGATTTACCTGCTTGGAGGCTGAATAACTGAATTAGAATACAGATTAAAGTGTCAGATTGAGGTGGAATAATTTATCAATAAAGGGCAGTTTATTCATTCAACTTTATTTTTAGAATGAAATGTAAATGCATTTTGAAAGTTTGATAATCATGTAATTCTATAGAATCAACTACCCGCTCCCGGTCTATTGCGAGGTTACTGTTTTTCAGCCTTCATAATTGGTTACGGCAATCAGCAATGCCGAAGCCATTTGTTGAAGCAAACTGAGCCAAGGCAAGGGTTGCCTTGACGGATTGCTAAAGCCAAACTATCTGAATTAAAAGGGCAGCGTTTTTAGAATACCGGATGTTACATATAGTTTGCGAGCGACATTTTTGAGTAGGTAACGTCCCCATATCAGGAACTAAAATTGTCATCAAATACATGACTTTTAACAATATATTTTGTCAGTTTTGAATTCGCGCAACACAGTATGCAAATTCAAAACTGAGCGAAAAGTAGTTAAATACCAGACATTTCCCCACCCACTATAAATTAAAGAAAACATACATTTCCCCACCCGGACGTTTACCCACTTTCTAAATATCAGAGCCGAACTTTTATCCACCTTATTGATTAACTACTTTAAAATGATGTGAAACACTCCGTTGATCGGGTGGTCATATAGAAGTGGACAATAATCTTGCTCAAAGTAGGTATTTTTACAAATATTATATAGAAATTGACACACTCACCGTCATCTATATATATAAAACCCGTTGTCTGTGTGTGTATCTGTCTGTGTGTCTATCTGTGTGTGTATAACTAGGTCACGCTTTTGGCGCGTTTATAACTTTTCAACCATGCGTGTAAGGTGGCCCAAATTAGTACCACGGCTTATATTTTGTCGTAAAAGATGACTCACCAAATTTCACTCTGATTGGTCAAAGCAAACCTGAGATTAGGGTTGCCACGACTATGAGTTTTCATAATCGACCATTATAATCGATGGTTAGTCGATTAATCGTTGATATATGTGGCCCATATTACACCCAGGCCATCTTCATATGGGGCCGACTTCATGCGGGGGCCCACTTTGCCTGTATTCGTGATAACTGCAAAATTACAAGGACTACTTTACATCCAGACTGAACACAGTTATAAACTGTCAGTCAGCAGGCTTGTCATTCTGAGGCCCCCGCCCATCATCGGCCACCTAAACTCAAATTTGCGCATTAGGTAAATGTCCTCATCGCTGTTCCCGCGGACGAGAAATTTGTTAAATATCTGTCCCGTCAATCAATGTTCCCCGTGAACATGCATCGTGGTGCCATTGAAAGCCTATGGAATTGTTGCATACTTTTTGAAAACGGACTATAATTAGTTTTGAAGAGAATCCCATTGTGTATCGATTGCGTCACATGACATATGTACAATGTATAGCACTTAATTTGGGGGACATGTCTCTATTCCGAAGGTTCGCTATTACGAATGTTCACTATTCCGAAGGTTCTCTTTTCAGAAGGTTCGCTATTCCGAAGGTTCACTATTCCGAAGGTCCGCTATTCCGAAGGTTCGCTGTTCCGACGGTTTCTGTTATTTTAAAGATTAATTCTATATTCTAAATATTGAGAGGGTTCTCAATCACGAAGACTCTTTTTATGAAGGAAATAACTTAAAACATTAAAACAATAAATGTATTTTTTTTCTCGGAGTTTCCTTGAGATTTAATGTCATTACGTATGACGTTATTTCTCAATACATATTCATGTCACGCAGCCCACACAATTGCTAATTTGCTATGTTTCTATACGATTTAATGTCATTACGTATGACGTTAAATCTCAATAATCTTATACAGGCAAGAATACGCCAGCTAAAGGCGGATTATAACAGTGGGGCTATACCGCTTAATGAATACTGGAGCACCATAACATACTGCGACCTGCGTACTAGACTATCGCCGAATAGATAAGACGGGTATGAGATGAACCTAACTGCAATTATGACTTTGTATTGACTTTACACTTAATTTTCGAGTCACCGATTATTTTGTTTATAGCGTCTTGATATACATGTATGGGTTTAATAACAATCTATGCCATAAATATGATTAAAATACTATAATTCATCACAATTTGAAACGTCTGTGCCTCAAAAGATGCCCATAGAGAAATAGAAGAGCTGAAATCATAAAAAGATTCCCCCCGTTATGGGTCTCAGAATGCAACAGAATTCAAACTACCCAAGAAAACGGGTTTTGCAAATAAACAATCCAAAATCAAGTTATCTGGAAACCAAAAAAAAGTAGCAAAAAAGGGGCGTAACTCTGGAAAAAATGGGCGGACGAAACCACGGCTATGGGGAAATCTTGTCCCCCCGGCTGGTCTATTGGCATACCAAAGATCAACTGAATTGAATTAGCGAAACCAAAGTTATGAGTTGAAACGTTCGTATGCCACAGAAAACTGAATTTTCTAAGTCCAAAAAGGGGCGTAACTCTGGAAAAAATGGGCGGACGAAACCATGGCTATGGGGAAATCTTGTCCCCCCGGCTGGTCTATTGGCATACCAAAGATCAACTGAATTGAATTAGCGAAACCAAAGTTATGAGTTGAAACGTTCGTATGCCACAGAAAACTGAATTTTCTAAGTCCAAAAAGGGGCATAACTCTGGAAAAAATGGGCGGACGAAACCGCAGTTATGGGGAAATCTTGTCCCCCGGCTGGTCTATTAGCATACCAAAGATCAACTGAATTGAGTTAGCGAAACCAAAGTTATAAGTTGAAACGTTCGTACGGACGGACGGACGGCTCCACTATATACCCCCAAATCTCCATCGGAGATCGGGGGCATAATAACTGACATCTGGGACAAATCTGGGAATTAGAATGGGTGTATAAATGAACTATATGTAGCGTAATAGTATTTTTCATTCCTCATGTCGTTTTTGTTGGGGGGGAGGGGATGCAAATTTATATTCATTTATGGTTAAATACGCCCAAAATAATGCACCTTCGGAATAGCGAACCTTCGGAATAATGAACCTTCGGAAAAGAGAACCCTACCCCTGAATTTGATTTCGCGGGCTTAGGTGTCTGCTGTACTTTTAGTTTTGTTGATCAAAGTGCATGCAGGCGGTGACCACTTTGGAGAATGTAATGCATGTAGCACTAATAAGTGACAAGAACTTGTTACTGATAATCGTCCAGTAACTTTGTCCCGCGAACACTTTGTGCATTTGTCAATAATGGTGAACGTTTTACAGTATGAAATTCGAAAAATGAAATATAGATGCATTCCGATGCAAGTCGTTCATTATGGATACAATGATCATTAATTACCAATCCATAGGAACATAAATTCACAGTTAAACATACATGTAATTTATAAACAATGACAAGGCCGTGACACTCCTAAAAGCAGAAGTGGTGAGAGAACAGGCTGTCGGGTGGTAAATTATGCTACATACACTGTTAAATTTTACTTTCAGGCATGACATTTGCGCATATTACTGCTTAAATAAACAACCATACCCACACCCCCTCCTTGGGCGATTAGTCGGCGAAAGTAAATAACCGTTGACTACCCCACCTGTCGAAGGTTAGTCGATTAATCAAATAATCGTGGCAAGCCTACCTGAGATATAACATGGTACCTAAATGCAGTATTTGCACTCAAGTATGGATACCATCTCTTATGACGTTAATCGAATGACGTCATGCCACGTCACACGCAAACCCACACTTACTTTGCTATTGTACGAAACTCCAGTTTAAATACAGTTTTATTGAAATAAAGTGTTCCCATAAATGGCCGCAGTGCAGGGGCCTGTGATCTATAAGCTGCATGCTGAATAAAAGCTCACAAAGGAGTCCGTTTAAGATAAAAAAATATACTGCACGCCCCTTTGTCGCTGAATAAAGGCTCCCGTATTGAGTATGTTTGAGATAGTATATAGTAATATTTAAAGTAATATGCTGAATTTGTTTCGTTCAATACCGGTATGTCCATGTGTATATATTGTGTGGTGGGTGTAGAAATACACTTTCTAGTTAAATAAAGTGTTCCCAAGCGCATCCATGACAAATGAAAGTGTCAATGACACTGTAGCTCAACTTGGAAAGGGAATAATTTAATGTATTACAGTCAATGGAGCGATTAGGAATGTGGAAAGTTGAATGTCTAATACTAGTTAAAAGACATGAAGAGAAAAGTAAAATCCAAGATGGCCGCTGGCGGCCATGTTTTAGACCGAATGACCCCAAAATGAGTCGTTTCCCATCTACATGTCATCGTTAACATCATGACAAATTTTATGACGATCAGACTAAAGGTACGACCTGTAGCCCATGCTAAAGAATTTAGTCATACAAAGAGTAAAATCCAAGATGGCTGCTGGCGACCATGTTTTTTGGCCGAATGACCCAAAAATGACTCATTCCCATCTGCATGTCATTGTTAACATCCATGACAAATTTTATGATGATCAGACTAAATGTACGACCTGCAGCCCATGCTCAAGAATTTAGTCATACAAAGAGTAAAATCCAAGATGGCTGCTGGCGGCCATGTTTTTTGGCGGAATGACCCCAAAATTACTCGTTCCCATCTACATGTCAATATTATCATCCATGACAAATTTTATGATGATCAGACTAACAGTATGACCTGTGGCCCGTGCTAATGGATTAAATTTTGAAATCCAAGATGGCCGCTGGCGGCCATGTTTTTTGTCCAAATGATCCCAAAATGACTCGTTCCCATCTACATTCCAATTTCAACAACCATGACAAATTTTATGATGATCAGACTAAAGGTACGACCTGTAGCCTGTGCTAAAGGATTTAGTCATACAAAGAGTAAAATCCAAGATGGCTGCTGGCGGCCATGTTTTTTGGCCGAATGACCCCAAAATGACTCGTTCCCATCTACATATCATTATTAACATTCATGACAAATTTTATGATGATAAGACTAAAGGTACGACCTGTAGCCCGTGCTAAAGGATTTAGTCATACAAAGAGTAAAATCCAAGATGGCTGCTGGCAGCCATGTTTGTCGGCCAAATGACCCCAAAATGAGTCGTTCCAATCTGCATGTCAATGTTAACATCCAAAACAAATTTGATGATGATCAGACTAAAGGTACGACCTGTAGCCCGTGCTAAAGAATTTAGTCATACAAAGAGTAAAATCCAAGATGGCTGCTGGCCGCCATGTTTTTTGGCGGAATGACCCCAAAATTACTCGTTCCCATCTACATGTCAATATTAACATCCATGACGACCTGTGGCCCGTGCTAATGGATTGAATTTTGAAATCCAAGATGGCTGCTGGCGGCCATTGTTTTTTGTCTGAATGACCCCAAAATGACTCGTTCCCATCTACATTCCAATTTCAACAGCCGCGACAAATTTTATGATGATCGGACTAAAGGTACGACCTGTAGCCCGTGCTAAAGGATTTAGTCACCCCAAAATGACTCGTTCCCATCTACATGTCATTATTAACATTCATGACAAATTTTATGATGATCAGACTAAAGGTACGACCTGTAGCCCGTGCTAAAGGATTTAGTCATACAAAGAGTAAAATCCAAGATGGCTGCTGGCGGCTATGTTTTTGGGCCAAATGACCCCAAAATTACTCGTTCCCATCTAGATGTCAATATTAACATCCATGACAAATTTCATGATGATCAGACAAACAGTACGCCCTGTAGCCCGTGCTAATGGATTGAATTTTGAAATGCAAGATGGCCACTGGCGGCCATGTTTTTTTACCGAATGACCCCAAAATTAATCATTCTGGTCTAAATGTTGATGTCAACAGCTATGACAAATTTCATAATGATCCGACCAAAGGTACGACCTGTAGACTGCATTGTTGACGCCTTACGCACGACAGACGACAAAGCCATGGCAATAGCTCAAACTTTACAAAGTAAAGTTGAGCTAAAAAGAGAAGCATGACCATTCCATTTATAATATAGAAATGACATTTTGTTCATGACCGTAGACACTAGAAAGTAACAAAGAACATTTATATACCAGTCATGTTTGACGGGCAATCCCCTAGTTATTATATATTAATTAAAATGCAGTCACTCTCGATGGCAAAATCATTTGCCTTAGGTAATCGCCAATAGCTGCTTCCCGTATTGAGAAATAAATTTTACAATTGCTCGTAGTTCAGGCAATGTTTTCTATGGAGTGGTACAGTCGATTTGCTTGAGATTTTCAGCGGCGTTATTAGAATGCGACATTCCTCCAGTTGGCATAGCACCTAAATACTAACTATTTAAAGTCTAACTTATCAGTTTCATGCACCTTAACAACTCCATAATATGTCTTTACGTACGGTAGCCTACTATGGGTATGTGTGGTTGGTAACTGTTGCGACATAAAGAACAAATGAACATACGGATATCCGGTTGACAACCGGCTACCGTCGGCAACTGTTGAACTACGATCAACCGGTTAACCACTATGAAATACACACATGCAATGCCACTGATAAAAACTAACGTATTCAGGTCCTTAATCAGATCAAAAGTCTTCCATGAATGGCAGATTACATAGTCTGGCATCGGCGGCTAAACATCAAAGATGCATGACGTCATCTTTGATGTTCCGATGTCCGGTAAAACATGTGCACTGACGCCACTTGGTCATCGGCAAAGATCAATACAATCGTTTTCACTGCAGAACGGCGTGGTCATTTGACATCTACTCTCCGACTGACTACTTGTAGACAGTATCATGGATACCCAAGAAATGAGTAAATCAGATGGCTCGGCACATTTCAAAGAGAAATTGGCAGAATGCAAACTCTGAGAACCAACCCTATTTACATACATCAGCCCTTTTAATTCAGATTGTTTGGCTTCGGCAATCTGCTACGGCAACCCTTTATCGTGGCCCAGTTTGCTTCAGCAAATGGCTTCGGCATTGCCGATTGCCGTAGCCAATTATGAGGGCTGCATACATGTACATGTACGCTCGGTCTATACTTCTAACATTACTGAGTTTGAGTAATCTCAGTCGATGAAGTTCAAATGAACTCGAATCAAAGTGGTGTTCCAGTGCAGTCGGACTTATTTGCATCCTATTAAATGACTAATTCTCAGCATTTGATTGTCTTCTAACAAAAAACACTGTTTTCAGCAGGCTTTCTTTTGTTAACTTCATAAAGTTCACAAACTTCATAATTGTGTTTATCGGTCGTCAGTCATCCTATCCATCTCAAATCGCCAAAGAACACCTAGCAATTAGAATACATGAGTCACATGACTTAATAATCGGCCAGTCCCGTAATCGCTATAATGGCAATAAAAAACTGCCGATATTTGCATGTACAAACATATGTATATAGGTCACACAATATTCTTCCCAAAACGAGAACGATAACAAGTCAGGTAGCAGTGGCAACTGCAGTACAAACAGGTCAAGCATGACATGATGACACGTCTATTTATAAACACTGCGAGTTTTAGTTCACTGTGTTATCTACCAAGTTGTCAACACGTGGCTTTGTGACGTTCTTGTTTGGTGATTTACATTCGTTTAATAGTAAATACAAGCTCTGTCTGTGTAAACATTACGCGAGTTTGCCATACAGTTAATAAATCAAATTATGCTGATATATTGGTACATATTATGGTGTAAATAATGCTGATGGGGTCATTGTCACAAGGCTCTGGTCACATTCGTAGCCAGCTTTTTAAATCGATCACAAATGTAGCCAGCTTTTCTACGGCGATCACATTTGTAGCCAGCTTTTCATATTCATGCGAGCTTCAATGAACAAGATTATGTTAGTCTCATTTTTCTGAGTTGATGAATGAAAAACAACATAAATTTTTAATTTGAAATTAGTTCACTTAATAACCTGAGGTTTCCGATCAATGTCGTTAGATGCTCGAATTATATTCCAATATAAGTTGATAAACGAAGTCAGTTTTGGAGCATGACGTCGATATTTTAGTAACGAACGCGATGACGTCATATTTCGCGCCATATAAAGCATGGAATTAGAAAAGCTGGCTACGAATGTGATCGCCGGCGAAAAGCTGGCTACATTTGTGATCGATTTAAAAAGCTGGCTACGAATGTGACCGGAGCCTTGTGACAATGACCCCATCGGCGTAAATAATCAGTGTAAAGTCATAGTTTGAAAATAGCGGATAACCGGTTATGATCCGGTTACACGTCGCGGTTAACCGGCTACAAAAATAGGTCAACCGTTTCAGCACTAATAATTATAATACACCTTAATTGAATCTTTGGAAGGAAGGATAAAATCATTAAAATGTACATGCTTCATATCTGTGAGAAAAAAAACTTACATTTTCTGGCTGGTTTACATTTTTCGCACCGACGTTTACGAGCAAAACGCTCTTTATCTGTATTCTGTAGCATATTAGGAATTGATTAACAATGAACACTTTGACATCAGTTGCATTATAGGCTGAGCACTATAGAGATCATGCAATTATGAGCAGGGTGGGGAAATGACCAGTGTGTAAATGTCAGGGTGGTTAAATGCCCGGGTGGTAGTGTTGAAACGATTAGTCGATGTCGACTAGAATTTCGGCGATAATCGATTAGCAATCTCCTAGTCAACTAAATGCCATATTTCCAAGAAAGGTATAGATAAACATTTCATTGGTCGCAATACTTGAATATTTATTGTCGTCCATGTGTATAAAGCACAAATGATTGCAATGGAACCCAAAATACTACCGCCTGGTTGCCGTTATGGTATTATAAAAACATGTTACTGATCTAGATATTCAGTCACCAAGCAAGGGATATACTATAGTATGTTGTTCGCCTGAAAAACGGGACCTTTTTTATGTCTCATCGAATGAAAAAAAACATTGTTCGGCTAAGTCAACTGCTGATGTACTGTACGGTACCGGTACACATTGCCATATTTAAAATGCGGCACTTTGATCAACGATATTCTACAACCGATGTTGCAAAGTGAGATACACAAAGATCGCCTGGTTTAGTTTTGTTTATGGTTTATCACAGATTGCAGCTAACTGTCAAAACACTCAAAATGATAGGTGAGAGACAGCCATGCCAAACACAAAACCAGCTTTACAAAACACCATATAAAACACTTATTATTGCGAATATTGGCCCAAATTCGACCAAACTTCGTATAGTTTGAACATGAATACAAATGCATATGCACTTTGTTATATTTCCCATTATTTGAATTTTTGTTCGGATTTATGAGGACCGTAAATTACTTATTTAGAAATTGAAGTATCGAAGTTAGCTGTTGTTGTATTCTTTGATGATCATGTTTCGTTAGCGGAAAGGCCGGCCACGAAATTGGGAAATGCATTTTTTATTTTGAACCGTTCTATTAAGCAGAATACTTCAAAAACTAAACTGATTCACTTATCATTGTAAACGAAATGTTGCCTTTCTGTGTAATACTTACTTTTTACTCAATTTTTCTTCGTTATCAGCCATTTCCTTGTGTCGACACGTGAATTTCCCTGATGGCGCCGATATTGTAAGATCGAGAACTCTATTTAATAGCAGGTGCCCGCTGCGCCGGCGATGATGCAATAAACGTCAAAAACTTGTAATTTACTGGGGAGGATAAGAGGTTTCCGCATGATGAAACCGTGTGACATTTTCTACATGAGTCATTTCATAACTCTGCCCAAAACAATTGTCCATGTTCAATGATGTTCGTAATTTGCGAATCACCTCGACTGTATGTTATATGATGGAGTATTCCAGATGCCATGGCACGGGTCCCCCATTTTAGGACGGATGCCGGATTCCAGGGGGTGGGGCACGAGCCGCGCGACCCCCCCCCACCCCTCTTATATACACGATCGCCCTGGGTGAGATATAGGACCCCCCCCCCCTCAGGACTGCACCAGACCAAACTTCCATGTTCGCGAAAATACTATTTTACCCACCACCCCACCCTTTGGATTGGAGCTTTTCCGACTGGTGCCTCGATCACACTTAGGGTAATGTGGGGCATAGGGCATAATGCGACGCGGGGCATAATGCGACAGACGGTCATTATCAGGTCATATGATTTTTCCATGACTGAAGTTGAATCGCACATTTATTATTTTAGTAAGACCAATCATAGAAGTGAACATCCCAATTGGACCGACATCATTATGACTGTTTAATCTCACATGCTAAACGCCGGAGTAGGGCCTATATGGGTATACCCACATTTGGTGACCCCCCTTTTTGAATGGTTTATAACTTCCGGTAGGTCTTATACATGTTAAAACGAGAACATCTTACCACTACCACCAAAGCTACATGCGTATTTTGGTAAAGTAAGACGAGTTATATATAGTAAGTTGATCAGTTCTATGTGCCGGTACATCGGTTATTCACATATGCATTCACTCATATTTGGGGGAGAGACAGGTTGTCTGGTTGTGGGGCATAATGCGACACTCGGGTACAATCAGTACGAGAAAAAAATATGATTAGGCATATCGCAAATCAAAGCTGGAAAAATAAATCTTATCGTAACCTTAGTTCAAAAGAAAAGAAATAAAAAAACTTATTCGATCATTCCCAAACATTAAAACATGATATAGATCAATAATTATTGTTAACCCTATACCCCGGCCATTTTCCTGAAATCAAAATTGTATGGTGCTATTTTACCCGCCATATAAATCAATAAAATGTCTCATTGGTCTGCTGCTATGACTTTAAATAACGATTATACATTCTTTCAATCCACAAAAGAAAAGAAACTGCAGACCGTCTTGCATTTATAAGGTTCGGTATATGCTGATGTTGTAATGTCAAATGTGTCGCATTATACCCCGTGTATGGGGCATAATGCGACGGATTGGGTACGTCGACGGGGAGTAATGCTGTTCAGAAATTGGTGCTTCCCAGGCAAGTGTGAGTATTAATATATATAGTGGAAATATTTATCTAACTTTTAGTTTAATAATGTGTGCCCTTCCATCGTTTTTAGTGGCATGATGTGGTCTAATGTGCTTATGTGTCGCATTATGTCCCACATTACCCTAATTTCCACTGGCATGCACAGTAGAACATTTCCAACTGGTGGCCATTCCAGACCAGATTTGGACCAAAAGCAGACTGAAAATATGTTAAAATTCCCAACTATAATGGTGTGTCAAATTGAGGCATGAATTTCCAACTGTGTAACATTTTGACCAAAGTTGGGGTGAGACACTCCCAAACCAGCTTGTCGGTACGACCATCGATCTATATAATATAGCCTACGTCGATGGTAGCCTACGATCCTGAATATCATGCACTTGCATTCAATGAGGTTTTCGTGGCGATGCTCAACATACCCTATACATATAACTTCATGCTATAAATAGTAGGCCTATATAGAGTCGTCCACATATAGATTTATATATTTACCGGTATATATAGTTAGCGTGAAGGCATAATTGTGCACGGTGTATAGGCCTACGCCATATATATAGACATTATATATATACACATATAGGCTTATATATAGGCCTATAGATCTAGACCTCCGGTGTTTATGAAGGAACTGTGCTTTTCGTGGAAATTTCATGCCTGACACAACATATACCAGTAGTTGGTAACTTCTGACCAAAAGTAGGTTGAGTTTGTTCGGATGTTTTAACCAGTAGCCTATATATTACGTCATGGCGTGTATTCCTTCTCTGCGACTCGACTGAACTTTTCTGCCATTTTTATTTTCATAACCAGGCTGTCGATCGATCACCCATATATTTAGAGCGCGCTTTTCTCGATCACCGAAAGCCGAATCAACAAAGATGAATTTATTAAATAAAATTTGGCAAATTTCATGCCTCTGTACATAAACAACTGGACCATGTCTTAAATTGCATGACAGCCAATGATATCATCATATCAGAGCACATAAAAACAATATATGACGTTAGTGTAAACATAAGGTGTGGGATCAAATACATGCATTGTCCGCACATATAATTGCATGTGCCGACAGAATTTATTTCGGTATTGGAAATATGTTTTTATATTTTGGATTGGATATTTACTGACCAAAAAACAGCTATCACTTCTCCTATCTCACATGCATATGGCCTAATAAACTCGTGTGCAGAAACCGCTGAGCTTTCGGCTGTGTGCCCTTTTTAAAAAATTGATATAATTGTTCACGGCCACTGAAGGAAGCACATTTGAAGCAATGGACTGTGCCTCTATACATCTGATATAATATACTCCAGCTGCACAAACTTATACATCATTGTGTGGTTGAAATATATGCAGACTTAATTTCATTATTAATCATTATTGCAACTGCCCAATGGGGATGAAGTAAATTATGGTATCTTATAACTTACAAATAATGTTCGCCGGCATGCATGTGCTTTCAAACTGCATATCAGAGTTCAGTCCCCTCGCTAACCTGGTCTGACCACTGCCACCACGTACAGAGTGTAAGGAAATCTCGCATTTTTAATTTAAGACTTTGATCCGTTACAATTCATTCTGCATTATTCTGAGAAACATAATTGCCCTTATTAATTTGGAAATTGGCTAGATCAAATCAGAATGAATTGTTAACGGACAAAACAAAAACTGTTAAATTTAATTACCTAAATATATAAGTGATGGCAGTGATCAGACCAGCATATAGCGAGGGGACCGAACTCTGCCTTTCAGCTTGATTTGAATTGGCATTTTCAGAGTAGGCCAACGTGATTTTCATTCTCTATTTACGCACCATGCACTATATATATATCGCCCATTCGAGTGTGACACATAATAGATCATAATTAGAGGATATCTAGTGTTTTTGAGTGGATACCGAAAATATGTCATGAGTGAGCGAGACAAATGTTTATTTTCGCGAGCGGCTTGCCGCGAGCGAAAATAAACAAATCTTCCCAATGGAGAACTCTTAATACATGTAGAATTAATAGATTTTATATATATTTATTTGCCTGTAAATATTGGGGAGCGTAACTACTAGCTCCCCAATATAATTATATACATATGATTATAATAACATTTTACAAATTCTCAATTATATTGATACTCTTATATTTTATAGTTAATTGAATTATCAAGATTCAAGATAGTATCAAGATTCAAAATAGGAGAATACAATAGAAGAAAATTCGAAAGTATGACATGTACATGTATACCATTCAACTGATCTATTAAATTTTTGGCTAAACACGCCATATACCATTAGTATATGGTAGAAAAAATAGAAATTGGACAAATCCAAAAATTAAGGGAAATTTCGGGTGGGCGGGGGAAAAAGCTGTTGACGACTCGCCGAATGGATTTCAAATGAATGCAGTGAGACAAACCGGAAGTAAACGTAAATAGAAAGCACGGAACGTAGCCGATCAAATAACTTGTTACTGTTACACAAGAGGTCAAGGGACAATTAAGCGCTCCAATGAATTACAAAATAAGGTGAAACAAATTTAAACTTGACATAAGGCAAATATAGGGATTGGTCGTTACTCCGGGAAGATTAATTCTTTTAATATTTTTTGCAAACATAATAAAAGTTACCTTTGTCTCGGTCACGAATGACATATTTTTCGGTATGCACTCAAAAACACTAGATATTCTTTTTATTATACGCATTTCGAAAGAAATTCACCATTTACGACGTTAAATGGTCTTACAATCGTGTTCAATCGATGCATCATTTTGAAGCCATCAACTGATCGCTGCCTGTTCACACAATGCTACTTCACCATCCGCAGAATATAAAAATATAGTTCCCGTATTCTTTCCTTTATTTCCCCCCATAAATATCACTGTCGGATACCCGTTTAGGTTCGGACATTCCAAGATGGCGGCGCCGAGTAAAGAAGATAAATGGTAAGTGTATATATTGTCTCCAAGCATCAATTAACGACATCTTTCGGTGATACACCTTTAAACAGTTATGTAGGAATTTGTATGCACAACACATACGTAACACGGCTTTCGCATGACAGGCATGTGAATTGTTGTATTTGGCGTGTCAAGTCGTCATAATTTTTCGAAATTTTATCGAGGCGGCGAAATGTTCCCCTTTTCGCATTTATTTGGCCCTGGGATCATGGATCCGCGAATTTAGGTATTGTTGTGGGTAGATGATGTTACCACACATCTTCGGAATTCAAAACCTGCGATATTTTTATTGTCTAACTCCGAAAAACGACCTTTGAAATTTTCAAAATGTTCAGGTTCGGATTCGCAATATTCCCGATGATTTTGTTCAGGTTCAGACACAATTTTCGTTCAGGTTCGGACAAATTTGGTTCAGGTTCGGACGCATCAAAAACTTCGCATAAAAATGACAAGCCGAGGTACAGTCGCGTTCTTATTGCGTTTTTGTGCATTTGGTTATCTTCCATTCGTAAAAGAAACGATAAATGGGGAACACGAGGCTTGGTTTTAGCCCACTCGTGAATAATTTGGGCGGACTTTCTTATTTTATGCGTGTGAGATGTATGCGATCACGTGATTCCCCTCCACTTTCCAAATACGATGCCACAAAGGTCGCCGCACGTAGATGAGCAGATAACTGTCCATAATATAAGTTACACGGCTTTCTGATGGGGATACTGTGTGGTATGCCCCGGTAGAGGCTCGTGTCCCCCGATGCGATCCCCCCTCAACAAGCCGTGTAATCATGTATTTACCCCCAGTCTCTATTAACAATATATTCCCATACATAAAGCGCAGAAACGAGCCACGAACAGTAACTCTATTTTGTTAGACTGCTTATACGATGAATGTGATTATATAGCTGTTCCCACAATTTGCCCATAAATACTTGCTGATAGATAGACAATATATACCATGTTTTGTATCAATAATTGGATGATATATTTGGGTATTCACACGAAACATATTCGTTTCAATATAAGCCTTATGTTTTGCCTCATTTCTAAATGTTGAATCCAGTTGCAAGTTAACCATTTGTCACACGACTATTATGCAGGATTATTAATTAGAGCCCGAACATGTTGCGTTCTATTCAGCACTATGCGAACATAGAGAATACCTATGCTATGCCGAATAATACCTGCAATATGCGAATCTTCACGAGCGGCGATATTTCAGGAATATATTAATCGAGAAACCATAATGTGTTCTCATTGTGTTATGCTTATGGTAAGCAATTCTGCAAAACTACAAGTATTGTTTATCGAAACAAGAATTTAGACGCCGAAGTAGCGAAACTTATGCAAACAATATCAGCTGTTCCGTTGGCAAATTAAGCATCTCTAAATTTTGGTGGAAAATTTCCTTCACAAGAGAATAGTGCCTACCCATGCAATGGTTAAATATTACACACAGAAACCCAAATAACTGAATACGTAATAAAACGGGATCATTTGTTTTTCTTTAGAACTTATCGCAGTAATAAACTATTTTCAGTCTTCCGCGGAATTTCGCGTAGTTCCATTGATAATGCACGCGTCAATAATTGTGTACCCTTTTTTAAACAGAAATATCTACAGTGAGAAAACGTTTGAAAATTATCATCCACGCAAAGGTCCTGACGAAAGAGAGCACATCGTATGTCATTTAAAATTACAGCTATTTCATAGGGAAACATATAACAAACAACTCTTGTCCCCACACCCGGTTGTAACTTACAACGTAAGGTTTAAATCATGCGCCATGTCCTCGTAACTATTGACAGTGAGCGTCTAAAAGCACGTGAAACATCGTGGTTATGAATTACCCTTGAACTAGCAGTTTCACCAATCGTGACATTGTTCGAGCGCGCTGAGCTTAATTGACGTCACCTAAAACAGGATCGATAGGTCTGCTACTGAATTATTCTTATTGGTGCTGATTGGTGTGAATTTATCTGATAACCTATAAAAAAGCACACCACGTGGTAGCCATTGATGTGAGACAAAATCGTTAGCTCCGCCAACATCGTGGGATACTAGAAGATTTAATACCCGGATGTCTCTTTTTGAAATCGAGAACCATGCAGGTATTAAATATCCATGTAGCCCCGATAACTCAGAAGATAAGTAATAATACCACTGTTGCTCATATGTAAAATGTAATAATTCCCACTAGCTGGTTTATAGTAGACATTGCTCGAGAATATTCAACTGTGGCTTTTATCCCATTAATTCGGAGAATTTACCACCTATATTTGGAAATTTCAGCTGACATATTTAGATATAACAAATTAACAATGCATGTTCGTTAATAACACGCACAATAAGATCGCGACTGTACCTCGGCATGTCATTTATAGGTAAGGTTTTGATGCGTCCGAAACTGAACTAAAATTGTCCGAACCTGAACCAAATTTGTCCGAACCTGAACGAAAATTGTGTCTGAACCTGAACAAAATCATCGCGAATGTTGCGAATCCGAACCTGAACATTTTGAAATTTTCAAAGGTCGTTTTTCGGAGTTAGACAATAAAAATATCGCCGGTTCTGCATTCCGAAGATGTGTGGTGACCTAATCTACCCACAACAATACATAAATTTGCGGATGCATGAGCCCAGGGCCAGAAAAATACGAAAAAGCGAACATTTCGTCGCCTCGATAAAATTTCGAAAAATTATGACGACTTGACACGCCAAATACAACAATTCACATGCCCGTCATGCGAAAGCCGTGTTACGTATGTGTTGGGCATACAAATTCCTACATAACTGTTTCAAGGTGTATCACCGAAAGATGTCGTTAATTGATGCTTGGAGACAATATATACACTTACCGTTTATCTCCTTTACTCGGCGCCGCCATCTTGGAATGTCCGAACCTAAACGGGTATCCGACAGTGAATATGTCGAATTTCGACATAAAATAGATTTTAAAGGTACTCAACCCGTAAGGAGGGTCCCCATCTCAACAGATTCCAACAACAACAATCCGATCAGAGGGTCCTATATTACTATTTCTTTGGCTTTGGGGGTAAAAAATATTTGATTCGAGTCGAGGAACCCATCAAACAAAGCTCAGAGTTATTAGATATTGATTTTTCAAATTTGTTATGTTCTCGAGATGAGTACCAATAACTGCCGTAATCTGCTCTTAATGTGTACTCCAAATCTATTCAAACAGACAAGGACGAATAACTCTAAAATCAAGTGGTAATTTTTACGCAATTTTGACTGAGTTCTGGGCCAGATAGTATTCCCGATAATGAAAAATAATAGATTTCTAAAATCGATATCTAACAAATCTGAGCTTTGATGGGTGACTTCCTCGACTCGAATCAAATATTTTTGACCCCCGAAGCCATTGAAATAGTAATTGAGAGGAGTTTTATCGGGTTGAGTACCTTTAATTATAACTGTAATATCAGTGAATATAATATAAATTAGAATATCACAATGGGTTCTTTCACTTTGTCCTTCAACAGTACACACCGGAAACAGTATTGGTACACGCAAGTGAATCGGTCACACGCGCGAGCTAGTGTGGAAGTATATTGTTCTATATCCCCTTCTGGGTGATACCGATGTTTATCTAAACGCGTTTTTTCTATAATTCACCGTTGAGCGTATAATAATACAAGATTCACACACCATCTACAGTCATTCAATTTGGCACCCGTAAGAAAACGCCATATCGTTTAGACACGAACGTGTCCGAGGTTCATAAAACAATAACTGAAGTGTACAGTATACACTTCATAAAAAGCAATGAACCGCGCACGTACATCACTTGAATTCGACATCGAACACGCGCTCACCGCATTTTGCAAAAAGTTCTCGGAAATCTTTATCAACACAAAAACTATACGGTTGTCATCGCCCATATATAGGCAATCCTAAATTAGCCCATTCGTGTGTGAGGTGTGACGTGCAAGGTATAAAGCTAATCCCATTGCCGCAGAATGCAGCTTTCATCTACAACAGCACGCACTTCCGAGCTTTATTATTCCGAGTTTAATGACCTGTGACGCCGCCGTTTTGAACACAATCATTTTAAGTTGATGTGTTTGCGGCTGGTAGATACAGCTAGATTTGTTATATTTTGATCTTGGTGTTTAATTCACAAAGCCAGAAACACAGCGGTTTAGCACACGAGTTTATTCGTCCACATGTATGTGATATAGTAATACCATAGTGTATTCAAGGTATGCGATGCGCTTTTAGCATAAGTGTACATGGAGAATGAAATATAATTCAGATATTGAGGCAATGGAAATGAATTTCTATATATCACATGAATATGGCCTAATAAACTCGTGTGCAGAAACCGCCGAGCTTTCGGCTGTGTGCCCTTTTTTTTAATTTGATATAATTGTTCACGGCCACTGAAGAAAGCACATTTGAAGCAATGGACACTCATATATACTGAGTCTGTGCCTCCATACATCTGATATAATATACTCCAGCTGCACAACCTTATACATCATTGTGTGGTTGAAATATGCAGACTTAATTTCATTATTAATCATTATTGCCACTGCCCATTGAGGATGAAGTAAATTGTGGTACGTTATATCTTACAAATAATGTTCGCCGGCATGCATGTGCTTTCAAACTGCATATCAGAGTTCAGTCCCCTCGCTAACCTGGTCTGACCACTGCCATCACGTACAGAGTGTAAGGAAATATCGCATTTTTAATTTAAGACTTTGATCCGTTACAATTCATTCTGCATTATTCTGAGAAACATAATTGTCCCTATTAATTTGGAAATTGGCTAGATCAAATCAGAATGAATTGTTAACCCTGACAAATTAAAAACTGTTAAATTTAATTACCTATATATATATATATTTTAACAGTTTTTATTTTATATATATCAGACCCAATGATATCAGAGCACATAACCACAATATATGACGTTAGTGTAAACATAAGGTGTGGGATAAAATACATTTTTATCTTACTTCGGCACAAATAATCGCACGTGCCGACAGAAGTGTTATTTCGGTATGTTTTTATATTTTGGATTGGATATTACTGACCAAAAAAAAGGAGTGTATATATATATATATATATATATATATATATATATATATATATATATATATATACACACACACACACACACACATAGCGAGGGGACTGAACTTGATAACTTGATTTGAATTGGCATATTCAGAGTATAGGCCGGCCTATTCGTGATTTTCATCCCTGATTTACACAACCATGCACTATATCGCCCATTCGAGTGTGACATCATAATACTATAATCACACACCCTCTACAGCCATCACAATTAGCGCCCGTAGAATCAGTAAAAATCGCCATACCGTTTACACGAACGTTTACGAGGTTCGTGTAAACATTACATCGTGTCGTAAATTATATACGTGTGCTGAATTTGCTATTTATAGTTTAGAACGTATAAATTCAAATTTCTATCTTAACGAATGCCCACATCTGCACGTGCAGTGAGCGTATATATATACAGGTGCGAGAAATTTCACGCAGTCTATAATTCTGATATACGTATCGCATGCTTACGGCTTCGACCACTGTCTTCGGTTGTACCAGACGAAAGCGCCACCGCGCTGACGGAATAAGAAATTATTACAATATTACATCGCAACTGAATCAATTTCTGAATGAATCGGTGGTATTTACTAATGGTATTGTCGACGACTAAACGGAAATAGAAAGATAAATATCAGAGAATAGGCCTACGTCTCGCATTATGCAATACGTTCTCAAAAATCTTTATCAACACAAAAACTACACGATTGTCATCGCCGATATATAGGCATTCCTAAATTAGCCCATTCGAGTGTGAGGTATGGCGTGCACGGTATAAAGCTAATCCCATTGGCACAGCATGCAGCTTTCATCTACAACAGCACGCACTTAATATCGTATTATTATTGTAAGTGTTTTATTTAATGTAATAGTAAACGGCCCATATACATGAAGCTTTGTTATTCCGAGTTTAATTACCTGTGACGCCGCCGGTTTGAACACAATCATTTTAAGTTGATATGTTTGCGGCTGGTAGATAAGGCTGAATTAATTATATTTAGATTTGGGTGTATAATTCACAAAGCCAGAAGCACAGAGTGTATTCGTCCACATGCATGTGATATAGTATAAAACGTCGACACAAGTTATGCTGGATATACACGCACTATGCATGTCTACTGCTGGCTGGCGAACAACCACTTTCATATGATCTCGTATGGGAAGCCAATTTCACATTTATTGATTGAACTGAAGCACAATTAAATTGCATCGATGTATAGCTGTATACATAGATGTTTATTGACCTCTATCATAGGAGAGTATATATATATGTACAGCTTACTGGTTCATGACCAAATATATTTATGTATATGCGAATAAAAAGGAGAGACATATAGAACGCAAAAATAAAAAAAAACACAAAACAACCACCAGACAAAAACAATACAATAACAAAACAAAACCTGCACATAGGTATACCATGTAGTGTATAAGGTATGCGATGGGCGTTTAGCATAAGTGTAAATGGAGAATGAAATATAATTGAGATATTGAGGCAGTGGAAATGAAACTCTATATGGCATGATTTTGCGGCGATTGCTGCCATGTCACACGTAAGTGGTTAAAGTACACTTTATCTTAGAGCACGACGGGCTGATGCTATGTCACACGCTTGTGGTTAGAGTGGATAATTGTCATAGTGCCCGCATAGAAGGAACTATTATTATAACCAATTTGCTCCACGTTACGGATGACTTTTGGCGTTAGGTCGTCTGCAGAATTAGGTACACGTAGGCTTGGCATCCTTGTCCATACAGCGCTCATACATATATAGGTGAAGGCAGTGTCTCTCGTAAGTGGTTAGAAATGTTATACCGTCAAAACATTGACATGGGCAATATCTCACACGCGTATGACCTCATTTAATAATACCATTTCAATACTTTTCAAGAAAGGTTGAAGCGTGAATTGTGTCTCGAGACTACGTTCGATGGAGATCGGATGACAGCCAGAATTATTTACATGTTGTATATATATATTTTTTTAAACCATTTCTATTCTATGTATTCAATGACGAGTTGTTCCCATAGGATATGTTCAGATAATAAGTTCAACGGCCACTGACCGTTTTGTTGAACATATTATCTAAACATTTCCCACCAATGAAAATGAATACTATCTATCATCTGCTTATATGTCTTGAGAATGCCTCAAAGTGAAAAGACCATTACTATGAACACTTGACAGTAAATTGTATCCATTTAGTAAAGCAATGGTTAACCTTATTGGCCAATGTTAGACATGCTAGTAATCAACACTCAACATAAACGGGAATCCACGTTGAACAAAATATCCGGACTTCTTGCATGCATGACGGCACAGTATATATAGGAGCAGATGAGGTCAAAAGAAATTCCGATGTACAATCCATATGTATGAAACAATATGCCTTCAAATATGACACCAACATGCACGAATTGATACGAAAAGCGAAATATCGTACATAATTCAAATCTCGACAATTCAACATAATAATACAATTATGGATGAGTACACTCATATGACTCTTTGTCTTCGATGTACAGCCACGCGACGAGGTTGGTTTAATTTTTATTCTATTTTACTTTATGTCGCACGCGTATGGACTATACATATATAAGTGAACGTTCAGACGCCCACGAATCAATCGTAAGTCATAGTGGAGGAATCGGGGCCGACAAAATCGTGGATAGTTTGTTCACACGATTGCGATGTCGCAAGCCATGGGTAACCGCGTGATTGACTATCATACGATCTTCCTTCTACGATTTTGACGTATACACGACTACGATTCCTGAAATCTCTCCACTTACAATTGAATTGTGATCGTCTGAACGTTCACTAAGGAAATATATTCCAGTTTATCCAACTCAAGCTGACAAGTACAACTCTAAGTGCAAGTGTAAAATGATATAGGTCACAGGCCTGTATCATCGGAAGGCAACTTACTCGTCTAAAAATACGAAATATATATTGAAAGCAGAACTGAATTGAGCACACACAATACGACACATTGTCCATCTATCATCAGACAAGATAACTTAGTAAATAGATCAATGGATATAGACACTGCTGTCTTGAAAATTATATTCAAATGCATTACACCGTGTCACAACCATACACGTGTGAGGCAAGGGCATAATGACGAAATGTTGGTCTAGAAGTTCGATATCAACATTTACGATACTGTCTGGATAGATTTGTTTGTACTCTGCTAATTAGGGCCCATAACTATTTAAAACTTCCATGAGTGTAAATTACACGTGTAAAATATACGTGTATATCATGCATACAAGTCAATGGCACATATATGCCGCACATAACAATGTTGGACATTTCTGATGATGTGCGAAGATAAATAAATATTGATAACATCCAATCACAGAAAATAACCTGCGCCCGTGAATTTTTGCGGATCCTGGCACTAGCGAGATTTTACGATCTTGTAAATTACAAATGTAGAAGTTACGTCCGCATTGCCAAATCGACAATATATAAGAATTTCTTTGCTATAACATCGATATATCAGTGTTAGTATTAAATTATTGTTAAAATTTCAAATTTAATAATTGTAATGAATACATTTGAGAATATGTTGGAAGTATCTTTTCAATAATAAAACCATTAAATATAATCGACAAATTAAGGGTTCTCCAAATCAGTCCTTTCTAATTCACAAAATGTATCCAGAATTCCAGAGATTGTTCCGGGTGTATTGGATCCGTTGTCACGCTCAAGTTTGATATCGGATTCCCGAGGAGTAGTCCAAGATTTCACGTGTTCGCCACGGGTTTCTATTGCGCTCGAACTAGTTGGCATGCTACCCATATCGGTAGGAATCGTTGGCACGTTGTCGACACGTATGTTGAAACACATGTCACCAGAGTCCGAGTCGTCGTCAGATGCCGGTTCAATTTCACAGAACACTTGTGTGATCACGCCATTATCTAGAATTCGAACCGAGCTCGTCTCCCCCGTGGAACGTTGCGTCAAATTCTCGCACTGATTGCCCGACTCCGTCTGACCAGACTCTTTGGTAACCGACTCCGTCTGACCAGACTCTTTGGTAACATTCTGAGTCCCGAAATTATGTTCAAACAGAGGATCTTCTTGTACTAATCTAGGTTCTGTGTGAGTTGAATTGTGGTTATAACTGAATTCTCGTTTCAAAGAATCCTCTGCTATTTCACATGAGTGGCGACTATAGCAAGTTCCATTGTCAGCATCGTAGTCTGATGCAATCAAAGTGATATCACCAGTATCTCTGTGAACAGACACAGATCCGTTATCATATTGGCACTTGGTGTGATATTCGTCAAATAATTCTCCTTTTGACGGTCTTGTGAAGGAAATATTGCTTTCCTTCGAATGCCCTGCATTCATATCTTCGACAATACCGTTAGATGTCGAATTCTCATCAACGTTATTGTATTGTTTCGTAAATTCATCCTTGATGGAATGTGTGCCGTGGCTTTGAGTCGACATCTCCTCAAGATTAACAGCGACTAGACTATTTTCGGCGAGGCGCTCTGAGGAAACGCAATCAATTGTGTTTTCCTCAGCCCTCACGGCCATGTACGAAAGTCCCTCAGAATTTTTTTCCGCAGAATTATCGTGATTCTCGGCCTCGAGTTCTTCATTAGGATCGTCGAATGAATAGTCTCCAGCAGATATGATTTCAGCCACACCACCATCGTCGAGTAGGATCGTCTCAACATCAACCAGTGACGAACTAACGCCCGTATCTGGTTGTCCCAAGGAATTTTGCATTGAAAACATCTCATTCGGATTTACTTCGGGCACAACTCCAACATAGTGACTCGTCGTATTACTGTCGTTTGGCATAGCCCATTTCCCCATATTCCTGAATAGACGACATGGAACAGGTTGTTGTGTGCTCTGTTGTTCGTTGTTTCTATCACGATGGTTGTTATCTAATTGATCCATAATTCCGATTGGAGATGAACTCTCACTAGCAATGTCTCGAATATCTACATTTGGTGAAATCTCATGCGTCGTAATTTCGGAACACAAATTTAACGATTCTTGGATTGTATTAAAACTATTCACATCATCGTTTGTGGACAATTGTTGTGAGGTGAAAATGTCTCGGGTGGACGGAGAAACATCTGCCCTGGTCGTCGCGACCGGCAAATCAACCATGACGTCTTGCGGTGTTTCATTACGTTTTTGTGTGAGGTTATCCATTCGTGTGTGATACATCGCATCGCTGTTAATGCCACCCTTACTACAATTCAACAGACTAGAGGATGACGTAGAAAGCACAGATCCAGAAGCATGAAGGGTCCTGGATGACGGGGCGCAAGTGGTAACCAGGGTTGAACAAGATAGCATCGAATCAGACATCATTTCCGTTGATCGACGTTCATTCCCGTTGATTAAATTAGTGAGAATTGGCGGAACACAAGATGAAGTAACAGTATGTTGTTCCAACGATTTTTGAATAGTTGATGGGTTGACGGTAGGTTGAAACTGAGTCAGTGGAACATGCGAAAGAGTAGCGCTGGTGGATTCTGTGATTTTAGGCATGGGCGATGCAGTAGCAGCAATTGGATTTCCAGTTGCTGGTGACTTCTTACGTTCAATCAACGTAGACATGACAGGGAGAACCGAATGCGTGGATGCGACAGATGAAGGTGATTCCCATGTAATGGCGCTCGGTGGAATCGTTGGTACAGTTGTCGATGTGCGGGTATGATGTTCCGTGGCAATTGGGTGTGTTGTATGGTATCTTGGCGCTGGCATTTCATTGGGTGAAGATGTAGCAATACCTGATTCAAACCGCATTACATAATTTGATGCCAATGCGGGAATTTTGTCAGCTTGATGTGACGGCATCACATAATGAGGTTTAGCTAAGTTGGTGGTCTGGATGGGCAGAGGCTCCACCGCCGCAAACGGCGCTGCAGACCTGCTAGTAGAATTAACAGAACGACTAGACGACATATAGGTTATGCTTTGTTGTGCTTGGTTGGTCAAAGAATGAGAATAGCTGACAACAGATTCTCCCCCGAGTCCCGCTGGAGAAATTGTGGAAAGTGAAACTGGGGCGCCCAGTGGAATCAAGTAGAAAGGGATTTCAGGATCACGACTATTCAAGATCCTTCCAGGTAATTGGGATGGAGTAACACCGGCTGAGATTTCGTGATTTCTGAACACACTCTTCGGTTGTATGGGTACTAGAATTCTTTCAAGTTCAGTTCTTCGTCTCATCAAAAGGCTGTCGCCTTTTACAGAAGTTTGGTGGACACATTCATTTGCAGACAGAGCATCACTATTCTCTGGCGATCCTCGGATTGAGCCTGTTTCAGCATCTCCTTTATAATTAGTTCCTCGTGTCATGGAAATGTCCTTGTTCTTTGAAAGCAATGGTCGAACTGCTTCAGGAACACGACCAGTCGTCAGACCGTCGTCTTTCACTGCCACCACCAGTAATGAAGAACACGGCGAAAACATCATATTCAAAAGTTTATGAATGGAAATAATTGATGTTGTGAAATTGAGTCTTGTGGTTGACTTCGTGTGAGAGCTTACCCTGGACAACATATCTTCGAGAATTTTCCAGCTGGGATTTTCCGTTGCACTTAATTCCGCTACGAACGTGCTAACTGCATCCGAATGGAAGATAATCGTCGGGAAGAGATCAATATGGTATTTCAAGTGCAGACCCCAACAGCTTATACTGGAGAATCCCCGTCGACTGTGACATACGCGACAGAAAACCCGGGCACAGCCAGAAGCAGGGTCGACAGCAAATAAAGGACGAACTAGCAGATTAGTGACAGACGGGTTCACAATCTTTCCAAAAACCCATGTTGGTAAAATAGTATCTACTGTCAGATGTAAATTCAGACGAATAATTGGGTCGTTGCAATCGGTAGATATAACAATAATTTCATTCCTCCGCTGCACACATCTTGAGAGAAACTCAACACAATTATTTGACAAATGGGCCATTCTATGCGTCATCGCCAAGAGGGGTGGGTCGTGTTCATCAACTTTCTCGTTGCACACTGGACATGTCTGGCAGGAGAACATATCATAGAACACATGCTCCCAGAGTGCAGGATTTGACGTCCGATATGCAGCTTGTGGCCAGCTACCGTTAGGAATGCTAGTGTTAATCCTCAAAACATTTTTATTTCTCGATATCTGAAGCAGCACACATGAAGGTCCCACAAGATCGAATGATGCGAAGTCATCTTCCTTGAAATCCCCGTGTCCATGGAGATGAGAACTTATGTTCTCAGGGAGAATTACAGTGTTAAAATTCATATTTGACGTGGGAATATATCCGTTGCACCGTCCACAATAAAACAACTGAATAGCATGATCACTTTTAGACCACGATGGGCAATGACTGTTTCTGTTCACCCACATGTGACACCTGAGACGCATCGCAGACCGCGTTAGCTCCAAACAAACACCGCATTTGAAGATGGAAATGGGACTCATTTGGTGCTTTTGAAGACTTGTAATCAGTTTCTCAAGGGCGATAAATTTGTTTTCGAGTTCAGTGTCCATGTGATAGGATTTACGGATGTGATCTGCTTGCGAACGCGAATTTCCCGATAAGTCAAGTCGCGATACGCCTGCCACGGCATATGGTGTTTTTCCTTGCGTCGACGCTTGTTGTCGCTTGAACCCGCTGGGTGTTTTCACTCCAGTACTAGCAGGCTTGAGTACGATTAAATATTTTTCCGGACCTAGACGAGTGGCAGTCTGTGAAGAGTTTGCTAAAATTTTGCGAGCGACAGTTAGTGGAGATTTTGATGAAACTAGTTCGGTGGTTGCTATTTGCTTAACTTTGTCTGACTGTGGAAAACTGTTCTCAGGGAAAACGTCAGAACATCTAGATGAAACACTCAACCGACTAACACTGGGCTGTGCTTTCCCCGATGGACCAACTGCACTTAATACTATAACATCACCAACTTGTAGCGAATCAGAAGATACATTTCCGACAGGCAATCGATCACGTGACGTTCTCTTCGCGTTTCCTTCACTTTCGATGTTAATTGAAACTCCACCGGGTGATTTCTCAGACTGATGTATATCCGATGCGTCACACGAATGTGTGCTTCTTGTGGCCTGAAAGTTATATGTTGATGGGTTTGCATCGACATTTCTCGAATGAATGATCAATGATTCGTCGGTCGCTTGTCCAACACATGCCATCCCTGACTGCTCCTTATGTTGGTCGACGACTGTTGAGTCATGTTGACTGTTTAGCTGGTCAGTTTCGTTGTCTGATGCACAACCAGAGTCATGTGGACTGCTCAGTTGGTCAGATTCCCCGTCATCAATAAATACGCTCTCCGCTTCCTCTAAATCTGAACAAATGGTTTCTCGTGTGTCAGCATTCTTGACAAGACGCATTTGTACCTTTGCGTCTCTAGATTTCTTAGATAAAGGCACCATCCCCGTATTCTTTAAGTAGCTTCCGATATGTGAGATACGGTGGTCATCTTTGCGCGATGCATCCCGCACACCGCTGGAAGTACGGATTATTACACAGTCATTGTTGCTTGTTTCTGACTGAGGTTTTAACATTCTCATCAAATATTTAGTATCGCCTGATTTATTCACAGACTTATCTCCGGTTGTTTGGACAGATATACTTCTTAAAGTGCACTTTACATTCGACTCATATTTCTGCTTGAATGCACTGTTCTTCTGAAAATTCATGGAAGGCTTAAGAACTTTTGAAATCTGCTTCTTTCTTTCCGACAAATGAGTATCCACCGGGTGACTTGCAGTCGGACTCTGTGATTTTTCTGATGCCATTACCATTCTATTCTGAAGTTCCGAGTGTGCCTCTTTTTGAAGATCCAGAATGTGTAGATCTGCAGATTTATCGGCTGACTGAGTTTTCTTCGGAATCAAATTCGACTTTGATGGCGAGTTAGCCGCAGCTTTTCTCTGATCATATACCAAGTCGTGAATGTACACCATCTTCTTGTGAAGTTCCGAAATATCCGTTGCGAATAGCATCTGTATAGTTTCGTGGCCGATAATGATGGAATCCAATGGGCTCACGATAGCATCGACCCCAAGTCTGGCCAAATTATCCTCACAAAAGAAAATCTTAACGAGTATATCCCATATGTGTTCACCAGAGGATATTATGCCATACCATTCATCGGAATTCAGCACACGGCAAGTATTTTTGAGAGAGTGGACGTGTTCAACCAAATGCAGTCCCCATGATTTCAGAGAATCAAACTGCCGCTCACAGTCCTTGAACATACATAGAAACGTGATGCTATTTTTAAAAATGTTCAAAACTATCAATGGGCGTGCAAATCTGTCTTTTTCGATATGAGAATCACGATGTGATCGGATTAGATGTGAAACCTGTAGTTCGTCCGAATCAGGCTGCGTATAGTCTGTTATAGCAAACACTAATCCACACACCGAGCAGAGACACTGCGGAGAATTTTTTTTAGAAATATGACCTGGCTGACACATCGCTGAACTAGCCAGGCAGTGTCCACATTTTGGTTCTAACCCCAGACTTCGTGCGGCAATTATGAACCGATTTATACTGAAAGAACTGCCAAAGTCGCTGTTTTCGTGATAAATTAATTTTAGCTGCCTTTCTCGCTCATCTAGCTTCTCCGGGGAAGCGAACTCTGTTGCACGAGTGAAAATCATCCCAACACTAACTGCTAGCCGTGTCTCACCGGGATGAATGTAACATCTAGCTACATTCAGAATGAAATAGCTGGGATCCAGAGCATTAAAAACTAAAAACACTTCTGGTGCAGTTTCCGGAGTCAACTCATGACCACTCAGATGTGACTGTACGGATTTGGGAAAATTGGTGCCCAAGTCCGCCTCCGATATGCCAGAAGTGAGAATGAAGGTTGAACATATAGTGCAGAGAAACAGCTGCGCTTTATGGCGGTCAAAACAGGAGTCATCATTGTTTGTCTTGTTACAGTCTTCATCGTCAAATACGTGACTGACAAGTGCAAATGCTGGGGTGAAATTATGAAAGCACGCACCACAACTGTATTGCGAAACAATCCACTTTCCATCCTTGTTTATGGATGAACCACATGTCGAATCGATCAACTCTGCGAGCAAACGTTTTTTCTTTGTGCCGATAATGGAATAATCCAACAAAACAGGAGCAAACTCACATGTTAAAAGACTGGAAGCTCGACCTGGCTCCGTTTTAGTGGTCTCGGACATCAAAGGTTCTGACAGAACATACGTTGATTCTCTCCTGATTTTTGTCCGCACAACACAAGAATCTTCGCATTGGTTTCGTTTATTGCACACTGCTTTGCGAGGGCAGAGGGATGATTTATCCGCACACCTACCTGTGCGTTCCTGCTTTTGGGGAATATCAATCTCCACAAATCGTACAGGAATCCTCCTTGCTCTGTGTGGTCGAAAGCTTTGGTTTTCTACGTCAACTTTCTCAGTAAGACAAATATCTCTGCTTCCAGATTTATGCGACCGAATTGCACCAGATTTAAATTGATGTTCTGAGAATCGGGATGAGGCCTTCTTTACACGACGAGGCCGCCATCTGCGGCCCTCCGACGCAAAACCGTTGGCATCTGGACAGTTTAGTTTAATCGAGGGCGCCAAAGGAAAGGGAAGTCGCAATTGAGTTGGTGTTGTTTTAGTTACATGTGGGCCAGAGTCCTTTTCACCGCCGTTTGTGATTTCGGTTTGGGTACAAAATGTCGTGTTGTTTGCTTGGACGAAAACAGCAGAAATAGAGATAATGCTATTTCCCGTGCTCGTCGTCTCATCGCCGGTAAAAGAATTATTACCATTTTCAGCCTCAACTGTTTGTTTCGATATTACAGCAGCTATATCTAGGTTGTCTGCTGTAGCCTTTCTTGTTGTGACAAGACATGATTCTGTTGGCGAGCGCGAGGATTCAGATGGTAATTCCAACTCCTCCATAGTGTGCTCCGCATTGGTGGACTCTGTCGTTCGATGTATGTCAACTATACCGGCTTTCTCCTGTGGTGAAGAGTGGCTAACACAATTATTGTCATCGTGAGTGTTATCAGGAAGAAATGTTTCATGCGAGCAAATAGAATCAACTGCGACATCCGTCACTTGTCTTTCCGATTCAATCAAGTCAGGCGTGAAAGTGCTATATGTTCCCTGTTTGTTTGTATATTCAACTGAGATTTTAATCTCTTTTGTGGAACTGTCTCTATCTCCGACAAGTCCACTACCATCTCCAGTGTCATCGGGATTGTTATCTTGAAGAGCTAATGTTTTATGCGAGCAAATAGGATCAACTGTGACAGCCGGCACTTTTCTTTCGAAGTCATCAATTACATGCGTGAAAGTGCTCTCTGTTCCTTGTGTGCCTTTATATTCAACTGAGATTTTCATCTCTTCTGCGTTTATATTGTTTTTGTCTCCGATAGGTCCCCCACACTCTCCTGTGTCATCGGGATTTTTATCTGGAAGAGGTAATGTTTTATGCGAGCAAATAGGATCAACTGCAACAGCCGGCACTTCTCTTTCCGAGTCAACAATGGCATTCGTGAAAGTGCTCTCTGTCCCTTGTGTGTCTGTATATTCAACTGCGATTTTCATTTCTACTGCGTTATTGTTTTTATCTCCGACAAGTCCACTACCATCCCCGTCGTCATCGGGATTGTTGTCAAGAAGAACTGTTTTAAGCGAGCCAATAGGAGCAACGGCGACAGCCGGCAATTCTCGTTCAGATTCAACAATGCCATGTGTGATAGTGCTATCTGTCCCTTGTGTGTCTGTACGTTCAACTGAGATTTTCATCTCTTCTGTGGGATTGTGTCTATCTCCGACAAGTGCACTACCCTCGTCTGTTCCCGCAAAGTCGGGCGTAGAAATTACATTCTCAATTGCACCCTTAGGTTTAGTGACGGGTTGCTTTTCGTCTGCAGCAGTGATGAACATATCTTCCGTTTCCATGTCTGCATGTATAATTAATCGGTGTTCACAATGTTCGATCAAGAATGGTTCAATGGGTTAAGATTGAGCAACCAAAAAGAACGGCCAACATCTTCCCAACCAGCAGACATGTATTGTAGGTCACGCAAGAAGATATTGTATGTCTCCGGGAACACCAAAATACATTTAGCTCGAGTGTATTTCTGTTGCAGGTATTATTAATCTTTGTAGTATGAATAATGCTGGGAATAGCCACTTGCCAAACACGAGAGCGTCTGATGTTTTCTTGTCATGATGTCAAACGAAGAATATGGCTCGCTTCTATCCACCATAGATTACATCATCGAAGTCGAGGCAAAATTAGAGCCAACATTAATATAAGGAGTTAGCCACTGATTGGAATACATCTGAAGACGCATAAGACCATAATTTATCCTGTTCTGTTATTGAAGTATGACTGGTGTCTCATCCTGAAATTAAAAATTGGAATCAGTTATTGTTTTAAATTTAAACCAACTAATTCATTCTCAAGCTTATGTGAATATAACAACAAAATCTTCAACTACATTTTTGGTACCCAACATGCGGCACCACCACCCTAACAAACCCACCACTCCTGAAGTATATAATATAACGTCCGAGTGGGGTCTCAAATTGAACCAGGAAAGATAATTGTTACCATAAATTGTATGTCACACGCGTGTGGTCTGATTGATATTACAATGTGAGTTCGATATTAGGGCCCTATTTTGTCCTCTATTCTAATATATAACTTAGAACGATGTCATCTGGGTGTCAGTAATGATAAGTGATGGTGTTGATAACAATATTCATTCTCTAAGTATTTGTTCTGAATTTGATGTGATTTGTCATTATTGAAATATACTTTGACGCCCGCCATGTGAGAACAAAGGTAAATGGAATGAAGGTAGCAATAGATAAAACTATGAGTTAAAGCGAATTAGCATATAACAATATGTTGCCATGTGTTTAAACACATTGTGGTCACCACATGCTGACTTTTCGTTCCTACATAATTATATAGTATTGAATTGCCACTATTTCAATTTCCTAAATACAGTTTGAATTCCAAATGGTGCTCACAATATGTGAATTGTTCATTGCAATGACAACATTTACCAGGCTGGAGTCTATTATATAAATCATATAATCTCATTTATCGAAAATGCTGAACGAAATCCAAGTTTAGTAAAGCACATGGTCTTCAAAACATAAATGAATACAATCAGACCATACCATGTGATATAAATTAACACCATTTTCAAAAGACTGTATAATACTGTGGTTTGTAGTCGCTGTCAAAGCAGTGGCATGAGTTTGAAGATCGTCGATGTACTGCTGAGTTTCACAGCAGTAGCTATATATAGGGTTCGACTTAAGATAGTAACACATCGACTATTTAGAGTGAACACCCTTATACCAAGGCCCCATGCAATGTAGGAATGCTACATATAGACTGTATTCAAGTGACCATGCACTCTTATCTTATCAAATTTACTCAAGACTCCTGCCTATGCCATGTGCTACACAACAGACAATGGCTGAGTCGGTGTTCAACATGATTATACAGCCCAAAGTTGTTTTAAATTATTATCAAAATCTGCTGATAAAGACACATGCTGTACCCATTAATAACATTGACCAGTACTAGTGCTTATGGAAAGCTAAACTTCTGCTACCACTACTCTTTTCAAGAATATCAGCAACAAAAGGGCACCATTTGTAAAACTATTTCTCCCTCAAAATTTCTATTTGAACACTGGAAAAAGTATCATTATATTTTTTTAATCAGTGCCACAGCAAGAGTTTTCACTTCAATTTTTTATTGTTGGTGTCGTTAACCATGCTTACAAAGAATCGGCATCAAACATATAAAAGTAAAATTGAGCCTTTATACACATGGTGCCTCGAGGTCACTACCACTAAGAAAATTCAATAACCTGAGTTGTATTTTTTCACTGAAATAAATGCTCAATTCTTCTTCTAATAACTACTTGTATATGTTGGTGTTAAATCGTGTGCAAGATTAAAGTCATACAATAATGCGAAAACTTATGCGGTGACGACTTTTAAAAAGAAAATAATATCACTTTCCATTGTTCGAATAGAAATTTCGTAGAAGTGTACGTACTTTTGTGTAACATTTTTATCCTAACAACACAGCATCTAAACTACATTGTTATTGATAATGTACACTATGACTGAATATCTGGTTTGCTTAATAATGGGGGGAAATAATAGAATTACTTTGAAATGCACTCCATTTTTAGTTTAAATTTGGACGTGTAGAAAAAATGCACACTGAAAATGGGACGTACCTGCATAACTACATAGAATGTGATGTGACACTGAACCGCGTTCAAGTTAAACTTTCAGGTGATTAGGCCAAAAAAAATAAACTTCTGGTTCGGGTTACATGTCAGGAAATATTACGCCAATTTAGGGTTGGTAGGTAGGTTTAAACTATTTTTTTTACAATATGACCACAGTCCTTGGAATTAATGGCTTTATATCAACAAAACTTAAAAATAAATATTGAATATCTAATATATAATGCCTTTTATATTTAGTAATGATACCAGTTTGGAAATATGCTCAGGTTGACTTCTCCGAGAAAAGGTTGTGCCTTTTTTAGTAACTTGTTTATTCTTGGTCTATCGAAATTGGAGATTTAAGAAATTCATTCACAAAATCCACTTTTAACACTTCCATGACTGGAGCTTCCTGAAATTTTGCGAAAACCTGGTGCGAATGCATTCTCTTATATATGCGAGCATCCCGTAGGGAGCCGCATATATATATAATAAGAATATACACTGACCTAACAATATTACCTTTACCTTGTAAGCCAGTGCATTCTCTTATATATGCGAAGCTCAATATGGGAGACTTGCATATATAAAAGAATGCACTGATACAGGATATTTAATGCTACACTAGTGTAGCTCCCGTCATGAAAGGATTAATTTATTGATTTTGTTTCTTATCAGAATCTGTTGTCGATTTCCTTGTAACTAGTCTGTGATCATCGATATCTATTTAAATTATATAGTAATTTCAATAATTATACTTTTATTGCCAATTCAGATATTTCTACTTTGACAATATATGGGCTTCCTTATGAAAATCTCTGTGACGTCACCAATATCTGAGTAGAATCTTTATAACATTCGGTCGGGCTGTCATATGACTTGCAGCATAGTTAGCGCATATTCGTAGAACATTTTATGAAATGTGTGACAGATCACTTAAAGGTACTCAATCTGATCAGACGGTCCCCATATCATCAAGATACAACAACATTTCTTCAAAATATGCTTTAGTTATCAGAATCGATTAATTGCAACAATCTAATGCTATAAACCCCTGTCAACTATGGTATCAAATTTCCCAAAATGTGCTATTTATCAACATTTTGTTCAACGAAATATGGCCGTTTTATCACTTGAGTATCAATTTTTTTTGCCATATTCTACTTGGTTTTAGAGTAATCCATCTTCGTCCACAATTTTGTCCGAGACCATCCATGTGAAGATGTTTTTCTGGGCAACAAATAATTGCACATGTATCTCGAGAAATAACAAACTTCAAGAATCTATATCTGATCATTCCGAGCTTTGATGGGTGGGTTCCTCCACTCGAATCAAGTATTTGAATTAGGTAAAAAAAAACCTCGATTGAGGTTTTCGGACATCATGTGACAACTGATCAAAACTTCATAAAGGGAAATATTCTAAACCAACAATGATACTGTTAAATGAATTGCGCTTAACTGCAAATTGGATTACATTTGTGCAGGCCTACAACAAATTATCCTTAAAGCGCAATCAGTTGCACATAAAGGTGGATTATCTCTTTGTAAATATTTTTTATATAGTTACCGGGGTATAAAATATTAGATCTGAATCGAAGACTCCTGTCCGGAAATGCTTCTATCGATTAATATTCATTTTATTTCGAATATGTTCTGGTCTAAATAGGTGTGGTTGTTTAGCTAACGAACAATAGTGGTTACTGTTAACAGAGACCAGAAATGTTATTGTGTAATTTTGTCACAAGTAAATGTTAATTATACTCATTATCGCTTAACTATGTAATAAAACAATACAACCAATCAATCTGGGAAATTTGACGTTCAGTACGTAGCCATAGGAACAGCCTAGTGCTCTATATCGCTATATGGTATCACCCGAATGGTCTGTTCTAAAAATAGACAAATAAACAGTCCCACTAAAATATTAGAAATAACATCAATATTAATTGATAGAAGCCTTTCCGGACAGGGGTCTTCAGTTCATATTTATTATTTTATACCCACGCAACTATTTCAAATTTGTTATTTAAAGAGATAATCCATCTTTAAGTGCAATATATTGTAAAAAGGTTGCTTTATTGTACTTAACTTCAATATATTATTTAATAAATGTGAAAATGGACTTCCATACATTCACTATATAGTATATATATAGGATACAGGTCTGCAACTTACAAGGCAGTCAACGTACTAATCACATGATCACAAAGTACCTTGATCAGGGTCTATAACCTAATTCAAGGTTTTAAGTACCTCAATTTGGGGATTTCTCTGACCTGACTAAAGATTCATTGGAGGTTCACCCCTGATTATTTTATAGTTTAGTAGTCCAAAACTGACTATACATTGAATGTATAGTCCAACTTTCCCCACCGCTGGAAACGGAGGGTTTTGTTCATCCGGAAAGGAAAAATATGACACAAGACACAACCAAACCGCAATTTTCCACGGACAACACATATACCAATGCATCACCTTGACATAGTATTTACCTTCCTTTTCCAAAAAAGAGACATTTAACGAGCCTTTTTTGCAATCAGACAAACGACCCGCGAAGTATTGTGGCCATTTTCGGGTCTGTATCGATCGAGTTCAGGGCATATTTTCCCCTCTATAGTCTATATGGCATGACCAGAGCTTGATCGAATGGACTCGAAAAATGGCTGACATTATCAGTGCTTAACGGATCATTCACCTGATCGAGTAAAAGGCTCATTAAATGTCTCTTTTTTTGGAAAAGAAAGGTACATGTAAATGGTATGTCAAGGTAAAGCATTACATTATGTATTGTCGGGGGAACATCATTGTTTCAGTTCGTCTCTTGTGTCATATTCTTCCTTTCCAGACATGAAGCAACCTCAGAGGTTGAACCTCTCCCATTTAAGGCATTGTGGAAATTTCGACGGGATATCTTAGCAATATCTGGGATTAAATATGACTGCTGATTTTTTGGACTGACTTTTTTTTACAGTGCCATCCGCCTCCCCCAAACCCACCCACCCAGAGTTTAGTATTTCTTATACATTTTGCGACGTTTGTGTCTTTGTTGTGTAAATCTTGAGACATGACCGTTATTTCACGAAATTTCACGGGCATATTAGAATTATTTCTCATTTTGAAAAAATAAACATTGGTCGCTGTCGTATCTAATCCCATACTATGCCGATATCTTTATCCCCTAGAGTTCGACTAATATTACTACTAGGTTACAAGTCAGGCACATCCTGGTATATGACCATTACCATTTTGTTAATTTGATAAAAGAGGGATTATAAATCCAAAATCATATTTCACATAAATATTATTCAAAATCAGTGTTGCACTTACCGGTACGGGTATCATACATATAGTTTGTCCAGGAGAATCATTAATCATGACAGCACACGATAAGCAACTCAATTAGCATGCAACTAGTTGAAATGTTGTTATGAAGGCGTAATTGAGTCATCCTGTTATTGTCATTTAGAAAGGCATATATTAGTAATATTATAATATTATTGAATAACAAGGTTGGCGCAAAAGATCGCACAACGAATTTTGTCAGAAGATTGTAACATTGTTCATTCGCTGCAATATTGTTGAGAGTGACATTTGGCTGTGCACTGGTATCAGGTCGGGCACAGGTACCAATCGATCTCCGGAAACCGAACGATCTAGGAAGACCGATCGGTCTCCCCAAATTACTATGTTATTGAAGAAAGTCATTGACGCGCACCGAAGCGACCACGAAAATATAATTTTATAGATGAGTACCGGAGGGAATCATAACGGCAATATTGTCATATTTGAGTGCAGATTATTATTATTATACCGGATGTTCTGCCTTTGATTGAAGAATTAGCTTATAAAAACAATATTTTCAACATACGAGATATATTTTTTTTCCCTGGTGCACTCAAGTGAATATCATCCAAGTTGAAACTGTGTTGCAATCGGTGATTGGTTGGAATTAAAAGGTATGTTCTATTAAATTCAGGGGTAAGATTTGTTGCAGCAGAAATAACAGCGGTCAACTACGGAAACACAGAGAGGTAAAGACACTAATGTATTTCGCTTGACGACCGGACTGAAACCATATTTTTCCCATATTCCGAGTTTCATAACCAACCTGTCTCCCATAGGCCTGTACAATTTCGTACCGTTATACTGCGTTCCAAATGGTGCATTGCAGTGCACCACATATTTTAACCAATCAAATCGTTTCTTTCTTATATACGTACCCAAGTGACATATCGAATGCACCACAAGAGTTGACGAAAACGATATTATTTGATCAAGTAAAGACTCATTTTTCACAGTTTTATCGACACGTTTCACCATTTGTATTAGGTAATACGTCTGAAATGGGGATTAAACTGTAAAATAGTGGTCCAACATGTTCAGGTTTGCATATTAATTTGCTAACAAAACTCGTAGATGTTTTTGAGTAGCCATTTGTCGAGGTACAACATGCCTTATCGCGACTATCCATTATTACTTATTTTTGGGGAGACCGATCGGTCTTCCTAGATCGTTCGGTCTCCGGAGATCGATTGGTACCTGTGGCCGACCTGGGTATGCGACGTCTTCTATTCCAGACGCAAATAAAGGAAACATAAATAAGTTATAGTCAAATACCACTATAATAGTGGAATAGCACTATAAAAGTGGAATTCAGGATGTGCCTGACCTGGTTTAGTTGAAATCTATAAATTAAAATCAAATGATTGCTAATCATTCCATGGTCAGATGGTAGCATAGTAATCAGGTAATGCTGGCAATATCGTATAATAATAATAGCCCCTGGATTCTAAGTCACAGTCATGAACGTTCATTACCTTTTCCCGTTTCAGTTGATTTTCAAGTTTAAAACATTGAGAGGGACGAACTTATATCGAATTATAAGTATGACATTATTGGTAAATTGTCTAAAATGTGTATCCATCTGTTCAGTGCGTTTACAATTTCAACTCAGTAATATTTCGGTCGTAATAAAAAGGAGCAAAACAAGACGTTGTGTTAATTTGAACACGCGGATAAACTGAAATTTTAACCTTTTCGCTGCTATGACGTTCGCAAATAATATGACCATACGCTAGCGCAATGACGAACCAAAGCTAAACCACTCACATGAGGGTAGCTGTGGTTTTTAATTTAATTTTTTTTTTATAAAAATTAGTTTATAGATTCCCTGGTATTCCCACCAAATAAGATTCACATGAAGCCTGTTTCCTGGGGTGATTATCACATGGATACTATAATATGGAGCAGCGTGTCCATTTCATAGCTGTTCGTTTCATTCATAATGTATCACCGTGTCGATTTCATCGCAAATCGCCGAACGTCATCGTGTAACTTTCCCCATTGACTGAGTTCGCCTGAACCTGCATGAATGTCTACATCTACATTAATACCCATATACCCTCAATGAACTGCATGAGGATTATTATATATCTTCTGCTTTGTTCATAATTGTGTTTTCCCCTTCGATTCCAGAAAATAGTATATTTATGGATTATCACATGCATGCATGTACTATAGGCCTATAGTCTTATGATGACAATTAATTCCATGTTAAATATATGTTATTTCGTTCCGCACAGTACTGTACAGTACCAAGTGATGTACATAAAAGACCCACATTCGCACAGTAATCGGTAAATTTGTTATGTCAATCTTATTATATTTCACATGACGAATTTCGATCACATTTCACTCGCCCCGCAGGTTGTAGACTGTATATATAGTTACTAAAGTGTCATTATTTATTGTGTCTTGTTTTCTCAATAATATAGGTAAACTATCCGTTAAGTACTATATATATACCAATACGAATGAACTTACATTGTAATTCAATATTCATAATGCTCATTTGCAATACCAGTAATCGAAATACACAGTAACAAGATTTTCCTATTACTACATTAATGCTTTAAGCCCACCGATCTACTGTGCGACAAAAGTGGTCGCAGAAATTAAAACAGCAGTGCTCATCGTATTAGATAACAAGAAACCTATAATCAGAAATGGTAACGCCCTCAAGATTATGTTATTACGCATAAATATAAATTATAAAAAAAAAAGTTAAATATATTGGTTACATGAATGCACCACCTCAGAATTCCGTTAAAACAACTAATCCTTCAAATTATTACAAAAAAAACTACGGCTTATTACTGCAGGTTTCTAATTCACCACACCAGAAGTCTCTAAATGCGGATTAAAAATCTGAGTCATTGTGTTCCCGCCATAAAATCTTCAACAGTGGTCCAGCCATTGTTGATATCTAAACATTGAAAGCAATTAATGCGGTCATAATAGTTACATATATACTGCAACTATCAATCCAGCGAATATGATATCATTGATAGAACAAACCACTATTATAATGATCGTGTTGCTATTTGTTTAAAATACGTATCAACATATTTCGACCAATTTACGGGACCTCAGCGAATTCGCGGATCTCCGCAAATAGGGACCTACTGCGAATTGTGACAATAGGCTATCAGTTGGTTGAATACTATTTCCCTTTTTACTTAAGTAAACAAGTAAATATCGAATGACGATACATATATTTGTAAACAAGCATTGCAAATAATATTATTGTGACGAAAAGTCGCAAGACTTGTTCCGTATTATTATGATGATGATGATGATGATGATGATCGTGTCGTTATTTGTTTAAAATACGTATCAATTGACATATATACGCACTAAAATCAACATATTTCGACAATTTTAGGGGAACTCCGCGAATTCGTGGACCTCCGCAAATAGACATCCGCAAATAGGGACCTACTGCGAATTGTCAAAACCGGAAAAAAACGATTATCTATTTATAAAACATCCACACAGACACACATCGATCTAAAATTTGCCCACCAGTATACACCCGATGGGCGTTAATAATTGGTGACGTCACCAAATCAGATATAGTATATTTTGGCCTACTACCCAAAGCGTCCGGCTTTGGTTCGTTATTACGGTAGTAAAAGTGCACGTCGTGTGCTATATATGGCCCGTGGTACATACGGACCTACTTCAGCATATTAGCAGTATAGGCCAATATTCATATCTGGAACTCAGAGATTGGTGTATCGGAATAACTGTATCCCGAAGTTTCAAACAGTTCATGATGTTCCACGATTGTGAACGATATAATGGCCCTTCAACTGAGTCAGTTTTAAGGTTCTTGTGATATTACAGTTATATTTTTGCCCTGCAAAATGGCAATAACCGCCCAGCACAGTACGTCATAACGTGATTTATCAGTGAAGAGGTTAAATTAAACGCCAACATTATAATAGTACGTATGAGAGGCCAAATTATCTATGCACAGCGCAGTTATTAAAATATCTACATTTCATTCCCCATCAACACAGATCAACATAGATATTCCCTAAAAAATAAAATAGACTTCCCCAGGTTTGAACTTCCATGTCCATTGATACTTTACTGATTTGTGGTAGACACTGCCAATATCAACAGGTAATATGTAGTTTTTAATTTCCTTATTTGCGCTTAAATTGCACTTAGACGCAAATAATTGTGCTTATATAAGCATAAATAGCTTGTAACATGTGCGCGTAATTATACTATTTGCGCTTAAGCACAATAGTGAAAATAATGTAGCTTAATCGCTAATAAATGTGTTAAAGCACAAATAATTGCGCTTAGGCGCAAATAATTATTAAAAGTGAATTTGGCCTCCCATATAATAGTTGCTCGCTTGTTCACTATTTAAATTACCAACCATTTTTCTTTCGCTCATATATCGATATAGACATGATAAAATACTATAAGTAAAATAAATTGTAAAATTTTGGAATCTTGCGAGTAGACCAAACAAAAGCTAGAGTTTGGCTACATTTAATATTTCTGATTTTCTTGAAAAGTGGACGTAAGAGGTCGTTGTGCGTTGTGTTAAATCTAAATACAGTGTGTGAACAGAACATTTTCCTCCACAGGGGTCCTGGAACATTTCAGAAGAAAAAAAATATTATTGTATATATAATAAAAATATATTTGTTTTAAGTTACCTAACACTTGTTGTTTCTTCGTACGTGCATGCATTGTGCTATTCTCTGACGTCTCTGTTGTGCATGTAGCCTATACATGTCGGGCTATAAACATGTAGCCTATATATGCGTAAAATACGATGGTCTGTTCTGCGTGTAAGCTGGATGTTCCTTATTATAGAGCTGGCCTACAATTTATGTAGAGATGAGGAGGCGTGCGCGGGTCGTGAAATCAGGCCAAATTTGTCGATCTTCGTTGCATGGTTCCAGTGCGCAAATATCGAGAACGTTTCTAGTCACATTTAGTCCATCCAAGTGCGCAAATACTCAGTTTTTAAATTCCAATATGGCCGCAGGCGGCCATGTTTTTCCAAAACATTTGGTCAAAATAGGAGGCTCCCATCTAGAGGTCACCCCGAAGATCCATATGAAGTTTGGTGGTCATCAGATGAGGGATGTTGTCTGTAGGTTGTGCCAAAGGATTCAGTAATGCAAAGAGTAAAATCCAAGATGGCTGCTGGCGGCCATGTTTTTCATCGAAAATTGTTAAAATTTTATAGCTCCCATCTAGAGATCATTCTAAACATGCCTGCATTTTTTCAAATAAATTCTCCAATAAATGCGGGGTTCTGGGCGTGCCAATGAATTCAAATTTGAAATCACAAGATGGCTGCTGATGGCCATGTTTTTAACGAATTTCAGAAACAAATTATAGCTACCATCCAGATTAAAGATCCATATGAAGCTTGGTGATCTCTCAGATGAGAGATGTGGCCTGCAGGGTGTGCCAAAGGATTTAGTCACACAAAGAGTAAATTCCAAGATGGCCTCTGGCGGCCATGTTTTTCAAAAAATTTTGGTAAAGATACGATGCTCCCATCTAGAGGTCACCCCGAACATCCATATGAAGTTTGGTGATAATTGGATGAGGGGTGTGGTCTGTAGGGTGTGCCACAGGATTTAGTCATTCAAAGAGTAAAATCCAAGATGGCAGCTGGTGAAAAAAATCGTTTTTTTAAATATTCGATAGCTCCCGTCTACAGGTGATCACAATCATGCATGCACAATTTAGAAATGAAAAATACGGCCTGTTATGTGTGCGGATGGATTCAAATTTGAAATCCAATATGGCTGCTGGCGATCATGTTTTTCATTGAAATTCGGAACAATCCCATAGCTCCAATCTATAGGTCACCCTGAAGCTACATATTAAGTTTGGTGTAGATCAGATGAGGGTTGCAGCCTGTAGGGCATGCCAAAGGAAATTGTTGATGCACGGATGACAGATGTCAACCCATGGCAATAGCTCAAACTTTACATTGTAAAGTTCAGCTAAAAATCATTGATGTCATTCTATCGATCTATAACGACATGAAACCAATGGATAGACAATTCAATGTCAAATAAGATTGGGTGCCAATTATCATTCCATATCTGTTATTATATACAATGTTAATAAAAAAAAAATTGACCTGGTGCCCTGAATACATCTTTAATATGTATTTAACCCTTTTGTGACTGGGGCATCCTGAAATTTTGCAAAAACCCTGTGCCAATGCAATCTCTTATATGTGGAGTCTCCCATAGGCTAAACATATATACCTTAATCTTGTAAGCCACTGCATTCTCTTATATATGCGAGGCACCCTATGGAAGACTCACATACAAGATAACACACTGGCACAGGATCTTTAATGCTGCACCAGTGCTGCTCCCATCATCAAAGGGTTAAAATAGATAATATTAAAAATTTCTCCAAAAACTCCACTTCATAAATTTGGTTTCATTATAAAACCTACAAAATAGAGTCTTTCCATGAGAATCCCCAGCACCCTCTGCTTATCTCACTGGAATAAAATATTTAGCGTAACTAAAGTAATTGGTTGTGTAGACCAACAGTTGGGGACTATTTCTTACACTTAAAGGTACTCAATCCGATAAAACTCCTCTCAATTACTATTTCAATGGCTTCGGGGGTCAAAAATATTTGATTCGAGTCGAGGAAGTCACCCATCAAAGCTCAGATTTGTTAGATATCGATTTTATAAATCTATTATTTTTCATTATCGGGAATACTTTCTGGCCCAGCTCTCAGGCAAAATTGCGTTTTTATTACCACTTGATTTTAGAGTTATCCATCCTTGTCTGTTTGAATAGAGTTTTGGTGTTAAATCTCGAGCAGGATACGAAATTGATGGCAATTATTAGTACTCATCTCGATAACATAACAAATTTCAAAAATCAATATCTAATAACTCTGAGCTTTGTTTGATGGGTTCGACTAGAATCAAATATTTTTTACCCCCAAAGCCAAAGAAATAGTAATATAGGACCCTCTGATCGGATTGTTGTTGTTGGAATCTGTTGAGATGGGGACCCTCTTTACGGAATGAGTACCTTTAATTGAGTTTCAGACACAAAAGGCCATATCTTGGAGTGATTACCAGCTTAGAGCGCGACTTGGAAGACATATTCTCCCTAAATTGTGTCACTTCTCCCTATGTTTCCCCTCATGTACCAGTATGCAGATGTCCTAACACAGGCCAACATGTACTTAAGGTATATTTGCTGATTATTCTTGTGTTCTTACTCACTATAATGGTTTTATAAATGGGCTATTCTATTGGATACAGTAATACTGATAGGATCATAGAAGGGTAACATCGGGGGTGTAGAGTGAATTTCAGCTATTGTCACTTCTCCATGATAAACAGTCCACTTCTCCCTAATAATCAAAAAGGGAGAAGAGATATCTCCTAATTTGAAACCTCTAGGCTGGTCTCTGTTGATAACTTGTTGATGTACCAGCTGGATGTACCAGATGGAAAATTCTAACCCACCGAGGGAGGCTGGTGGTGTGGTTCATATGAGATTCCACCTATTGCCACTTCTCCCTGATAACAGTCCATTTCTCCCTAATAACCAAAAAGGGAGAATTGACATCTCCCAATTTGAAACCTCTAGACTGGTCCCTGGTGATAAATTGTTGATGTACCAGAAGGAAAATTCTAACCCACTGAAGGAGGCTGGTGGTGGTGCATATGAGATTTCAAAGAGTTGGGAGAAGCATGTCCGAAGTCCTATCCAAGTCCAAGCTGATGATTCAGTTGGAAATACTGTGGTGAGCACCCCGACCCATATAAAAGGACCTGATATGTATTTACCAATACAAAGGAAAACATCTCAATTAGCTTGGACTATCTGCCCCACAATGTTAGTAATAAACAAAAGTAACTCTCCGATAGTTCAGTGGGATTAAAATATTCATTCAGCTATAACAATTTTTAAATAATTCAAAACAAAGCCATGATCCATCAAGTTCAATCGAAAATATATAGAAACCGACAAGAAAATTAACAACTGTGATATTTTGTCACCAAATAGTCAGGACGACAGGAGCTTGTTGTTAAGAAAAAAACAGCAAATAAAATGAGCATGCCACTTTACACACGCATATCTAATGATATAACACTTCTGTCATTAATTATTATGTCATGAGATGCATGTCTTCAAGTGGCAAGCTCTTTTTTAAAAGATGTTTTCTTCTTAACAATTCCAAGTGCCCATGGTCGGGACCATGGTAAATAATTTAAATCAACATATTCGTTTCATTAACATTAGGCAAAATAAATAAAAATTCTGTGCTCTCAGGTACCTCCCTTGTCAATGAAATTCTTTTCATAAGCTACAAACATTCATTTCCATATTTTCTGTTAGAAATATTGGATTTGAACAATGAAATTTGTTTTCTGGAGTATGCTTTCCAGATTTTGCGAAAAAATAAAAAAAATAAATAGCCTCCCCCTGCCTCATCTAAAAATTTAGACCTGAGAACACAGATATTGTATTTGAATGGCCTTAGGCAGGATAATGTCTTGAACAACTGTTTTTTCACCACTTTAGTCATCTGATATAATTTAAGCGCTCCAATTAATAAAACAAAATCTCATCACTGTCTGATAATTTCATTGTACTTCCTCATCCATGGTGTCGGCAGCTAGAGTTTCATTTCACAGAGCTGGGGAACTTATAGCAAATATTGTGTTATTAGAATAAGATGTGACTCTCAATATAGACCAGCTGTATATCGATCAATAATTTTTCAGCAACAACCAGATTTCTGATTCTCTGGTTGAGCGCTATCGTCAACTACAACCACACTCCGTCTGGTACTTGAACCTCCAGTGTCCTTCTTGACAACATCTTCTGATGATTTCTCCAGCATTCCTTTGCTCAAATATAGAAACATCTCTTCTATTCCTTTGTTGAGCTTTGCCGATGTGTGGAAATGCTTTGCTCCCACAGACGCCGCATAAGCTTCGGCTTCTGCTACAGAAACATTCCTCTCTTTCTCCAAATCAATTTTGTTACCAGCTATCACCAAGCAGATATCATTCCCCAACATCTTTCTGAGTTCTTTCACCCAATTTTTCACCTTGAAAATAAGATAATACTTTTAATAGGTACATAAAATAAAAATGCTTTCGACATTGCTTCACAATTAATGAGGTACTGTGCACTAAATCTGGCTATTTATGGGACACTCTCCTTTATACTCAAAAGAATATATGCAAGAGATGAATGAACTTGAGCCATAGATTAGTGCAAAATATACTCATGAACACTGACAAATTTGGCAAATAGCAGCGCAAACCATGGTTATCATCCAGAAACCAAAATAATCAGCAAATTATAAGACGACAAGGACCATAAGTTGGTGAAAAAGGTCAGACTCCACCCATATTTGAACTTGACCTGTATTTTCATGTGGGTAATCCACATACAAAATTTGAAAATAATCAGAAGTTATCATCAGGAATTGAAATAATCTGCAAATAATAAATTGACAAGGGCCATAACTGTGATAAAATTGGTGGAGCAAACCCAAAACTTGACTTGTGTATTCATGTGAGCAATCCATATACCAAATTTGAAAATATCAGAAAACTACATAACTCAAGTTATCAGGAAACCATCTGGAATGGATGGATGCAGGGACCACGGTCATTTCTATAATCCCCTGACATGTTTGTTCGAGGGACAATAATAGTATGGCAATTACAGTAATGCTCTAAGTAATCGACTCCTTAACCACAGTAGAATTATGGGTAATTTTTCAGGATTTAGTCGGAAATATGGCTTCTTGCCATTCATCGGAAAGCTCTCGGTGAGAGCTTTCCGATGAATGCCAACAAGCCATATTTCCAACTAAATCCTGAAAAATTACCCATAATTCTGCTGTGGTTAAGTGGCATTACTGTAGTATGGTCATTACCAGGGCTGTTTTGATAACTGTTACAGGTATGGGCACCCAAACTCGAGAAGCCCAAATGTCCCCAAATTCCTAGTGCATAGTATTGACTCAACCTGAATTTTCCAAGGCAATTCAACAATTGCTTTGTAAATAAAAAATCTGCAGTCGCAATAGAACATTTATTTGCATGTTGAATTTTGAAATCAGAAATATGATGTAATATTTATAATACATGTATATGTATGGTACATGGATCTGTGTTGGTTCAGCGCATAAGTTTTATTAAGTTATATGGGGATACATGTATCCTCTGCTGGAAAACAGGTGTCACCAAATTATCTCTGGATTCTTCCCTGGTCATTACTCTTGTTTATTATACAGTATTGAAAAGAAGCAGACTGATGGCAGACACATGGCAGTGTTAGAGTTCCAATATGCGCAGGGATGAACACTATTAGACTGAGAATATAATTAGTAAGAATCGAGTTATATTCACATGGAGTGGAATTTGGTTATTCACCAAGTTCTAACCATATGATTTAGTGGACCTCATCATCAGTGTTCGCGCTGTCGGTAGCCAAATTAGCCAATGGCTAATCTTTTTCGAATTTGGCTAATAAAAATTTCATTAGGCTAAACTTTTTTTGACCCCAAATAGAGACTGGAAGCATGAATTTTTGGCAAGTGGGTTTTTAATTCTGTGATGTGAACGATCTAGTCCGAAAACATCGTATACGTAAGTGGGAATATATCGCCGACTGTACAAAGGGAAACCCGATCGCGGACAGTACAAAGGGAAACCCGTCACTCTGCACGAAACAGCAAAAGGTCATATCATTATTTTACATTTAATCCGCTAATCCCCCATTGTCTGTCTGGTCACTCAAGGGGCTCCTGCACAATGCATGTTTATGATGACATTGTATTTATGACGGCCAAGGTTTATGAGCACCAAGTGTAAGACAATAGCTTAATCAGCCAAATGTGAATCACAACAGATATTTTGTGTCTATTTTTCGTCAATACATTTAAAATAATATGCATGCGTTTATGACAGATTGTAATTTGATAATGGCGTAACAATATTAAGTTACGGTATTAGTTTCCAGATGTCACTTAGATATTTTCGCAAGGATAATTAATATTTAATGATTTAAAAGAAGAAAGTGGGGAAATGTCCGGTGGGGAAATGTCCGTATACCCAATCCCAGGTTTACCCCCCCCCCCCCCCCCCAAATCACTCTGTCACATAAAGATTAATAAATTTTTAATAAATGACATATATAAAAATATTTCTAGTTCATCAAAATTAGTTAAATTATTGTGTATTTTACCTGTGCCTGTTAGATTTGACGTTTTAGTCATTAATTGTGAACCGACCATAAAACGATGATTTAATTTGGCCATAGTTTTTTTTAATTTGGCCAAAAAAAATTTGGCTAAAGTTTTTTTCATTTGGCTAATAAAATTTTCATTTGGCTAAACTTTTGGCAAATTTTTTTTTCGGTCCAGCGCGAACACTGCTCATCATGAAATATGGCTCAGCAGTGTCATTTATAAGATTGGAAGAACCAATAATTAACCAGTTAGTTATTATTGAGTTTTTTGTATTTCCCTATAAATGCTATTAAAACGCGGTACCAGCAGAAAAATCTGATATATTCAGGTCCCTCATCAGTGTCCTTTGTTTAAAATATAAATTTTGTCATTCAAATACAAATAGGAGACACGCAATTGCAATCAAGTGTACTGAAAGTCAGAATCCCCGTGCGAGTTAGTCACGATTTGTTGGTTCAACATGATCTACATGTAGATATGTGACATTGTCTTCGATCTTACGATATCCAGGAAACACATCTAGACTGAGTTGTAGGGAAAAGATCAATGCAATCAGCTTCTCCTCGTACTACGAGACTTTCTTTTGACAACAGTACTGTCCAGTGGGTCAATATTAAATTAAGGTAACATGGATGCCCGAGGAAAAAACTAAAACTATGATGTTAGCCTAAAGTTTTGACAGACGATAAAAAGTTGCCTCAATGCGATTGTACTATAGAGTTGATCCTAGCTAGGCCAATGTTCTTCCATATTATTTCTCAAAAATTCGCAATGCACCAGTTTAACATCAGGTATAAACATACAATGATATATGTATTATTAAGTTATAGTATTAAGCTTTGTTGGTTTTCCTGCCAAAACTTTTCCATGTAAACTCTGGAGTTTCGTAGAACTAACAATGTCGGATTCTGTGCCAGTATATCTTCATGTATAACAACAATCCAAAAGCATAAGTATCTTCACCCACTTTGATACCTCAACCCATATCAACAATGCCACATGCATGTAGCTAGATTTCCCACCAAAACTCAGGACATTTCTTAATACAATGGGGTCGGTTTGTGTAACATATGGTAAAAGAAACATGCCCCGTTCCAATTTACTTTGTAGGAAACTTCAATTATTCTATTTATTGTCAGGTATTAATACAGGTAACCTCTACAAACATATATTAAAGTATGATAATGCTATATATATAAATGCTGTGAGTTTTACCAGTATTCACAGGAAGTATTTTTATGTCAATATTTTAAAACCCAATTTCTGTCATACTATCACCACAAACTTTAACTGACCAATTGGCCACAGTGGAATTATTTCAACACTCTCTTATCGCTGGGAGCTTCCTAAGGACCACAATGGAAATAAGTCCCTCTTGGGACTTTTTGTGTCATCCTTGATAGCCCTCAACAGTTATCTTCCTATTTTCGATTAGTCTGCCAATCTACTCTCCTCTCTAACATCACTATGTTTACAGCCTCTCATAAGCCAACTCAAATACCGTCTCATTCAAATTTTCAGCTCTGTCAACTTTATTTATCACTTTTGTCAAATGTATGTACTAGTATCTGAAATTATTTATTGTAAAATGCTGATTGAATTTATCTAAATTAAAATCAATCAATTAATCAATAAATCAATCAGGACCTTACCACCATTCATATTTGCTGATTTCTGTTTGTTTAATATGAGTTCTGTCTGCCTAAACATCAATGAATTTGCTATCTAGATACATGTATAAAGGCATATTCGTTCATGTATATACATACCAGTTTTATTCCCTCTACATGTACATGTATACCCCGCCCAATAAGAATACAAAAAACAAATATTAATGCTGCCCCTATTCCAGAAAAAAAAAACATACAATAACCAAATTATCTTTATTGAATGACCTTAGTCATGTAATTTAAGAGTAAAATCCAATTCATATTCATAATTGGTATACAAAATTTGACCAATTCGAGAATTACATTGTTTCATATCAACTGATCAAAGGACTTAGTCTTAGAGCCGACTATCATTTAACTGCAAGCAGCACGGTCTCATAAAAATTAAAAATGATATTTGACACTTATTCAATATTAACCTTCTGGAATGAATCTTCATCTGTGATGTCATATACAAGAATAGCACCATTGCTATCTCGATAATAAATTGGACCAAGCGCATGAAATCGCTCCTGGCCAGCCGTATCCCATATTGCTAGGTTCACTCTCTTTCCGCCAATGTTGATCTTTTTGTTCAAGAAAGAAGCTTGTAATGTGGTCAAATGTTTATCATTGAATTTGTTCTCTACATAACGAATGACTAGGCAGGTTTTTCCAACACAACCTTCCCCGAGTAGGACGACTTTGTAGTTGTTGTTCCGCCCACTTCCTGCTCCTGCCATCGTTTGAACTCGTAATGTTCTGAAATTTCACCAGGTTACTAATGTCCAATAGAGTTATTTGATCTATTTAATGATGGTGATTGTTTGCTCGACGAAAATCATAAGTAAAGAAATATGTATTATCTCCTAGAATGAAACACGTTCATTTCGACGCAATTGTTTACTAATCGGTTCTCTCTTTCGCAGGCTATTTTAGTAATTTTTTAAATATTGGTCGTAGATAGTAGAGATAATTACAAGACGGTCAACGCAAATGGGACACACTAAAAGTTGTAGTCCGAGTCCGGATAAAGTTGTAGTTGGGTGAACATTTCAATTTCGTTTAAATATTGTCGTTAATATATAGTAAAAAATGTTGATTTTTGTTTTGTGGTAACATAGGCCTATGCCAATTACAAATCAAACAAATTAAAAAAGATAATTTGGAAGTCATATTATTTCAACTTTCTAAGGGGCTTGTTACTATGGGAGGCCAAATTCGCATTTATTAAAGATGGATTATCTCTTTAAATAACAAATTTTAAATAGTTGCGTGGGTATAAAATAATAGAAATCAACTGAAGACCTATGTCCGGAAAAGCTTCTATCAATTAATTTTGATTTTATTTCGAATATTAAATCGGGCCCGTTTATGTTACTATTTTTAGAACCGACCATTTGGATGAGACCGTATTGCGATATAGAGCACTGGGCTGTTCCTACGGCTACCCAACGAATGTCAAATGCCATAGAATGGTTATTTGTATTGTTTTGTTCCACAGATATAAGCGATAATGAGTATAATTAACGTTTATTTGTGACAAAATTGCACAATATAATTTCTGGTCTCTGTTAACAGTAACCACTATTGTTCGTTAGCTGAACAAACACACCTTTTTAGACCAGAAAATATTCGAAATAAAATTAATATTAATCGATAGAAGCATTTCCGGACAGGAGTCTTCGATTCAAATCTAATATTTTATACCCCGGCAACTATATAATACATGTTTACAAAGAGATAATCCACCTTTAAAGATGGATTATCTCTTTAAATAACAAATTTTAAATAGTTGCGTGGGTATAAAATAATAGATATGAACTGAAGACCCCTGTCCGGAAAAGCTTCTATCAATTAATATTGATTTTATTTCGAATATTAAATCGGGACCGTTTATGTGTCTATTTTTAGAACAGACCATTCGGATGATACCATATTGCGATATAGAGCACTTGGTTGTTCCTATGGCTGCGCACCGAAAGTCGAATGTCCCAGATTGATTGTTTGTATTGTTTCTTTCCACATATATAAGCGATAATGAGTATAATAAACGTTTATTTGTGACAGAATTGTACAATAAAATTTCTGGTCTCTGTTAACAGTAACCACTATTGTTCGTTAGCTGAACAAACACATCTTTTTAGACCAGAAAATATTCGAAATAAAATTAATATTAATCGATAGAAGCATTTCCGGACAAGAGTCTTCGATTCAAATCTAATATTTTAACCCCGGTAACTATATAATACATGTTTACAAAGAGATAATCCACCTTTAATAATTCAGCTAATTGAGCTTCAGCGCAATTCAATTGCGCTTCAACGCAATTCAATTGCGCTTCAACGCAATTCAAAATTAGTTGCACTGAAGCGCAATCCAATTGCGCTTGAGCGCTATTAATTTTTCATATATGGCTAAACCTCCAGTAAATTAATTAATAAATCCAATATAAAATTAATTGCGCTTATAACAGCGCAATTATTTTTCCCCATATATGGCTAACCCCGAGTTAATAAATAAATCCAATACAAAATTAATTGCGCTGAAGCGAAGTTCAATTGCGCAATTGTTTTCCCATATCCCGTATACCATTGAGATGATTATATATCATGTTGGTGGAATCGGCGACTAAAACATTCTGACCAATTTATGTGCCCCCCCCCCATCCCTGACACAATGCCACCAATCTGACACCTTTAAATCAAACAATTCTATTCCTTGTTTCATAGACAGGTGTATGAATATTAATTTGATGATCCGCACCATTACATTACTCATGCATGGGTTGCCTACATGTATATATATATTTCTTTTTTAATAATTGACGGTAAAAATGTTCAATCAAATTGGACACTGGTCATCCTCCCACCAATCCCTGGTCGCTACATTTAACCCCACGTCATTAGATTAATTATAGCATAGCTAAAATCGGCGAAATGTTTTGGTGACCCTCCCCATTCAAGACTTGAATAAGGTAAGTGTTTTTTTTAAACCACGCCGACAGATTCCACGTATCGTGGAGATAACTATGTATAAGGGTGGCAAACGGCGACGATCGCGTCTATTTAGAAACTTTGAACCTGCACCATCATCTTTGCCATAAAAAGTTACCCCTGCTAGACCCAGTTGTTGCATTCTAGATGGTCCCCTGTTGATTTCTATACCTTTCACGCGTAATCACCCAATCACGCGTCATGCACGGGCGGAGCTAGGCCGTTTTCCTCTAGCTAACGATGCTGTACTTCAATTATTAAAATATATATGAGTAAACTTTCTAAAGTAAATAGTGACAATTTTTTATCCGGGTGTTTTGAAGAATCAATAACTTGTAAACTTTCATCTTGGGCCACGCAACTATCGAAATGGGATGTTAGACTAAACGATGATAATACTTTTTCAGGAACGAATCTGAGGCAGTTGGTCGTGAAGTTAAAACAAGAACACATCTCGCAGTTTAAACATGATATATTCGACGACGATAAATTGGGTGGAAAAAACAAATTACGCACTTACAGGTTATTCAAGGAAGAATATATCCTTGAACCATATCTCACATATGCCCTGTATGCAAACAGAATAGAATTGAAACGGAGATACATTTTGTCATGGAATGTGATGCCTATAAGGATCTCAGACATAATTTGTTCGAAACGATTGGAAGAAACGAACCGAATTTTTTCCAAGATGAATGAAGCGAACAAATTTTTAAATATCACGAAAAACAAGCATGGGAAAATAACTGCTTATGCATGATCCGGTTATTCTTCATTCGGAGAAAACAGCTCATTAGTAGTTGACAATTGCAAATGTGTCATGATCAATATTAGAAATTAACTATATTGTGTTTGTTATTATGTTGTTTATGATATATATGTTCGTTATTTTCAATTGTGCAACTGCAATAAATTTATCTATCTATCTATCTATATGGTCTTTCTATTGTGTGTGTTTTCCTGTGTTTTGACAATTTCCAGAAATGGGTAAATCATTTGTTGAATTTATCATTTTGGTACAGTCTTTCTTTCTCTTTCTATTATTTTGTGTTGTATCCGTTTGCTTGACTCAGCCAATGAGTTCACGCATATCGCAAGTGTGTGATTTTGTTTTCTGTGTACTATTTTGTGTGTTTGTTCTGGTTACATATAATACACGTGTGTGGCTTTTCTCCTGTGTGTATTATTTTGTGTTTTGCCAGGTTTCATCAAAACGCAAATGATTTCTCGCATTTATCACAAGCGTATGGGTTTTCCCCGGTATGTATTCTTGTATATGTCTTGTCAGTTCCAATGAGTCCACAAATAATTCCCACACATATCAGAAGTTTGTGACCTTTCTCTTTTGTGTAATCTGTTGTGTCGTGTCAGGCTGCATAACTTTACAAATAATTTTCCATATATATCACAAGTGTGTGGCCTTTCTCTTATTTGTATTCTATTGTGTTTTGGATTCGGAGAAATATGCATACGATTTATCACATACATCACAAGCGTAGGCCTATGGCCTTTATCCTATGTGTATTCTTTTGTGTGTTTTGGGCTCGGAGAAATATGCAAATGAGTTCTCAAATATCACAAGCGTGCGGTTTTCTGGATACAGAAATCTGCGAAAGCGGTCATGTTGACCTAATCAGACTGATACGACCGGGCAGGTGAAAATCGTCGTCATCCGGGACATTTCATTTAGAACTTGGCTCATTGGAAATAACATGAGTCTGCAAAATAACTATCATCAACAAGTATACATCTCATGATCTGAAATATATATGAACCGGTGTTGCCCAGCTAGGTTATCTTACTCAATGTGGTCATTCTCATAACGTTTACATACCCAAATGGGCATCACAAAATATCGTTCTTATATATGGATTATAAGCAGTGGATCACCCTGTCGGAATGATTGCCATTTAAACTGTTTATCACGATTTTAAAACTATAGTTCCGAGTAAAGAAGTAAATATTAGATATTTACATCTGAGCGTAGTTCAGACATGATCTTATTTTGAAATGGTACACTCAATATGGTTGCAATTCTCGGCAATTATATATCAGATGGCTGTCACGTGCTTCCAAATTGGATTATGCCTGAATTCTCACTCATAAGGTTGTGTTAATTCACTAAATTGACACATGTACGCATGGTTTGCTTTGAAACGGTACCCAAACACTTCATATGGTTAAAGTTTCTACTGGAAATCTATTAATCAATGTTGGAACAGCAATCCTGCAGCTATCGTTCAGAGGGTGTCACGTTGGCATCTTCAAACCACACTGGGGTTAGTAGATTCCACGTATCATGTTAATTCCTATACAAAATATCATATAAATGTAGAGCAAATTTCGCAAACAGCACGGTTTGATTAATATTGGCGCCCCCAGCTCCCCACCCCCACCAGGGCCGGGAACATCTATACTATATATTTTGAGAACTCCGTATATATGTGTGTGTGTGTGTGTGTGTGTGTGTGTGTGTGTTGGTACTTCATAGAATCCAAAACGCGTGTACTGATTGAGCTCAAATTTCGTATGTAAGTGTAAAATCACACCGACACGGCCGTGGTCGGGTTTTGGAGAAGCTCACAGGCACCCTTTATCCACTCCCAAATCACCGCAAAGGCACGGCGGGGGTTAATCAAGTGATTATTTAATGAGCGTTTGTTTTTAACGCATCTCTATAAAGAGCGTCTGTTTCCCATTCAACGTTATTAGCATCTGCAGAGTTATACGGGAAAATTGAGTGCATTTCCTATGCGGGGAGATTTATTGGATGCCATACTCTTACAACATCATTGTTATATATAGTATGTATGACACTTAGGTCAGGGCTTAGGGGGTAGTTATAGGCATAATGCTTCTCAGAAATCCCGGTTACAAACCAACACTCACAATTTCGTATCGCAATCGGCACTTCGGGGTTAATAGCTTGATATATAAAGAGCGTTAGTTTTCCACAGTCTCTATATAAAGAGCGTCGTTTTCGCTATCTAATTATCTGTATGACGGGCAATTCAATGCAATGTTATCGCTCGAAATATTATGCAGAGAGAGAAGCGTTTGTTTTCAGTGCAATACCGGATTCGACATCAAGCGTGAACGTTATCGCTCGAGATTGCCTGTCGTTCCTAGGAACGGGGGACATGTTTACAATTCAACATAACGTTACGGGATTCACGTTATCGCTCGAAATGTTTAGGACGGGTACCATGAATTAACTCATTGAAAGTCGTTCCTAGGAAGGGGGATTTCATTGACCCGCTCGAAATATTATGCAGAGAGATTTCACGACGGGATTCAACAAAACGTTATCGCTCGAAATATTTAGGACGGGTATCATGAATTAACTCATTGAAAGTCGTTCCTAGGAAGGGGGATTCATCGGATTTTTCCGCCTGAAACAAAAAAAAATTAACAATAAAAAAACAATTAAATTATAAAAAAGAATTAAATATTAAAAAATTGAAAAAATACATAAATTAAATTTAAAAAACATTAAATTAATATTAAAATTTAAAAAATATATAAATAAAAACAAAATAATTTTAAAAATGTCATCTTTCTGTTATGTTTCGGAAAAAAATCAGAAAATAGAGGATCTCACATGAGTTTCTATTTTATACGGAATTTATCAACCGAGTTCACTAAATTCGATTTGAGCCGAGGTTTACCGAGGCTCAAATAGAATTTAGAGGACGAGGTTGATAAATTACGTATAAAATAGGACGAATGTGAGATACCTTTTATCACATGATCAAATAAACCCGAAGCAACGCGAAATATTCATCGAAAACAACAATCATAAACTACAGCGATCGCAAGTTATTTGAAGAACGCCGTGACGTCATATCGCACGCGCTGATATTAAACGTGTCTATTACCGATAATTATGAAACTGCTTTTATGGCCAAATTATGTGATAAACAAATATATTACATTTAAAAAACATTAAAATAATATTAAAATGTCATGTTAATTTTTTTTAATATTTTGAGACTTCCGTATATGTGTGTGTCCTTTATAGACTCGAACACGGCTGGACCGATTGGGCTCAAACTTCCCATTTATGGGTAAAAACCCACGGGAATGGTCGTCGCGGCGTTTTGGAGAAGCTCAGAACACCCGTTCTCCACTCTCAGTCACAAAAACGGCACTGCGGGGTTAATCGCGTTGATAGTTAAAGAGCGTTCGTATCCACAGTGTCGTTGATAAAGAGCGTCTATATACACGACGGGTATAAATACGGCTCCATTGACCGTCTCGAGGCGAAATTTCGCACTTAATTTCGTACTTAGGGCTTCATAGGAACGGGGTAGATTTTCATCGGGTCAGTTTTTCCGCCCGATGTGATCTTCACATTGAAACGGGTACCCATAAATGATATATATATATGTGTGTGTCCTTTATAGACTCGAACCGATTGAGCTCAAACTTGCTACCTACGGGAAGTGTCATGGACGGGTTAAATTGTGACCCCGACCTGACCTTGAAAATGATCAATTCAAGGTCAAATCGGGTCAAATTGAAAAACAAAAAATTAAATTAAAAAATTAACTCATTGAAAAACAAAAAATTATATTAAAAAATTAATTTAAAAAGCCAGTCAATTAAAACGGCACAATTAACTCATTGAAAAACAAAAAATTAAATTAAAAAATTAATTCTAAAAATGAATTCAAAAAGTTAAAAATTGTCATGTTTCTGACGATTGCCGCCAGTTGCGGGCTAACCTGCTAGTCTACTATATATTTTGAGAACTCCGTATATATATGTGTGTGTATATATATACTTTATAGAATCGAAAACGGCTGGACCGATTTCATGAATTCCAGCGTGACGGAATCACCAAATTTTACGGAATTTCACTTTTCTGTGGCCTATAAAATCTAAAATTATGACCAGTAGGGTACCGCTTAAAATAAAAAACATTGTACATACTATACAAAGTTGTTTGATTATATACAACTATATGTGTATTTAAGTATCATCTCACTCTGGGTCAAATTGTGTCCGTGACGGAATCACCAAAAAAGTGCCATCAATATGAGGGTAGGTCCGTATACTATTGAAGAACCCTGCTCATTCAGCCAAGCTGACCTGGAAAAAGTTCCCAATTAGTAAAGTAGATACATTATACTTGCAGAAAAAAGCCGCATTGTCACACACTTATGTGTATATTACTAGTTAACTCAGTTTGTTCGCCGTGACGGAATCACACAACGGGCGTAACGGAATCACCGTGCGATTTTTTTAGGTATAGTTTTTTGTGTAACAAATGCGGACATTGTCATAAAAGCATAAAAGTATATTAGGTCCCACGTATTATTTTCAGATATGGGGGCAATCACGAAAATACTTTCCATGGCAACGGTTGCTATGCGACTGTTTTTACCTTAGAAACGGGTTGTTGGTAGGGGTTAAACCGTCATTTTACTAAAATATATGTGCAAAAAGGGGATACTATGGTAATTGAGGCAGATTGTGATATGGGAAATGTGACAAAAATAACATTTCCACACATGCCCCACTATTAACCTAGAATGACCATTGAGCTGCTTGAAAATGATATTTTGGTTCATTTGACCTTATTTGGCAAAACATGAAAATATGCGTTGACTACGCATGCGCGCATCATTGATCCCCAGTCACACAATATCTGGTGTTTAAGAGATTGTATAGTGAGGGCAATGACCATTCCAAAATATATTCATTGGATAGTAATAATGAAATACAGAAGAAGCAACAACATTCCCCGATGACATGACAATGATGCAAATACCCATTATCGGTATCCATGGCCGCCTTTTCGTGGAATTCATGATTTACCTCAAACTTCCTACCTCAGGGTAAAAACACACGGGAATGGTCGTTGAGGCGTTTTGGAGAAGCTCACAGCACCCGTTCTCCACTCTCATTCACAAAAACGGCACTGTGGGTTTAATCGCGTTGATAGTTAAAGAGCGTTCGTATCCGCAGTGTCGTTGATAAAGAGCGTCTATATACACGACGAGTATAAATACGGCCCCATTGACCGTCTCGAGGCGAAATTTCGTACTTAATTTCGTACTTATGGCTTCGTATGAAGGGGGAGATTTTCATCGGGTCAGTTATTCCGCCCGAAGTGATCTTCACATTGAAACGGGTACCCACAAATGATATATATGTGTGTGTCCTTTATAGACTCGAACCGATTGAGCTCAAACTTGCTACCTACGGGAAGTGTCCGTAGGGAAGTGTCATGGACGGGTTAAATTGTGACCCCGACCTGACCTTGACCTTGAAAATGATCAATTCAAGGTCAAATTGAAAAACCAAAAAATTAAATTAAAAAATTTGAAAAACCAAAAATTAATTAAAATTATTAATTAAAAAAACCATTAAATTAAAAAGGCACAATTAACTCATTGAAAAACAAAAAATTAATTAAACAATTAAGCGGGCTAGTATTATATATATGCATACGATTTATCACATATATCACACGCGTATGGCCTTTCTCCTATGTGTATTCTTATATATGTATTCTTATATATATATTGTGATTAGATATCCATGTGTAGATTCGTATAATAACTGTTGGGATTTTATCACAACGAGCATATATAGAATGATTGATTTATTCAACGGCTTATACGTCGAAGTGAGTATGCATTGTATTTTCTTTACTTATATAAATAACTCAACCAACAATAGCAAATGATATATGTATATATCAATGTTTACTAGCTTATTGTTAACCCGTGATTCCTGTTCCCATATAAATATGACTGTTGAGAAACTATATATGTTGAAGTGACTTCGGTCAAACTTCTTCGAAGTTGTGAATCTTTAACGCCAATATCTCCTTGAAATGACTTGTAAATGTTCAATATCCGGTTTTTGGCGTATCAGAGATGAGTTATTGAGCTTATTTGTGTAATAGCTTGCTAATGCCTTTGGGGAATTTAAAAACAAAAGCATCGCTTGGGCGTGGCAAAATACGCCCGTGGTAAGACCATAACTCAGATTAAAATTGGCGGGCGGAACTCAGATTAGAACTTGGGTTATATTTTAGGCTAGTAAACTCACAAACCAAATTTCATTCCATTCTGCTCAGATTTACTAAAGTTATCATCCGGAAATGTAAACTGAGTGCAAATCCAACAAAAAGGGCCGCAACTCTGATGAAAATTGGCGGGCGAAACCCGAATTCGAACTGGATCTGTATTTTGTGCTAGTAAACCCACATACAAAATTTAATTCCACTCCGGTCAAACTTACTAAAGTGATCAACCGGAAACGGAAAGAGCGAACGGACGGCTCGATGGACAGACAGACCAATAACATATAATAAGTCTCGCTTTTTAAAATTTGAGATGACTATATATAATTTTGGTGGAGTAAAATATTATGATAAATTTTTGTGCCCCCAATCCCTGACCCAACGTCACCAATCTGGTACCTTTAAATAAAACAATTAGATTCCTTGTATCATAGAGAGGTGTGTATATATTGCAATTTGATTATCCACACCATTGCATTAAGTCATGCATGCATGGGTTGCCTACATGCATGTATATATAATTTTGTTAATAAATGACGGTAAAAATGTTCAATCAAATTGGACATCGTCGTCCCACGAATCCCTGGTCGCTACGACGCTGCATTTAACCCCCACACAGTCGCATTAGATTCTTTATAGCTTAGCTAAAATCAGCGAGAATTTGTTGATGACCCTCCCCATTCAAGACTTGAATAGGGTCCGTTTTTTTAAACCACACCAATAGATTCCTCGTGTCATGGAGATGACTATATAAGTTTGGTGGAAATCGGCGACTAAATACATTCCGATCAAAAATGTCATCGATTTTGTTTACCCCCCCCCCCCCCCCCCTTGCCTGCCCCTGACCTCGACAGCGCCACTTTAGAATTAAAAAAAAAAGCTCCATTATTTTTGTCATAAAAAGTTACCCAACAGACCCGGTTGGTGCCTTCTAAATGGTCCCCCGTTGATGTCTACAGCGGACAGACAGACATTCGCAAATATAGATACATAGATTAATAACTCTCAAAAATGAGATTTCGCCTGTTATATCGAAACCATTGCTATGTAAACAATACTATTACAGTGAAATTGCTTATACCAAAAGTCCAATCAATCCAATAAGATACGAATTTTAATCAATAGTTGACGATAAATATTGAAAAAAAAAGTCAAAAAGTTTGAACTTGCTACACGATTAGTGCTCAATGTTTGTTGACAAGTCAATGTAACCGTTTTGTTTATATAATAATAGTTTCAACACGTGATAATTCGTTATCAGAGAACAAGTTGATCTATTTCTCCATGTTCTTCTTAACGGTGATGTTTTTACATTTAACCCCTGCCCTTGTCGCTTTAAGCAGTAAAATAATATCACAATGTGGCTGTTTCTCTACGTGGATTTATTGAATCTCGTTTTGGAATGAGGATTAAATATTATTTTCCACACATATATGGTCTTTCTGCCAACTGTGTGTATTTTCCCGTGTCTTGATAATTTACAGGAATTGGTAAATCATTTGTTGAATTTATCATTTTGGTACAGTCTTTCTTTCTCTTATGTGTATTATTTTGTGTTGTGTCCGTTTGCTTGACAAGCACACAAGCGTGTGGTTCTTATCCTGTGTACTATTTTGTGTTTTACCAGGGTGCTGGACAACGTAAATGATTTCTCGCATTTATCACAAGCGTATGGTTTTTCCGCTGCGTGTGTTCTTTTGTGTCCTGTCAGTTCCCGTGAGTCTGCAAATGATTCCCCGCATATATCACAAGCGTGTGACCTTTCTCTTTTGTGTATTCTTTTGTGTTGTGTCAGTTCCCATGAGTTCGCAAATGATTTGAGCCCACATATATCACAATCATGTGGCCTTTCTCTTTTGTGTATTCTTTTGTGTCGTGTCAGGTGCCATAACTGTACAAATGATTTCTGACATATATTACACTGATATCCTTGATGGATGGATAAATATGGAGGGATTGTATTTAGAGAACTATTTTTTTCAAGTACATGCACCTGTACATCAGACTGATACGGCCCGGTCGGTGATATGTTTTCGTCATCACCTGGGTCATTACAATTAGAACCTCGATTCTTGTTTAAACCATCCAAAACCAAATACTTAGATGGTTTACATTCGCCTCCAATTATGCAAACGATATCAGCTGCGTCCATCACACTCATAGTTGTTCAAACGAATCAAACGACACTGGTCGGTACCACACTTAGTGACTGGAGTACGATCTACCACAATAAGGAAACAACGTGGTCATAATCACAACCCAAATAATACAGTTGCTGAACATATATATGTTAATTTGTGTCCAGAGCGAAACTCGTGCATGTTAGAAACCTAAAGCCGACTAAACTGACAATTTGACTGTTCAAAATAAATTGTGGTTCTATTGAATGGTAAAGTTTCTAGAACGTTGCGGGTTGACACAGTTCGAAACAAGTTTGTTGCATTTCAGGTACTCAACCCGTAAAGAGGGTCCCCATCTCAACAGATTCCAACAACAACAATCCGATCAGAGGGTCCTATATTACTATTTCTTTGGCTTTGGGGGTAAAAAATATTTGATTCGAGTCGAGGAACCCATCAAACAAAGCTCAGAGTTATTAGATATTGATTTTTGAAAATTCTTATGTTCTCGAGATGAGTACTTATAACTGCCGTCAATTTGGTAACATGCTCGAGATTTTGCGTCAAAATTCTTTTCAAACAGACAAGGATGGATAACTCTATAATCAAGTGGTAATAATTGACTACGTACTGGGCCAGTAAGAATTCCCGATAATGAAAAATAATAGATTTCTAAAATCGATATCTAACAAATCTGAGCTTTGATGGGTGACTTCCTCGACTCGAATCAAATATGTTTGACCCCCGAAGCCATTGAAATAGTAATTGAGAGGAATTTTATCGGGTTGAGTACCTTTAAACAAGCAATGTGCTACATTTACCATGTTCTCATTTCATTCAAAATTTCAAAATGATCAGGTAATTAACATATCCTCAAAGGAGATACAGGCGATTTTTTTTTTAGGGGGAACTCAATTTTTTAGGTGTTTTGATTGATCTGGGAATGTAATTAATCTTTTATTTCGAGCACCAGTTAAAATAATATCTATTACCAGAAACAAAATGTTAGGTATCGTTGCACTATTATCAAGGCTATTTAACATTAGTCTAGATGCTTTAATGATTGTGAGATTCAGCAGCCAGGATTGGGCTTCAGCTTTAGCTAAAATTCAGGTCTACAAGAGGTATGCCTATTTTCACATTGATATATGACCCTTTCATTTCTTATGAAGTTATAGGAAGAGATAGACCATCTATGAAGTGTTGTTCTGGAAGAGGTACTACATACAGAATGGTATTTGACTAATACCAACTTCTTATTCAATTTATTCCTGTGTGCTCAAATACTTCAAGTGGTGTCTGTGTATATAGCAGATGTTGAAGCCAATATTCTTTTTTTGTCAGCCTCGGAGTTCAAAATCCACAGCCATTTATTAAATGCTCATGTACCCCAATGTTACCATAGATAATTAGTAATATCCCAAATTATTATTTTAAAAAAGGCGAGTTATGATAGGTTACAATATACTAACATGGGTGAATGTTTTCTTACAAAAAAGTTATTTGATTGGGATGAAGTGAGTTTTAACTTTGAAATGATACCTCAAAATGTTGAGGTATCATTTCAAAGTTAAAACTCACTTCATCCCAATCGAATATAACTTTTTTGTAAGAAAAAATTAGCTCATGTTAGTATATTTTAATCTGCCTATACATTTCAACAAACCCAGCAATATATTAGGCATGCTCAGAATCAGAGTGAAAGTGATAATGTCCCAATGTATCTTTCGAAAATTGTCTCTTTTACTAATAATGTGAGATATAAAGTAAATTTCATAAATTGTCTGTTTTCCTAATAATTTGAGATAAAGTCAATTTTTAGAAATCGCCTTCCAATCATTGGATCCAACAACTGTCTATAGATCAAAGATCATAAATGTATAGGATTATTACATTGGGTTGAACTAACATGTAAATGTATGAAGAAATTAAAAATGAGAATTCTAACTAGATTTACAATTCCTCTTCCGATTTGTATATATTTTCGAATCGGCCCATTCTTTCCCGTTTCTAAATACACAGTTGAGCCCCAGCTGGAACCTCCAGGATGCATTGGTACTAGCAGTGCCTGGCTAATAGCCCACACGATCATGCAGTCATTATTGACACGTGTAAAGAATGACTGCACTGTACCAATTAATCGTCGTACCTTGCAATTATGTTGTCCAGAAATAGTCCAGTGCATTTATGAGAAAAAATGCCAAACCCGGATTAAGTACATAAACCCTCCATAAACAACATACTAAAAATTGGCAAAAATCAGAAAATGAGAAATTGGTGAATTTCGTGAAATAAATTTGGGGAAATTTGGTCAAATCATCAATTTATGGATTTTATTCCGATTTTTAGTATGTTGTTTATGGAGGATATATATATGTACCAATTCCAGCAAAAAAAAATCTGTTCCAATGAGTTATGGGTAAAACCATAAATGCACTGGACTAAAAACCAGCTGGCATCATCACAGAGGGCAGTTAAGGGCTAAGAGGTACATAGACCCATATCAAAGTCATCCAGCAGTATGTAATGTATAAAGTTACTTTATTAGGCCAATATAAAAATATTGCTTGATTTACACCCCCTCCCGACACTATTGTTTAGTCCCCTCCTCCATTTTTTTTATTTGAATATTTTTAATGCAAATTTTTGTTCTCATGCCTTAACTGTTTCGTGATGGGAGCTGTGCTGATGCAGCATTAAAGACCCTGTGCCAATGCAGTCTCTTATATATGCGAGTCTCCCAAAGGGAGCCTAGTATATATAAGAGAATGCACTGGCTTACAAGATAAAGGTAAATATTGTTAGGCCAATGCATTCTCTTATATATGCGAGGTGCCCTATGGGCAACTCGCATATATAAGAGAATGCATTGGCACAGGGTTTTCGAAAAAATCAGGGAGCTCCCGTCATGGAAGAGTTAATCATCAAATTACATTTCAATGATCCATTAATCAGTCTATTTTGATAAAATAGGGACTAGCATCCAAAATCTGAACCCCAGTCACCCAAGGGTCCTTCATAACAAATAGGAACCCATATAGCCTGATGGTATTTAAGAAAAAGTCATTTTAATAATACTATGGAGGGAAAGAGTTATGGCCCTGGCTTTGCAACTATTTGACCCAGTGACTGCATTTGAACAAATCTGAATTAGAATCACCTAGGGAACATCCACACCAAATATGAACCCATTTGGTCTTATGGTTCCGGAGGAGATGTTCAAACAAAACGGACGGATGGATGGACAGATGGTGGACGGACGAGGAGTGATGATTATAACTCCACCGGAGACTTTGTCTCAGGTGAGCTAAAAATCAATGATCAAAATACAAAAATGTCATTTTTTGTTTTTAGAGCTATGTCCCTGGCTCAGCCCCTATTTGACCCAGTTACCCAATTTGAACAAATCTGATTCCCAGTCACCCAAGGTCCCTCAGTACCAAATATAAGCTAAATCGGCCCACTTTTTCTGGATAACATGTCATTCCAAGAATTACTATGGAGAGTTATGGCCCTGGTTTCTCAACTAATCAACCTGGTGACCTCATTTGAACAAATCTGAACCCAACTCATTCAAGAACCTTCATACCAAATATATGCTAAATTGGACCAATGATTCTAGACAAGAAGTCGTCTTAAGAAGTACTATGGAGTGAAAGAGTTATGGCCCTGGCTTCGTAACTATTTGACCCAGTGACCTCATTTGAACAAATCTGAATGAGAGTCACCTAGGGAACATCCACACCAAATATGAACCCATTCCATCCAATGGAATCAGAGGAGAAGATGTTCAAACAATTGTTGACGGACGGATGGACGGACGGATGATGGAGTGATGACTATAGTTCCACCGGAGACTTCGTCTCAGGTGAGCTAAAAAGTTTAGGGTCAGCAGGTTATTTTTAGGGTCGTCGATGTACAGAAACAAAGTATCTTTTTATTTTGGCTTTATGTGTGTCATACACGGTTGAGCCCCAGCTGGAACCTCCAGGATGCATTGGTACTGGCAGAGCCTGGCTAATAGCCCACACGATCATGCAGTCATTATTGACACATGTAAAGAATGACTGCACTGTACCAATTAATCGTCGTACCTTGCAACTATGTTGTCCAGAAATAGTCCAGTGCATTTATGAGAAAATCAGAAAAAGGGAAATTGGTGAATTTCGTGAAATAAATTTGGGGAAATTGGTCAAATCATCAATTTATGGATTTTATTCTGATTTTTAGGATGTTGTTTATGGAGGATATATGTACCAATTCCAGCAAACAAAAATTCTGTTGCAATTAGTTCTGAGTAAAACCATAAATGCACTGGACTAAAAACCAGCTGGCATCATCACAGAGGGCAGTTAAGGGCTAAGAGGTACATAGACCCATATCAAAGTCATCCAGCAGTATGTAATGTAAGTTGCGTAGCTTGAGAACAATATTACTCTTAATGGTATCATATAGCATGTCAAATAAAATTGCAACTGTTTGACACAGTGACCTCATTTGAACAAATCTGAATGACAGTCACCTAGGGAACATCCACACCAAATTGATCAAAATGCAAAAATGTCCCTGGCTCTGCCCCTATTTGACCCAGTGACCCAATTTGAACAAATCTGATTCCCAGTCACCCAAGGTCCCTCAGTACCAAATATAAGCTAAATCGGCCGAATATTTTGTAGAAGAAGTCATTGTAAGAATTACTGTGAGTTATGGCCCTGGTTCCTCAACTAATTGACCGGGTGACCTCATTTGAACAAATCTGAACACCAGCCACCCAAGAACCCTCCATACCAAATATTAGCTAAATCGGCACAATGGTTATGGGCAAGAAGTTGTTAAAAGAATTACTATGGAGGAATAGAGTTATGGCCCTGGTTTCGCAACTATTTGACCCAGTGACCTCATTTGAACAAATCTGAATGAGCGTCACCTAGGGAACATCCACACCAAATATGAACCAATTCGGTATGATGGTTTCAGAGGAGAAGATGTTTTTAAAAAAAGTTGACGGATGGACAGACAGACGGAGTGGACGGACAACGGACGAGGAGTGATGACTATAGCTCCACCGGAGACTTCGTCTCAGGTGAGCTAAAAACAGGTGTCCCCAAATAATTACTGGAAACTACACTGCTGCAGCCCCCCTGTGTGCTTCGGGCACATGATGCATTACTCTTGAGTGCCTAATAAACATACATGTACGATTATTAAAATCGAGGAAAAATTCCCACCTGTACGATCGTTATTTGGTCCTGTACATTTATTAAATTAACCAAAAGAAATAATTCACCAATCTTAAATTGTGTTATTCATAGATAAATGAACTCTTGTTGTTGACAGTGATCAGCATACTGTAGATTCCCAGACCTGGCTATACATCGAAACTATTTCTGTCACATGGCATCAGTAAACCTGTCAGATGGTCTGTTTTGTTGGGATGTATGGTACTAATATTTCCAGTCTGTACATTTATTCCGCCCTGTACTATTATTCAGTTATGCGACTTTTTCCAACCTGTACTATTATTCCACCCTGTACTTTTATTAGGCACTCAAGAGTTATGATCTTTTAAAACAGGCTCCATTCGGGAGCTTTTATTCAAGAGCGTATATAGGGGGGGGGGGGTTATATCATACTAGTACTCAACCTGATCTGACAATTAATTTATAGCACCCATTTTCAACAACGTTTTGGTAGAACGAATGGAAATCTAATATATATTAATTGTGTTGATAGTTAAAGAGCGGTCGTAGCAGCAGCGTTGTTCATAAAGATCTTCCATATTTGGGTTTGTTTTACCGGTTAACGCTCTTTATCCTCTTCGGTTTTCGCATACGGTTTTGTTTACATTATCTGGAACTCGCTTAGAAACAGAACTGTTTGATTCTTACTTAGGGCTTTGTAGGAACGGGGGACATTTTCATCGGGTCAGTTTTTATTCCCAACACCTAGCAGGGACAAATATCTATTAGCCAGCATCAAGGCGAGTCTTGTGATGTATTAATTCAAATGCTTTCAATCAAACAATATTCTCTCTCATATTTCGTCATTTCAATCCACTGCAATCGACCTATTTTTAGAACGCAACACATGGTACCAAAATTATGTCAAATTGGTGATGGGGGTGCACGGCGGGATTAATTTAAATATGTCATGTTGGTAACAATATCTAGCCGAGAATTCCTCAGACCTATAGATGAATGTGACCAGCAAATTTCAAAATTGGTCAATTGGCCTCCCCATGCATTAATATCTTCTGGGAAATTCCAAGGAATGCGTGCCCATTATCTGGCCAATGTGTGTGTCGCGGTAGCGCAATTTTAACACTTTCGAGATAAATACACGTGGTTGTGAATTATGTCACGCCAAGTGGATCCAGGCACCAGACCCTTCCAATGCGGCGTACGTTAGTGATACCGGAGTTATAGCGTGTGCGTTCTGTTTTTCGACTGACCACAGTGCCCGATCCGCCGAATGTGAACATGTTATCAACTGTTACGGCAGTCCGTGGCCCACGGCAGTCAATGCTGATTGCCATGGTGAATGTGTGTCCTTTATAGAGTCGAACCAATCACACTTGCTAAGTACGGGTTAAAGTGGACGGGTTAAATTGTGACCCCGACCTGACCTTGAAAATAATCAATTCAAGGTCAAATGCAATTGCTTTTTCAAACAAAGCCATGAGACCAGTCTGGGTGAACGTCGACTCTATATTTGAAATATAGAGTCTGGAGCTTATGTAGCCAAAACCATTTCCATTCAGCGAAGAGCTTCCCCAAAATGACGTCACGGATTTAAAAAAATACATCGATGATTGACAGGTGTCCCCACGTGTTATTTGTTGTGCTTCGCAATAATAGTAATGGCCTGTGTCGCGACATAAGATTACAGCAGATAATATTTGTCGTGTGTGCGACTATTCTTTTTCGGGAGATGAACTCGCTGCATCAACCGGAAAGCTGCATCCGAGAGCAAAAAATAAGGTCGTCATCAAAAATGATGCTTTAGAACTATTTAAAAGCATAAAATTAAGTCATTTCCTCGGTGTTAACTTTCAGATGACTTTTTTACGACAAATAATTTGATTTGCAAACCATGGTACAATAAAGTAAATCAAATACACGGACGTGAGTGAGTTCTATTTATATTTATGGGAGGCCAAGTTGGTACCATGCGCAGGCCTATCTATCAGGTCTAGCACATCCTTCAAATTAATCCGAATCGTACCGAATATATAATTTCGAAGCCATTGTTTCTGTCTGTTGTATTTGCAAGCATCGCTTTCGATCGGAGAAATTCCGCTCTGTTACTATATTTAGAGGTGACATTATGGGAGTCTAGCTCCGCCCACTGACACTTGTTTATTAACCCATACGGTTTCATTGGACGGAAAATAATTTACGCAATCAATCAGATTACGGAATCCCGAGGACTTGGAAATGAAATATCGATGTTATCCGTCAGACCTTATATTCAATGTTGTAATGAATATTTAGGTATGAGTTTACTCAGACTGCCATGAGACGAACCGCGCCAGTGGCGGGCTAATCTGCTAGTTTCTCAATACAATAGCAATGCAAGTGTGGGTTTGTGTACGAAGTTACATGACATAAGAAATTAGGGCATATATTTCATTTGATTTTGCGAGAATCCATATATACTTTTTCACAAGAATCCAGGTAATTTGCATGAATATTTACGAGAATCTAGTTTTGGATTCTCGCCGAAATATAAGCCCTGGAAATAGTGTCTATTCTGGTGCAAATACTGCATTTGGGGACCATTTTAGAACTCAGATTTGCTTTGACCAATCAGTGTGAAATATTGTGAATCACCTTTTATGACACAATACTAGTATAGGCTGTGGTCCAAATTTTGGCTACATTGCACGCATGGTTGAAAAGTTATAAAAGCGTGACCGAGTTATACACATAAACACACACAGAGACACAATGATAGGTTTTATATATACCCCGGTATAGATTCTAAACTCAGGCTGAGTGAGGCCGATCACAATTGTAGCCAGCGATCACATTCATAGCCAGCTTCTCAAATTCCATGCTTTATATGGCGCGAAATATGAGGTCATCGCGTTCATGACTAAAATATGTCATGCTCCAAAAAGGACTTTGTTTATCAACTTATATTGGAATATAATTCGAGCATCTAATGACATTGATCGGAAACCTCAGGTTATTAGATAAACTAATATCAAATTTAAAATGTATGTTTTTCATTCATCAACTCAGAAAAATGAGAGAGACTAACATTAGATTAGATTAGATTTATTTAGATGGTTCAGGATATACATGTGTACATATAATGGTATGTTTACAAGTTAAATCAATATAATACACAACAGTATATACATATTATAATTATAATAGTTTATATTAATTATAAATATGTTACTATGTTGGGTTCTGATGAGACAGTTAGAGTTCAGACTGTGTAAATAATTGATATATATCGTAAGAGGATATATCAATTTTCTCAAGAATTAATTCATTTATTTTATAGAGGTTGCCGTCAGAATATAAGGTAAATTATGTGGCAGAAATCTGTATGTAAATAGAAATACTCATGTGACCTGAGACCATCAGGGATACTAGTAACGCAAAAAGTTCTCTAAATGAGAACTTAATTCCATTCCATCAACATAATGTTTTTCATTGAAAAAGAAAATCTGGCTACAAATGTGATCGCCTTAGATAAGCTGGCTACATTTGTGATCGATTGAAAAAGCTGGCTACAAATGTGACCGGAGCCTTGTGACAATGACCCCATCAGCCTGAGTGAGTCCCAAGGATGGATAGGCTTGGGGAAGGCAGATGACATTCGAACAAGACATGAAGTATAAATTCTATGGTTTGTAAATATTGTTTTAATTAACAATAAGAGAAGTTGGTATCCGATAGGTAGCATATTGGTCTCTCGTGCTAGGGGACCGGGGATCACAACCTGGTATTCTGACCAAAATCAGAACTCGGTCAAATACCGACAAAGTTTGTCAGGTTGAAAAGTCTCATTCGAGATCACTGAATAAAGATCCGATTGCAAATTGCCAACTTCTCCCATCACAATTACACTTGTTACGCCACCTAGTGTGGTGTTTCTAGCATTTGTTTTTTTTATATCGCATGGAGTACAGGGCGAATGTATTCTTGGAGATTGTTTGTACCTTACTGAATCGTACCGATATAATGACGTAGATGCCGAAATTGTAAAGTTAACGGCAGCGGTGTATAATACGTTTATGAAAATATGATAAATCCTATCGATAGAGTCAGGACAGGCTCAAATTGTAAACTTAAAGTCACCGGTGTAATAATATGTTGTTGAAAATATAAATAATCTGATAGCCTGAAAATATTGTATAACCTATTGGGAGCCCATAATAAATGGGAATAACCTATTGGGAGCCCCTGCATGTAGTGAACTGAATTGTGGGTATTTTATGGAGATTGTTTGTACCTTACTGAATCGTACCGATATAATCACGTAGATGCCGAAGTTGTAAAGTTAACGCCACTGGTGTATAATATGTTTATGATAAATCGTATCGATAGAGTGAGGACAGGCTCAAATTGTAAACTTAAAGTCGAAAATATAAATAATCTGATAGCCTGAAAATAATATATAACCCATTGGGAGCCTCCTGGTATAGTGAGGTGAATTATGGGTAAGCCCCCTGGTGTAGTGAGGTGAATTATGGGTAATATTATGCCTGTTCTATTGTGATAACCGCCATCTTTTATCTTCTGGAATTATCGGCGATGTCACCAAGATTTCTACACTCGATTCTTTTAAAATGCACCCTGATCGGTCAAATTCTTTTGATAATTCTATCTAAATACATCTTAGCTACTATTCGGATCTGCTTTCCCGGTCGAAAAAGGTTTAGTTTGACCAAAACGGCTTTTGACAAAAGTTTGTTTATAAAATAGCGTACTCGATAAACCCGTAAATTTTATCATCGAAAAAAATTCATTTCTTTCACCTAAAACATAATTATGTGCTGTATCCTATCATTTTAGGAATATATACGTATCCCACTCAGACACACCAAGTCTCAGCTTAAAATTTTGAAAAATAAGAGATTTATCAACATAAATCGATTTGTATGGCAGATCCCATGTTAAATTTTATCATCGAAAAAAATTCATTTCTTCCACCTAAAACATAATTATGTGCTGTATCCTATCATTTTAGGAATATATACGTATCCCACTCAGACACACCAAGTCTGAGCTTAAAATTTTGAAAAATAAGAGATTTATCAACATAAATCGATTTGTATGGCAGATCCCATGTTAAATAAATTTTAGGGCCCTTCAAATGTTTTCTGAGATGTTCCATATTGGCACCAGAGTCCATATTTGACTGGTTCTACATGATAATTGTGCAACAGTACAGTCGCGTTACTTTATACGTCAAAATTGGTCATTATCACTCGACAAATTTATTTCGGTCTATCGTATCAACCCCTATTTCCCCCGCGTAGCCTGACTAAGTGTCAACATTGGTCTTTATCGCTCCACTAATTTGTATCATTTCATCGGTATGAATTCCATATCCAATTATCCACATATAACCAACCCAATCTCTAATCCCAGTCCAATTTATTAATTTTTTTCATCGATATAGTCACGTTACGAAATATTTTATTGCGTGATACTTGTACTTATATGTCTATGGTATTACTATAGTATACCGTATACGTATATCAATTGCTATTCCTTTCTATATAATTCTGGTGTCATCTATAGAGATACAGATAATTTCTGACACCCCCCCCTAATTTTATATCATTGCTGCTTTAGTACATTCGCGATGCATTACATGGCAACATCGCTCCACTAATTTATGTCAGTTCATCGGTACGAACCCCTTTTTCTCCGAGTCCATATAACCAACCCAACATCTTATCCCGGCTTAAATTATTATTTTTATTTTCATCGGTATAGTTGTGTTACATACATATTTTTATCATTTGATTCTAATTTGTATTGTACCACTATAGAAGTCCATAAATGACTATTCTGGCACTATATAGAGATGACTAATATTCTGACACCCCCCCCCCTATTTTATAACCTTGTTGCAACAGTAGAGTTGAGATGCATAATATGTCAACATTGGTCGTTATCGCTCTACATATGTATATCGGTTCAACCCTTAGTTCCCTGTAATGCCCACCCCCCCCTCAATTTATTTTTTCATTTGTATTATAGTCTCGTTACGTACACATTTTTCTTTTATAACTTTTGCTTCAACGCGCCGAGTTCTAGCTGCTGCAGACAATACAAAACTGAAAACATATTGAAATGTAAGCAGGCTTCAAACTCATATTATCCAATAAAAACTCTGGCTACATCAGAAATTTGTGTATAAGGTGTACTCGCATTTGTTGCGTTAAAAACCAAAGGTCCCAAGTCAAGGTCCAAATCCCCAACAAACTGATGTGAGGCTTAACTCCATCTACATACAGTAATGTCCAAAGTAATTGACCACTTAACCACAGCAGAATTATGGGTAATTTTTCAAGATTTTAAATCCTGAAAAATTACCCATAATTCTGCTGTGGTTAATTTGTCAATTACTTTAGGCATTACTGTAGCCCATATAAGGATGTGAGGTCTAATGATAACTCCATCCACATACAGTAATGTCCAAAGTAATTGACCATTTAACCACAGCAGAATTGTGGGTAATTTTTCCGGATTTTAAATCCTGAAAAATTACCCATAATTCTGCTGTGGTTAAGTGGTCAATTACTTTGGGCATTACTGTATCCCATATAAGGATGTGAGGTCTAATGATAACTCCATCTACATACAGTAATGTCCAAAGTAATTGACCACTTAACCACAGCAGAATTATGGCGTTCAATATGGTCTACCTAATTCTGCTCCAAAAACATGTATATTGAATATATGGATGTTTATTGGGGGGAAACCGATTATTTCAATGATATTTTCATTAAATGGGATCCAAACACCGACCTACGGGAGCGCGCTTTGCGCGCGACTGTTTCTTAAGTATATGTGCATATTGTCAACAATTGGAATCACAACAAATAAGATTGTCGGGGGTCCCTTGCGCTTGCGCGATCTGTCCATCAAAACATATTTAGACATCTCAAGACACGTAAGACCCAATAACTTAATATACAGAATAGATACATCTATTGCCTGAGTGACTAATATTTATATTTGTTACAATGGGGTCAAATAGTTGCGAAGCCAGCACCACAATTCTTTCCCTCCATAGTAAATATTAAAACAACTTCTAAAGAATTATTTATTTACCTTATATTTGGTATGGAGCGTCCTTGGTTTACTGGAGTTCAGATTTGTTAACATCACGTCACCAAGTCAATTACTTGCGAAGCCACAGCCATAACTATTTCCCTCCATAGTAATTCTCAAAACAACTTCTTAAGAACAATTGACCAGGTCAGTCGCGCAATTATTGGAAGAGCCACGGTCAATCATTTTTTTAAACCAAATTTTACATTTAAATTATTCCTTTATTTAACCAAAAAAAAAAAATTAAATGAGAAAATTAACTTTTACTACTTGCTAAATTTTATCTTTTAATTATTTCATTTAAATTTTAGACTAAAATTTAAAAATATACATTCCCAGTATTTACAGTATACTAAGTCCAAGTCTTTATAATCTGTTGAGTGACCCCACAGTCATTTACTTCCTTTGTTAGTAATAATTTGAAGGATTACTTGTTTAAACGCAATTGTTATCAAAATATTTTATGTATTTTTTATAATTTCTATTTATATGTAATACTATAATCTTGGTGGCGTTACCATTTCTGACTATGGTTTTCTTGTCCAGGCATGTTGTTGTGGATGCAGTATCCTGTCTGATCGGCCGCAGACATTAATGGCTGACCCGTGTACATGCATCGGGGTGTGGACGTTAAAGAACGCTACTGCCGTACTGGAGACTAGAGTAGAGTCACCACAGGGTTATAAAATTACTCGGCCGTGGTAGCACCTGGTAGCATCTACAACCAGAATTTGTTCCTGCACTGTAACATCTACAGTTACAGATTAAGTTTAATTGAGTAATCTTGTCTAATGGGTAATAGTCTATAAAAATTTATCATAAAAATTTATGGCAATTGGCAGCAAGTGTGAATTTCCATTGAAATGTTGCCCCTTCAATCTACCAATCTTCCCAATGGAGAACTCTTAATACATGTGGAATTAATATATATTTATTTGCCTGTAAATATTGGGGAGCGTAACTACTAGCTCCCCAATATAATTATATACATATGATTATGATAACATTTTACAAATTCTCAATTATATTGATGTTTTATAGTTAATTGAATTATCAAGAGTCAAGATAGTATCAAGATTCAAAATATGTGAATACAATAGAAGAAAATTCGAAAAGTATGACATGTACATGTATACCATTCAACTGATCTATTAAATTTTTGGCTAAACACGCCCTATACCATTAGTATATGGTAGAAAAAATAGAAATTGGACTAATTCCAAAAATTAAGGGAAATTTCGGGTGGGCGGGGGAAAAAGATGTTAACGACTCGCCGAATTTATTTCAAATGAATGCAGTGAGACAAACCGGAAGTAAAAGTTTATAGAAAGCACGGAACGTACGTAGCCAATCAAATAGCTTGTTACTGTTACACAAGAGGTCAAGGGACAATTAAGCGCTCCAATGAATTACATAATAAGGTGAAACAAATATAAACTTAACGTATAAGGTAAATATAAGGATTGGTCGTTACTCCGGGAAGATTAATTCTTTTAATATATTTTGCAAACATAATAAAAGTTACCACTTAATTGGGCTCAATTGCAAAACTCCCTAGATTCTTATGTATATTATCTTGTGTAATTATATAGAGCTATTTATTATGAACGACCAAGCCATACCTGACACGTTCACAATAGTGGCCATTTCGCGATATGCGGCATCCCGCTTATGTTTATTCTTGTAGTCTGGACGTGTGGTATCGTATAACACAGGTTGACTGTGCCATGCCATTACCAAAGCCTCTTCTCCTTCCCCAGTCCAGATAAAATCCGGAGTTGTCACAGTGTTGACAATGTCAACAGTTATTATTTTTGTAGTCTGACTCTGACTGGAGGCCGCCATTTTCTTGTAAAAGTTTAGTCCTCACGTGATGCCATTCAGCCATGTAATTTGACGCTGTCCATCCATTGGCTGCAACAAGCAACAACAAGCAACAAAATCAAAATAATTTGATCGTTCGCAACATTGTTGCAGGCTTGCCTGCAACAAAAAACGCGGTACCGCACACGCCACAACACGCCACAACATTGTTGCGCAACATTGTTGCGCAACAATGTTGTGGCGTGTGCGGTGGGCTTAACGGTGGGCTTATATTATTAATGTCGTAATCGGCTGTCAAGAGGCCAACACAAATCAGTCCATGTGCAACATTCTCCTATTAATATACACGTCATAAAATCAGTTGTGTGTTTTGTTACTTATAAGGGAAGTAGCTAGTCTATAATGAATTTATAACAGGTCTACTCACTCTTTTGGATCAAATTATCTAACCAATATAGCTCTCCGTCAGAGGCGGACAGTGTTACAAGGTGCCTCGCCGTAACAGCTACAACACGTATCTCAAAGCGTTATTTTCCAACTGATGTATGGCAGTTGATGCTGTAAAGACTATACTGTGCGAAAGGAAATAACATAATATTTAATATGGATTTAATTATTACCAAGTCTGTGTAATACGCACATGCTTCTGTTAATCCATATATATCCTAATATAATAATAATGGTTAGGTCCAGTTCCACTCTCGACAACATATAATTATAACTATTTACAATTACCCCACGAAATATAAGCCTTATATGCAATAAGGCAACTTATCATGAAAAATGACAACAGCCATAGCTGGTGTATACATGTCAGAGACATACTTTCCAAATATACCCTTCCTGACCCACTGCATATCATAAACACCATCCACAGTAAGGAAGATGCCAACAAATGGAAAACAATATGTAAAAAAGCTATATACCAATATTGGCATGATATTATTGACAGAGAGTTCTCCAGTAAAACAACATTAGCAATGATCAAACTGCAAAAAAATTCCAGCAGCAAATGTCATCTTGTATGGGATTCATCAAAATACTCGCCCGCTGCCACAAAAAAGGCTATTATAAAAACATGGTTGATGACAGACACTTATTTACTACAAATAAATAGAAAAAGATTCAGACAAAACCTGACCTCTGCCATATGTCCACTATGCAAACTAGCTGATGAGGACAGAATACACTTCATTTCACAATGTACGGAAACTAGTAACCAACGACATTGTTACATACAAAAACTCAAATTATGTCTCTCAAAAACTACCACTGACAAATACATTATTGATCAACCAGAACTCTTAACTCAATTAACCTTAGACTACACAAAACTAGAAACCTGGAACCTCACCGATATAGAAAAAGAACAAATTGAAAAACTGGCAAGAAATTTCTTATACTCAATCCATGTGCATAGAGTAAACACTTTGAAAACAGAAGCAGACAAGCACATATAAAATGACAAACTAGCCGAGCTGTACAGGCAAAACAACTACCTGTAAATATTCTTGTCAATACGACAATTTTAACTATACCAATCTTAAAAACAAAACAAAAATATACATGTACATATGTACATATGAAAGCTCAACTTAAAAGTTTTTAAGTGCAACTTACGCACACACAAATCTTTTAACTCACTAGTACCACAATTTTACCAACTATTTTATCATTACTGTAGTTTTACTTGGTTTTATTTGAATTATTTTTACTTCCATTATTTTATATACCCAATATAATGGGGTGCTCCTCACTTAAAGGAGGGAAATCCACAACAAGTCAAGTATATGCATGTGAATCTTAAAGTGATGTGAAACACTCCGGTGGGGTGATCAAATAGAAATGGATGATAATGTTGCTCAAACTAGTTATTATTACATATATTAAATCCAAACTGACAACACACACCGTCATTGTTATATATTAATGAAATTCAGTGATTCTCGATACCGAAATAGCTTTCGTTACTTTGTCGCCGATAGTGCGTCCCGAATCGAGACGTAAATATTTACAATTTAGCGTAGTTCAGATGTTGTTTTCTATGGAGTGGTACGATCGATTTGCTTGAGATTTTCGGCGATGTAGTAGAATTATATATTCCCCAAGTTGACATACTGTCTGAATACTAACTTAACAGTTTAACGCACATGAATATGTCCATAATATGTCTTTAATTGGTGGGAATCTATAAAGCGATTTTGATAAGAATTGTTTTAAACACTAAAGATATACCCTCATGCGATTGGTTTAGCTTTGGTTCGTTAATTACGCTAGCGTATGATCATATTATCTAATACGAAGCTGGTGTTTTGAATTTTAGCGACCACTTTTGTCGCACATAAGATCTGTGGGCTTAAAGAATGAATGTCGTAATCGGACACAAACGTGCGTGTCTTTCAATTGCCGGCGTTCCAAAAACGAGGGAGGTACTATCGGAATTATGCACAGTTAAAGGTACTCAATCCGATAAAACTCCTCTCAATTACTATTTCAATGGCTTCGGAGGTCAAAAATATTTGATTCGAGTCGAGGAAGTCACCCATCAAAGCTCAGATTTGTTAGATATCGATTTTAGAAATCTATTATTTTTCATTATCGGGAATACTTTCTGGCCCAGAACTCAGTCAAAATTGCGTTATTATTACCACTTGATTTTAGAGTTATCCTTCATTGTCTGTTTGAATATTGTTTTGGTGTACACATCTCGAGCAGGATACGAATTGACGGCAATTATTAGTACTCATCTCGAGAACATAACAAATTTCAAAAATCAATATCTAATAACTCTGAGCTTTGTTTGATGGGTTCCTCGACTCGAATCAAATATGTTTTACCCCCAAAGCCAAAAAATAGTAATATAGGACCCTCTGATCGGATTGTTGTTGTTGGAATCTGTTGAGATGGGGACCCTCTGTTCGGATTGAGTACCTTTAAGTTTATTCGTAGCGGCGGTTTACATTTTATTGAGAACATAATTGTGACATATTAAGGGCTGTAAAATATTTGCATTGCAGTGGCCTAAAATATAAATCACGCATGCAATGGGAAAATCTCAATCACTATGACAGGGCGCGAGACAATACTGGAATCGAAATCGAAATTATTGATGCATTATTATGTAAACGTTATTATATCGCGTTTAAATTATCCTAATAAGTACATACGTGAATCTGATAATCCTTGGATAATTAGCCGAAATGGCGAGTTTGCTCAGGGGTGGTTAGTTCTGTTCTATTTAACCCGCTGGCGGGTAAAACGACAAATTATATTAGTATAGGGTATAGGATATACATGTAACTATAGTATGTTGCGGTAATATACTATATAGTATCCAATGATATACGGTAATATAGTACACTACATGATTTATAACTATAGTATACTATAGTACCGTATGAAATAATATGCACCAATCATAGTACTCCTGAGGCGTTTTAAGTTCACAACCAAAATACGCCATGCTTAGATTGCCATATGTAAACATTGAACGCATGACTCTCTCTCTCTAGTGTGTATACTAACTACTATAATGCTCATATACCGTATAGTACTAACAAAGTTTCAAATGTTCCGTGGCATACATGTACTTGATAATATTACGATATATATATACTCTATTAATACCGCAATGGCATACAGTAGGAGTCCCATGCAGGAGTATATGATTATTGCATAGTATTTCATACTGTATTGTTGTATACTACTATACTATATATATACTTGTACATGTATTACAATATAGATAGTATACTGTAGTGTAATATGTGGCATCATGGGATACTATAGTATTACCACAAGTAAAAGTCCCAGGAAACTATGATTGCTGCATATTTCGTAGTGTACTATAGTATACTATAAGTATTATGTATATTACCACAACATACAATAGTAAAGTATCCCAGATAGCATCAGAACGTTATTTTAACGTTAAATAAACCGTTATCTGACCGTTGGAAAGCAGTTGAAAAATGTTCTTTTAACGTTGTGAATTCGTTCGGTTTGCTTGTTGAAAAAAACGTTAAATTAACGCGTTATTATAACTCTAAAATAGCGTTAGAAATTAAACGAACATTGTTAAAGTAACGTTAGAGAAACCAATTATTAACGTTATTTTTAACGTTATTTTAACATTAAATAAACCGATATCTTAACGGTCGAATAACGTTGACAAACGTTCCGGTAACGTTACCATTATTAACGTTATTTTTAACGTTAAAATAACGTCAATATAACACGTTATTTAACATTTAAATAACTTTAATATAACACGTTAGAATAATATTGGAGAAAACAATGAACTATGTTAAAGTAACGTTACAGAAATTAAATGACCTTAATCCAAATTGTTTGCATAACTCATAAAAAGCTCGTTAAAAGATGCATAATCCGAATTATATAGCGCTCGCAAATTACTATTTCCTTGGCTTTGGGGGGTAAAACATATTTTATTCGAGTCGAGGAACCCACCGATCAAAGCTCAGAGTGATCAGCTGTCGATGTTAGAAATCTATTATTTTTCACCACCGATAATTTTAAGTGGTCCAGTAAACAGCAGACGAGAAGACGGTTAGCGTAGATCGTCATAGACTGAGGTAATACTATATTTTCGTACCCGGGTACGAAATGTAAACTGAAGAAATATTTACGCCGCGAAGCTTGATAAATTTATGCTGTTTACTTTAGTTTTTAATAATGTTGCAGGAATAATAGTATAATTGGAGAAATGATGCGTGAATCGTAAGAAACACAACTTCTGCAATGTATGTGTTCTGACTAGTTTATACTCAGTTCTACTTCTAACTTCTTGCCATCTTGGTCTATCTTTAAACTTTAAAGTCGGAAGTTATCTCAGTCGTTAAACCTGACGTTTACAATCAGAGCAAAGCTCTATTAGAGAGCATTTAGCCGTTTCAATAGTCGGCCCACACCCCCCAATATAGGTCTAGGATTAATCAAGTATTAATGGACATGGGTATTTTTTGTGGGGAGGGGTCTAGCTGTGCCCACTGCATGGCTCGATTTAGCTGGATGAAAATAACTGTCATCAGTGCATGAAGCTAATCAGTGAATTAGTTGCATGTCTATCAACTATTTTTCTCTCTCTCAAGACCTAAGTATAAAGTATCAAAGTCTGGTATAGTGCTGTGACTGCTTGTCATCTAAATATTTAAACGAGTAGGATCTGTTCGGATTTTTCTCTCAGACCCCTAGACCGAGTTCAACCCTTTTCACATTTATTATTTATTTACGCTTAAGCGCAAATAACCTCTCATTTGCGCTTAAGGCTTAAGCACAAATATTTACGGTTAAGCGTAAATCATTTGCGCTTAAGTGCAAGCGCAAAACATTTGCGCTTAAGTGCAAATAATAATTAATATTCATTAATTTTAAATGGCACAGGACTAAACACATCACTCAATTCTACCGTACATGTAGTAGGCCCACCATATGATGGTATGAGGGAAGCAATCCCCCAGTTAACCCCTAGATCCCTTTTATGGCCATGGAAATGGTATATATCTGTGCAGGATATGTCTCTGGGTTGGAGACACAAATTCTTGGGGACAGGGATGCTGATAATATGAAAATAGGGTTGTTTCCCCCTATTTCAAGTCAATAAGTACACAATATGAGGAAAGAAAGCCCACAGTAAACCCTAATTCCCTTTTTATGGCCATGGAAATGGTATATATCTGTGCAGGAGATATCCCTTTAATAAAATATAATAGAGCTCTGGGAGTGAGGCACCAATTTTTGGGACACCAGTGACAGAGATGCTGATATGCATATGGAAATATGATTTTTCTTCAACTTTTGAGTCTGTATGGGGCTATTACTATGGGCCCATAATAATATACTTTGAGATGGACTCAATCATTCACAATCAGAGGGAAGTAAGGGAGTGTTAGGTATTTGCGCTTAATTTATTAAAGCGCAAATGAGTTGCACTTAAGTGCAAATGATTTACGCTTAAGCGCAAATATTCGCACTTAAGCGCAAATAAATAATAAATGTGAAAAGGGCCTCCCATACCTTTGCAGATGTTATATTAGGTTTTCAAAATTTTGAATTAAATTTTTTTTTTTTATAAATTGAGCAAGGAGTTCAATCTAAAAAAAAATAATTTAAAACAATATATATAAATCAAAATGTTTCAACAATCAAAATGTGCTTGAAACGCACAAAAGGGCCGGTGCTGAATAAAGGCTCTGTCTAAGATCAAAATGTGCATGAAGTCCCACAAAGGGGCCACAGGTCTCTCCGATGCTGAATATAGGTGCCCGAAGGGAGCCTGTTTCAGCTAGTTTAGTATAATAGAAGTTGCTCCAGTAGACTAACAAAAGTGGTATGGATAATGGGCTGGTTGAGACTAATCAGGAAATAGTTAGAAATTATGGAATTTTGTATATCCTGCACAATGATCTACATTGTAGGTTTACAGATGATCAGCAATTTATAAAACATTTAAAAAAACATTAAAACAGCTTCTGAAACAGGTTAAACTGTTATTGGAACTAAATGAGATCATTTGCCAGTCATATCAGTGATATTAGTATAGTTGTATGCAGTTTTCGACCAAATTTAGGGAAATTTGGGGGTGGGTGTAAAAAATTGGGAGTAAAAAATATGTTTTTTTTGCATGTTTGGAGGTGGTGGGTCCCCGGAAATGCCAGATGTAAACAAACGGCATACCTTTTTTACTACCACCCCCCCCTGTTCGGGGGTAACAGATATTTGATTCATGTCGAGGAACCCACCCATCAAACCTCAGAGTGATCAGATATCGATGATTGAAATCTATTATTTTTCACCACCGATAATTTTAAGTGGCCCAGTAAACAGTCGACGAGAAGATTGCCTCGGACAATAATTGCAGATGAAGATGGATAACTCTAAAATCAAGTGGCTTTTTTGTGTCAGAATCATGAAGATGTTCAGGCCTGGATATCCTCTGCCCTTGAGTTTGTGATGATTTCTTTTTTCATAGCCTCAAAATTAATAAACGTGCAGACCCAAATAAGCACCGTGCAGGGGGGAAATTTCCCAAGAAAATAATAAACGTCCATGCATGTTTATTTGGAGCCCAAGAGTAGGCCTCTCAACTTTCCACATGCATAATCACTCCATTGACTGTAACACATGAAATTATTCCCTTTCCAAGTTGAGCTAAATTTGTCAAACATAATATAGTATAACATTTCCTGAATAAAATATGTAATACAATGGTACTATATATGTTTGTTTTTCTAATATATTCAGTATGTTTATTGATGCTGCCCTCATGAAGATATAGATTTTTTAGAAAACAAAATTGGAGCTTTAAAGTGAATTTGTCTACAGGTATGATTGGTCATTTTTAAATTGTGCATTTTTGCAGTGGGATAAGAATGGTTGTAACCGATTAGTGCTTAAATATTACCTGTCCAAGGCTCCTCCAACAAATTTATTATAATATGATAAAAAAAAAGCCACAACAGTACTTTTTATTTATTGGGGGGGGGGGGGGGGGTATTTGTTAATTATGCCTAATTGCCTATAATATACCGACACACTAAAGCATTGGACATTTGAGGTATTTTTATTGCAAAAAGGGTAAGTTTATCTCAAATTATTACATGAGTTAAGGACACTATCCCATTTTCTCTGAGGCCTTATCTCAAGTGAATCATTTATTTTGCTTGCATGCTTTTCAACTTATAATTTTTTTATTTAATTCCAAATGACTGCTTTTCATGTAAAAACCACTTCAATGTGATTCAAAGTTATCATTAACAATCAGATAAGAGCTAACACAGCTTCTCATGGTTCTCATTGGGCTAAACAAAGAATATGTTGGAAAAATTACCCCAGTATTTCACCCCTCAGCCATTACTATTATTTAATTTTGAGGAAATCGCCCCCCCCCGTAATACTATTCCGCCCCTATGTTTATTTGGATCACAAGAGTACATACACATGTAGGCGGCTATGCCTACTGAATGCAATGACTACTGACTTCACTGAACTTCAATATGAATTCGAGAATTATGTTTCTATTAAACTGTTGAACATTTTGGCCACAATGACTGGGGTGTAATTGACTGGTCCTGTCATCAAGTCCCATGTATAACTTGAAGTGTTGAACTGTTATTGTTACAAACTACTCAGATGATACTCAAACTTTAACTTATAAAAAATATTGATTTGGCAGTCACATTGAATGATTGATTTACAAGACTTGCCCCCTACTAGTACCCAACAATGTGACATATTTTCTGACCCATTCCTCTTACTCATTAAGTCATTTACTTAAATTCTGAATTATGATATTTGTTTTCTATATTATACATTTTACTACTGTGAGTAATACATGCAATCGATCTAGTGTCTATTTATCACATCGTTTCCATTTCAACATCAAAGTGTCAATGATCTCAATGACACCACTTCAAAACAAAACAACAGTTTTAGTGAAATCATACCTCGATCCAATCAATTCCAAATCAACGCCTAGTTTTGATTACCAAGCTCGTTTCCAGAATAACAACGATAAATGAAGCTAATGTCCCCAAATGTGTTGTGATTAATTTCCAATTCACTGAATACATTGCACATTTCCGTATATGAATGCAAAATTCAATGCGAATCGAGTTGATTTCAAAATGTGCGAACACTTATCACTTTACACGGAAGCGTGATGACGTCACCGTGTTACGGTACGAAGTGCGTACGAAATCAAGGAGTATTACCTCAGTCTATGACGATCTACGCCAACCGAGAAGACGGTCTCGGACCAAAATTGCGGATGAAGATGGATAACTCTAAAATCAAGTGACTTTTTGTGTCAGATATTTGACAAACCGGCAAAATTTCGTTGAACATAATGTTGATAAAGAACAGGTTTTGTGCAATTTTAGACTACAGATGACTGTGGTTAGCATTATTTTAGGGCAATTACTAGATTATGATAACTGAAGCGGCATTTCAAAATAAAATTTGTTGTTGTTGTTGTAGTTGGAATCTGATGATATTGGGACCATCGAATCGGATTGAGTACCTTTAATCCAACATTGGACATTCAACTAACAACGCTACAGACACCAACTATTCCAATGGGGTGAAATATTCAAATCATTTCTCACATGCGGATGTAGGCCTATCACAAGCGTACCGATATCGCCCCTTGTGTGTAATAATTGTTTGTAACATGACAGGCTGGATGACTTACTAAATTACATTTTGCATATGATACACTGGAACTGCGTGGATTCTTTGAATGTTGTTGTGTATTTTGAGATCGCGGTGACACTTAAATGATTTCTGACATTTATTACACTCACATGGATATATTATGAGAATTGTCGTTCTTAAGTACACGTAGCCTACCTGTACATCACACAGATACCACCGGGCAGGTGAATGAAGTGATATGTTTTTATCATCTTCCGGGACATTGCAAATAAAACCTGAATTCTCGCATAAACCATCCAGAACCAAATATACAAACGATATCCGCCGCATTGGATGGGATCTTCAGTTTGCGCACAGCGTTTTGTTTTTTATTTTCGTCGAAGAAAATCATCTTAAACTACAATTCTGTTACCATGTCAATCAGCATCAACTGTATTATTATTATTATTATATCGTAAAGCTAGTATTGTGACCAAACCATTCTAACGAAAGCCATCTGACAATTAGGTAGGACTAACTGCATGGTGAGATGGAATAAGTTACCAAGTTAGAGTGGTAATTAAAGGTATACTCAATCCGATCAGAGGGTCCTACATTACTATTTCTTTGGCTTTGGGGGTAAAAATAATTGATTCGAGTCGACGAACCTACCAATCAACGCTCAGGGTAATCAGATATCGATATTTGAAGTTTCGTTATTTATATTCTTTCTGTCCCAGAACACAGTCAAAATTGTGTTATTATTACCACTTGATTTTAGAGTTATCCATCCTTGTCTGTTTGAATAGTGTTTTGGTGTACACATCTCGAGCAGATTACGAAGTTAAGGGCAATTATTAGCACTCATCTCGAGAAAATAACAAATTTCAAAAATCAATATCTAATAACTCTGAGCTTTGTCTGATGGGTTCATCGACTCGAATCAAATATTTTTTACCCCCAAAGCCAAAGAAATAGTAATATAGGACCCTCTGATCGGATTGTTGTTGTTGGAATCTGTTGAGATGGGGACCCTCTGATCGGATTGAGTACCTTTAAGCGAACATACACGTGCGGATACATACATACGGGTACACTTATTTGCGAATCGGAAATTATGTTTTATTCATGCAAATAGACATGTTATATGTCACCATTCTGGTTACACGTGGACATGTGTTTATACATTCTGACTATTTAAAGTTCCACTTAATTTTCGAATGACCAGATTACATTATACACAACATATCCCGTATTATATACCACTAGCCGATGAGCCCGACGTTGTCCGGGCTATTCAAAAACCAAATTTCAAGTCGATAGCTCTACCCAGCCCGACGTTGTCCGGGCTATTCAAAAACCAAATTTCAAGTCGATAGCTCCACCCGTTTCCGAGATCTCGTCTGCGCACGCGCGAAGCTGGCGTCGCACGGACTCGGCGACCCGATACAATTCGTATCCGGGGCAAGATACATTCACATAGCAAATTTCAAGTCGATAGCTCCACCCGTTTCCGATATCTCGTCTGGGCATGCGCGAAGCTGGCGTCGCACGGGCTCGGCGACCCGATAAAATTCGTATCCGGGGCAAGATACATTCACATAGCAAATTTAAAGTCGATAGCTCCACCCGTTTCCGAGATCTCGTCTGCGCATGCGCGAAGCGGGCGCCGCACGGGCTCGCCAATACGACAACGTCGACCGCCTGGTCAAACTACACACACGTACCAAGTTTCGTCCCGATCGGTCAAGAATCGTAGATTTGTATAAATGAAAGACAAACATACAAACAGACAAACAGAGGTCTTCAGACCCGATAAAATTCGTATCCGGGGCAATATACATTCACATAGCAAATTTCAAGTCGATAGCTCCACCCGTTTCCGAGATATCGTCTGCGCATGCGCGAAGCGGGCGCCGCACGGGCTCGCCAATACGACAACGTCGACCGCCTGGTCAAACTACACACACGTACCAAGTTTCGTCCCGATCGGTCGAGAATCGTAGATTTGTATAAATGACAGACATACAAACAAACAGACAGAGGTCTTCAAAAATATATATGAGATTTGGATGAGGAACCAAAAATATATATATTCCACCAGAATATGTCCACCAAGTGATAGATGTTCTCAGATTCATTACAAGACTTCCCCCTTGTTAACCCAGAATGCATCATAATTCAAACTAAGGGATAGAGTTATTCCCCTTCCATTGACAATAATAATAAGAGCTAATTGCGCTTAAGCCCAATAAGGAGTATTCCTTATTGCGCTGTTAAAAGCGCAATTAGCCACATTACATAAACTCCCTATAATTCAAATGGTGTAGTCCATGGTACAATGGGTGGAGCAAATATAGGACCATTCTACTATGTGCAGAGGGGTGATCTCATGAGGGAGATATTAATTGCGCTTAATCGCAATAAGGATGTAATTGCGCTTAAGTGCAATAAGGAATGTCTTATTGTACTTAAGCGCAAAAAGGAATCCCTTATTGTGCTTTAAAAGAACAATAAGGGAATATCTAATTGCGCTTAAAGGGGTACTGTACGCCATTTTCAATAAATTCCGGGTGATAACAACGATCTATTATCGATACTATATAGAAATATAAGTAATTTGAGTCGAAGATGTATTCTGTAAACGCTCAGGTTAATAGGCTATCTTAAAATTTAATAATTTAAAAGTTAATAATTTAATATAAATTGATTTTATGGCTCCAGCCATAAAATGGCGTCTCTTAAAATTCGAATTTCCGTGTACAAAACGTAATCAAATTATAATTGAGGGATATTGGATTAGGAAAACAATTGCACACACGATCGTTTGAAACATTATGCTTATACGGGGAGAAAACCCAAGCCACTCATTGACTAGTGACGGTACACTAACTTAAATGAGTATATGGGACTACTAACCATATAATATAATGTTTATTTGATTCATTTGGTTGAAAACTTTACAAAAATTACTCGACAACGACAATTTGTATTTTTGCATTCCGGTAAATTTGCCATCCGTAACAATACTTCGTACTCAACAAACTTTCAAAAAATGGAAAAGTTGTTACATTATTCTCCGACTCGGGGATTATAGAAACCAACAACAACATCTTGGGTACAGTACCCCTTTAAGCGAAATAAGAATATTCCTTATTGCGCTTAAGCGCAATTGGATCTTCCCTTATTGCGCTTAAGCGCAATAAGGAATTTCTTATTGAGCTTATGCTCAATTATTTATTAAATGTCAATTTGGCATCCCATAATAATATTCCATTAAAAACCAAATTTGTATTTTATTTCCACTTACGTCCGAACAAGCATCGTTCATGAATGAGCTCTGTTACGTAAGACCTAATTTTCTATTAAAAATCGCAAGAAACAAAATAACAATAAAAATTGAAGCTTTTCTGACATTAATCAGGCATTTCACAACGTGCTGCAATGCAGATCAGTGGCTTACTTTGTGGTTTGTTTTCTTGAGATAAGTTATTTCCGAAGGATTGATCCATTCATGCAAAACCAGTCTAAATCTGCGGACGTTTGTATCAACATGGCAATAGAGCCATATTCTAGCAAAGAACCATTTAATACCAATGAAACTCATAGGCATAATTCTGATCCTGTGACACATTGGCCTACATGTACATCTTCCATGTTAGACTCTGCAGGCGTTGAGACAAAATTAACTATGCCTCAAGACCTAGATATAAACCTTGCCAATCTGAAACCTGATGTGGGAAGTACAAGTAAGAAACATGAAACTAACAAGAGAAAAGGCGTTGTTGGCAAATCTCTCAATACTTCTATTTGTGCAAATAGAGAAACAAAGGTTTCAAATAAAAAGGGCAGTAAAGATTTTGGTTATGGCTGCAGTTATTGTGATAGAATATGTGTAAAACTCTGTGCTCTGAAAAGACATGAAAGAGTGCACACAGGAGAGCGACCATATACATGTGAGACTTGTGGTGCTTCTTTCAAAGAACTTAGTAGTTTATCTCGGCACAGGAAGATCCATTCAGGCGAACGACCATTTGCATGTGATATGTGTCAAACATCATTCCCACGATCAACTGATTTGACAAGACATAAAAGGATTCATACTGGAGAAAAACCATATATATGTGATGTATGTAATGCAGCTTATCCAGCACCAGGTGATTTAAAAAAACATAAAATAATCCACACTGGCATTCGCCCATATAAATGCAGTCGATGTGGGAAGTGTTTCAGTTTCTCAAGTGCACTGAACCGGCATAGAATGACACACACAGGCGAACGACCATTTGTTTGTGACATATGTGGTTCTGCCTTCAACCAAACGACACAATTAAGAGAGCATCGCACCCTTCATACTGGCGAACGTGAACACACATGTGAGTTCTGTGGAAAAGCTTTCTATCGACTGGACAAATTAAAAATTCACGAGAGAATCCACACGGGCGAGCGACCTTTTCAGTGTGAGATATGTGGGGAGACATATGCTCGACATTGTCTGTTAACCAATCATATGAAGAAACATAAGGAAGTAGATGACGCCTCATATATGACCTGGGTTCGCCAGGAAGCACAGGAATAAGGCAATACAATAACTGTTTATTTAATACTATTACCTTGGAATAATTAGTCCATGGTTAACAAAATTTATTTTAGCATCATCCTTGAATCTGAGAATTAGATGTCAAATATGGTGATTATTCATTTATATTAATTATTCTAGAAAGGTTTCTGAAGTTAATTAAAGAGTAGAATGTAAATATAATATAATACACTTTTGAAAACATTTATAGTGATTTTATCACAAGTCTTGTAATACATTCATTTTATGCAATGAAACATGCATTTAAAGGTACTCAACCCGTAAAGAGGGTCCCCATCTCAACAGATTCCAACAACAACAATCCGATCAGAGGGTCCTATATTACTATTTCTTTGGTTTGGGGGTAAAAAATATTTGATTCGAGTCGAGGAACCCATCAAACAAAGCTCAGAGTTATTAGATATTGATTTTTCAAATTTGTTATGTTCTCGAGATGAGTACCAATAACTGCCGTAATCTGCTCTGGATGTGTACTCCAAATCTATTCAAACAGACAAGGATGAATAACTCTAAAATCAAGTGGTAATTTTTACGCAATTTTGACTGAGTTCTGGGCCAGATAGTATTCCCGATAATGAAAAATAATAGATTTCTAAAATCGATATCTAACAAATCTGAGCTTTGATGGGTGACTTCCTCGACTCGAATCAAATATTTTTGACCCCCGAAGCCATTGAAATAGTAATTGAGAGGAGTTTTATCGGGTTGAGTACCTTTAAGGCCATGGAGACCAAAAAAGAGTAATTCTATCTGAATTTGCACAGGGAACGCACTCCAATGGAATTGTGCATTGTGCCAATAATTACTATGATAAATTGCCTTATTATTTTCTGCAAAAAAAAGGAATTGATTCATTGACAAAAAAACAGGGTAAATGAAATACTTAATTATTAACCTATAAAGAACCAATAAGGCTGTGACTCACACTTTTTTATATACCATATGATATACAGTTGTGATATGAAGCAATACCCAAGTTTTCATTGTGTACATATACGCATGCAAATTATAAGACTAGTACTGTTCCATTTAGTTCCATAATTATATTTTTTCGAACATATACTAGCATTGACCAGAAATGGTACTATTCATATCTGTTTTGTGTCACTGGAAAGGTCATGCAGCCCTTTTAATTCAGATTGTTTGGATTCGGCAATTTGCTATGGGAACCCTTTGCCATGGTCCAGTTTGCTTCCGCTAATGGCTTTGGCATTGCTTATTGCTGTAGCCAATTATAGGGCTGCGTCATGTGATCTGTGTGCAGACTAAAATCCCTAAATGTTATCCACATATGGGTAATTATCTACAAAAGTGGTGTATGCAATAGAATAAATATAGGATGTACCAATACCTGCATCTGTATATGTGAATCCAAATTGACATTTAATAAATAATTGAGCTTAAGCGCAATAAGGAATCTCTAATTGTGCTTAAGCGCACTAAGAATATTCCATATTGTGTTTAAAGGTACGGTTGACCTTGGCAGTGGGTATCCTGTGAAAATATTTCCACCAGTCAAAAACCGCCACAAACAGAAAGAACATCAAAATGTAGACAGACTTTGTCCATATATAAATAAGAAATATCGCATAAACAGTATGTTATTCTCATATGTTTAACCATTGTTATGTAAACAAAAGCATAAAAAGTAACTTTTCTGGTGTTTGTTTATATTATGATGGTAAACATAAAGAGCGTTCTTTGCTGGTGAATTCCTGATATGGAACTAATAAAGGGCGTTTATGCCATTTGTGTGTGATTAGCCAGTAGCATTGTGCTGTCCTCTGTAACTCAATCAGGCTCTTGCTTAGGCCTAAAAAAAAAAGACGTTTGTTTTCGCTAACCCGACCGACCCTATTTTAAACTCCCGACCCTAAACTTTTTATTGCCATTGCAATTTTTTTTCAATTTAGATCCGAATTCATATCATAACAAGATGCAAAACATTTATATATATTGACATAAGAAATTTAGTTTACAAAAAAATTTAAGTTTAACAGTTGGAATCATACTGTAAAGTATGTTTGGCTTTATCTAGCTTTCATCTGTGAAAACTTCAAATAGTTTCAGTTCAGGTTTGTTATGATTCAGCCTTCAGACTTCAGTATTTCAATCAAATACAGTACAGGAACATTAACAATTTGATCGAATCAACCTGGTTATCAGGTGGGATCTCATAATACCAAATGAAAAAGTAACATAGAGATTAGTACTATAAATAGTAAATACTAACTAAATAGACATTGTTTCTGTACTACATGTAGTATATTATGTATGTGTCTCACTTGAATTTTATAAAATAGCCTATTATATGAATTAGAGTGATAATGGTAAGTCTCATTTCAAGAAGGATTATAAGCATAATCCATTGAACCAAAAGATATCTGACAATAAGTTATAAGCCTTTCCAATCCATACATATATAAAAATTTCCAAAGTTATGCTTGAGAAACTTGATCAAATTGACCTCTCAGTAAAATTCAAAATACTGACTCAAAGTGCCCTAGATTAGCTCTAAATGCAATGGATTTTCACAAATTTTCCAGGGGGAGAATTCTCCCCCACCATCAGCAGGGGCTCACCCCTCCCAAACCTTCCTCCGCTCAGGCCATCAGGTTATGTCTTTGGTATATCATTGCCCAAAAACAGGTGTCCCCAAAAAATACCTAGATCCTTCACCGAATGCGGAGGAGAAGGTGGAGTTGTGAAGCCATCATTAAGAGATCGGTACAAGACGGTCACTCCAATATGTGACAGTGCAGTGGTGTTGGACTGACTCCAGTTGTCGCCAGACCATATGGGAAATATTAGGATTATCAAAGACTATATTAGTATATAGACTAGTGTATATGTAAATATTGAAGCATATGTAAGATTGAATTGGATTTTTTAGTTCCTCTGTTATTTGGGTTAACCTGATTGGGGCTAAGAAGTGCATAGTTTGGGTTATTGACAAGTATTATACAATTATTTTTAAAGATACTGAAAAAAAAAAAAGTTAACAAAAAAAAAAGTTAAGCCTACCTACCTACCCTAATTTTTTTCAGCCTGTTAGCGGAAACAAATGTATTTTTTATTTTTTAGGCCTTAGGTAAAATATAGTAGGTATTTATGATAACATGCTGTTTACGTGATGGTCATCATCGTATATATGAACGAAACTGTATGCGTTTTAATGTTTTTCTGTTTACAGTGTTTGGAACAAATATGAATATTTTCGACAATTAAGGCCTCACGTGCCTTTAAGCATAATTAAATTTTTCTAGCCGTAAAACGTCTATGCCTTATAGGTGAAGTAACATATATTCACATAACAAACAATCCACACCTGGGAATGACCATACACATATGCGACATGTGTAATGCAACCAAGGCATTGTGTAGTTTAAACATGCATGCATTATCCGAATTAACTCTCCTCAATTGCTATTTCTTTTATTTGGCTTAGGGGTAAACAAAAAATTTGATTCGAGTCGAGGAACCCACCCATCAAAGCTCAGAGTGATCAGATATCGATTTTTGAAGTTTGTTATTTTCTCGAGATGTGCAATAATTTGTGGCCCAGAAACACGCGTGGTCAAAAGGACTGTCTCAGACAAAATTGCGGATGAAGATGGACAACTCTAAAACCAAGTGGTAATACGGGCAAATTTCGTGATAATACGGCCATATTTTGTTGAACAAAATGTTGATAAATAACACGTTTTGGGAAATTCGATACTATACCGGTCGTTGACAGTGGTTAGCATTGGTTTGTTGCAATAAATAGATTCTGATAACTAAAGCGTATTTTGACGAAATATTGTATCTTGATGATATGGGGACCGTCTGATCGGATTGAGTACCTTTAACAAAGCATAACATAATCCACACTGGTGGTCGCCCGTATAGAAATGCAGTCATTGTGATCAGCGTTTTAGTGCCGCATATAGTACGATGAGCCCTGTCACCGAGTCGTGGCCATATTGTATTCACCCAGCTCCCGTTCCGCAGTTTAAGTGCTTAGGTCAAAGTTCAGGAGGTGCATTCCTTTTGAATATCCATGATTTCATATATGGAATTCATTAATATTCAAATGGTGTAGGGAATACACCTCCAGAAATTTGACATGTAGCACTTAAACCGTGGAATTGGGGCTGGATGAGTCCAATATGGCCGCTACTCATCGATCTCACTTATTAATAGGGATATATATACCTTAACGCGTATATATATATATACCGGAGAGTTCGCACTGACACGACTGGGGTGTATATATACGTTTGCCACCTCACGGGTGACACCTCTGAGAGAACATGAGACTCGCGCTCGCTGGGCGATGCCCTTTCGCGTCGTCACTGGGCCTAGGTGCATGTACTGTCTACTACACGGTAAACCGTTGCTAATTTATGTATGTATACCAAGGCATGCATTATAAGCACAAAAAACGGGGAACTGCGCTGAATCCGCAAGGAATCGCATAACCGTCCAGTGCGCAATCGTGAGGCGCGTGTGCGTTTTTTAAACCACACCAATAGATTCCTCGTGTCATGGAGATGACTATATAAGTTTGATGGAAATCGGCGACTAAATACATTCTGATAAAAAATGTCATCGATTTTGTTGACCCCCACCCCCTTAATTGCCTGCCCCTGACCTCGACAGCGCCACTTTAGAATAATAAAAAAAAGCTCCATTATTTTTGTCATAAAAAGTTACCCAACAGACCCGGTTGGTGCCTTCTAAATGGTCCCCCGTTGATGTCTACAGCGGACAGACAGACATTCGCAAATATAGATATATAGATTAATAACTCTCCAAAATGAGATTTCGCCTGTTATATCGAAACCATTGCTATGTAAACAATACTATTACAATGAAATTGCTTAGGTCAAAAGTCCAATCAATCCAATAAGATACGAATTTTAATCAATAGTTGACGATAAATATTGAAAAAAAAAGTCACAAAGTTTGAACTTGCTACACGATTAGTGCTCAATGTTTGTTGACAAGTCAATGTAACCGTTTTGTTTATATAATAATAGTTTCAACACGTGATAATTCGTTATCAGAGAAAAAGTTGATCTATTTCTCCTTGTTCTTCTTAACGGTGATGTTTTGACAGTTAACCCCTGCCCTTGGCGCTTTAAGCAGTAAGCAGTAAAACAATATCACAATGTGGCTGTTTCTCTACGTGGATTTATTGAATCTCGTTTTGGAATGAGGATTACATATTATTTTCCACATATACATATATGGTCTTTCTACCAACTGTGTGTATTTTCCCGTGTCTTGATATTTTACAGGAATTGGTAAATCATTTGTTGAATTTATCATTTTGGTATATAGTCTTTCTTTCTCTTGTGTGAATTATTTTGTGTTGTGTCCGTTTGCTTGACCCAGAAAATGATTTCACACATATATCACAAGCGTGTGGTTTTTATCCTGTGTACTATTTTGTGTTTTACCAGGGTGCTTAAAAACCTAAATGATTTCTCGCATTTATAACAAGCATATGGTTTTTCCGCTGCGTGTGTTCTTTTGTGTCTTGTCAGTTCACATGAGTCTGCAAATGATTCCCCGCATATATCACAAGCGTGTGACCTTTCTCTTTTGTGTAATTTTTTGTGTCGTGTCAGGCTGCAACAGTGTACAAATGATTTCCCACATATATCACAAGCGTATAACCTTTCTCTTTTGTGTATTCTTTTGTGTTGTGTCAGTTCCCATGAGTTCGCAAATGATTTGAGCCCACATATATCACAATCATGTGGCCTTTCTCTTTTGTGCATTCTTTTGTGTCGTGTCAGGCACCATAACTGTACAAATGATTTCTGACATATATTACACTGATATCCTTGATGGATGGATAAATATGGAGGGAATGTATTTCGAAAACTATTTTTTTCAAGTACATGCACCTGTACATCAGACTGATACGGCCCGGCCTGTGATATGTTTTCGTCATCACCTGCGTCATTGCAATTAGAACCTCGATTCTTGTTTAAACCATCCAAAACCAAATACTTAGATGGTTTACATTCGCCTCCAATTATGCAAACGATATCCACCGCATTCATCACACTCACAGTTGTTCAAACGAATCAAAGGACACTGGTCGGTACCACACTTAGTGACTGGAGTACGATCTACCACAATAAGGAAACAACGTGGTCATAATAATACAGTTGCTGAACATATATATGTTAATTTGTGTCCAGAGCGAAACTCGTGCATGTTAGAAACCATAAACCGACTAAACTGACAATTTGACTGTTCAAAATAAATTGCGGTTCTATTGAATGGTAAAGTTTCTAGAACGTTGCGGGTTGACACAGTTCGAAACAAGTTTGTTGCATTTTAGTTAGGCCGTGGCTAAAGAACGGTATACCGCTCTTTAGTACCAAACGCTAAAGAGCGGTATACCGCGCTTTAGCTATATGGGCCTGATACGCTAATTAACGGTATACCGCTCTTTAGCGTTTGGTGCTAAAGAACGGTATACTGCTCTTTAGTGACAAACGCTAAAGAGCGGTATACCGCGCTTTAGCTATATAGGCCTGATACGCTAGTGAACGGTATACCACTCTTTAGCGTTTGGTGCTAAAGAACGGAATACTGCTCTTTAGCCATCGGTGCTAAAGAGCGGTCCAGGTTGGATGAGCAGCACGTGCGTTGCCAAGATATTTTGCGCATTGCGCCAACACATAACGTTATAATCCGTATCGCTCTTTAGCTCTCATCGCTAAAGAGTGGTGTGCCGTTCTTTATCCCTTAATGCTAAAGAGCTGTCCATGTTGGAAGAGCGGCACGTGCGTTGCCAAGATATTTTGCGCATTGCGCCAACGTATAACGTTATATTCCGTACCGCTCTTTAGCCCTCATCACTAAAGAGCGGTATACCGTACTTTAGCCCTCGGTACTAAAGAGCGGTATACCGTTCTTTAGCCACTTCGTTTTAGTTATTATAGACCAAATCTCCAAAAGTAGAAGGGTTCCAGTAAAGAAAACCTGGAATGAAGAAATCACCACAGCAGTAAAAATTAGCAAAGCCGCCTTCTTCAGATGGAAGCAAGCTGGGAGACCCCAGGGAGTATGGCAAGCCGTTTTCACATTTTTGATTGATTTGAACTTAAGTCCAATTATTTGGACTTAAGTCCAATTATTTGGACTTAAGTTCAAATAATTGGACTTAAGTCCAAATAATTGGACTTAAGTCCAATTATTTGGACTTAAGTCCAATTATTTGGACTTAAGTCCAATTAGTGAATTGATTTGGACTTAAGTCCAATTCATTTGGACTTAAGTCCAATTCATCTGGTTTGAAACGATAGTCCCCTTCTTTGTAATGGTATATTCCTGCAAGTTTTGATTGACAGTCAAACTCCGTACTAACCAGGGCATTCCTGACTCCAAGACTAACTCCGTACGTCCCCTTTGCCACATGGCTTGTTTTCGGCATGCCGAGATTGAAAATGTTTCGAATCCGAATTGGCATCTTAATAAATGCTAACTGCATGCATGAATGAAGTAAAATTAATTCACGACTTGATTCAATTGTTATTTGACAGCATGTAGTGTAGGCTACACGCAGTTTCGTTTATTGCATTTACTAAGTGTCTTATTTGTATAATTTGCTCGGTTTTCAATCATCATATGTTAAAAATCGTTCCGAACTTCTTACAACACGGGCTATTGTTGATAGGATCTGGTCCACATCGAGCTGATTCATTATATATGTTGAGAAAGGTAACAATTAACAAGATCAACAAGAATTAGACCCACATGTAAACGACCATTTTCCCCACAACTCCGCCCTATATATGAGCAAAACCAGACCTGCTTATAATATCTGATGGGGGTGTTTCTTATACAGATGAATTGGACTTAAGTCCAAATGAATTGTACTTAAGTCCAAATACCACATAATTGTTAATTCGGCGAGGAATTGGACTTAAGTCCAAATAGATGAAAATATCGGTATTTGGACTTAAGTGTAATTCATTTGGACTTAAGTCCAATTCCTCGCCGAATTCACAATTATGTGGTATTTGGACTTAAGTACAATTCGCTATTTGGACTTAAGTCCAATTATTTGGACTTAAGTCCAATTATTTGGACTTAAGTCCAAATAATTGGACTTAAGTCCAAATCAATCGAAAATGTGAAAACGGCTTGCCATAAGGGAGATGACAATATAACTCTACTCCACATGAAGCAAGCCAAAAAACAACTTAGGAAGACCCAGCGTCAACACTTCGCGCAAATTCGCCAAGATCAGTTAACAGCGATAATGGAAGCCAAGGATGAACCAAAGATATTCTTCAATCTGATTAAACAACAGCGATCCTCCAAATCTGAACATATACTTGAACTCATAACTGATGAACAAACATATAACACCCCAGAAGACATAACTCAGGGCTGGAATATATACTTCTCAAAACTAGCTACACCACAGGAAGATCCAAATTTTTCTCCAAATCACAAGAAACTGGTTGATGATGATCTCTCCAGAATAGCTGTCACTTGTAATAGTCAAGGAATCACTACTCCACCAGTCACCATAACTGAAGTATATCAGGCCATCAGGAATCTTAACAATAACAAGGCTGCAGACATTTTCGGAATAGCAGCTGAACACATAAAAAACTCTCCTGACGCAGTCACTACATACATTAAAAACCTCTTCAACCTCTTAATACAGAGAAGATCGATCCCATCTATCCTCAAGGAGGGCATCCTGACTCCAGTTTACAAGAAAGGTGACCCGCACCTTCCAACTAACTACAGAGGCATCTCCGTCACACCTCTCTTACTGAAGATCCTGGAACATATTCTCAACATTAGGCACAATACAGTTATCTCGAAAGACCAATCACGACTCCAGTCTGGCTTCACGAAGGGTACTTCATGTCTGAATTCTGCGTTAATCGTCACTGAATGCATCAACGAAGCGGTACTTACCAACAAACCACTAATCCTAATCACGCTTGACGCTCAGAAAGCATTTGACGTTGTAGACCATAACATCTTACTCAGAAAGCTGTACCTGGACGGGATCACTGGCTCAGATTGGGTCCTGTTGAAGAATCTCTATACCGGCATGACTTCTCGAGTGAAATGGCAAAACCAGCTCTCCAGCCCTTTCAGTATAGCACAAGGGGTACGCCAAGGAAGAATCCTGTCAACAGCACACTATAAAAGGTTTAATAATAATTTCCTGTTACAACTGGAATCAAACTTTAAAGGTGCAACCATCGGCGATATCAAGATTCCCCATACGACATGTGCTGATGATATTGCCCTGATGTCACACTCCTCAGTAGAAGCGCAACATCAACTTAATACAGTGGAAAACTTCTCACGAAATAACCGATACAACATTAATGCTGCAAAAAGTGCATGCATCATTTACAATGCCAAGCTGACTCGAGATCTTCAAATCTTTGAAAAGAGTATTCCGCAGCCGCTGTTGACAAAACACCTGGGTATCACAAGAAACCAGAAGAGTACTGCCAACATTGAAGAAAAAATCATTCTTGGCCGACGCACTGCCTATGCACTGATGGGCTCCGGAATGCATGGTCGAACTGGAATCACACAGCTCGTAAAAGCCAAACTATGGAAAACCTACGTTGTCCCACGCATCGTCTATGGTCTGGAATCAATCATGCTTACAAATTCACAACTCAGCAAATTAGACACCTTCCAGGATAAAATGCTCCGACAACTACATAATCTCCCAACAAGAACTGCCCTGACTGCAGTAAAAGGGCTTCTTGGCATTCCGCCACTATCTGTCATCATTCACAAGAACATGCTCAACCTGTTCCTACGAATTGCACGGTCTCCAGACTCAACAGAACATCAGATAGCTTGTCGCCAACTTGCCGTGAGAGACATCAATGACAATAGCTGGTTCTCCTATATCAGACGACTTCTAACAGAGTATAACCTCCCTTCAGCTTATTCAATCATTCTACACCCTCCAACAAAGACCGAATGGCGGAATACACTAGACGAGGCAGTCGCTGCTAAAGTGACAGGAAAATGGAGAAATGACATCTCAGCAAAATCCTCTCCACGGCTTCTCAACCCTGAAGGAATTGCCTACAACTCTGTCCATAGACTATACAATTCTGTTAGACCCAGCATATTTGATGTAAGACGTGCCGAAGTTAAGGCCAAGTTCCTGTGTGGCACCTATACTCTCCAGGCTAATAAAGCAGCTTTCAACCAACACACTGTCAGTCCTACCTGCCTGACATGCAACCTTGGCCCAGAAGACCGAGAACATGTTATCGCCTCCTGTCCCACCTACCAGAAGGAAAGATCCAGACTCAAACAGAAGATCAACAATCTTCTCCCCAGTATAAATCAAGGCCTCCTAGACAACTCAGCAACCTTTACCCAACTCATCCTTGATCTTAGCCATCCAGATATTCCTGACATCATCGATTGGGAGGAACACTCTGTCGACCAGCTAGAACTTTACTCCAGAGAATTCCTATATCAGCTCCATACTAGAAGATTTGCAGTTCTAAAAGTCAAAGGGAAAGTTTCACATAGACCACGCAAGACTCGCTCCGAGCTCAAAGTCCCTTAAGTATTCTCTAGGTATAGAAGGCTCTTAACTGACGCCACATGTAAATATGTACACAGCTGTATATTCACGGATTCAATTCAATTCGGAGGAATACATTCTACATTCATCCAATACTGGAGTGCCTCGCATAATCAACGGGGGAATCTCATCCAAAAGAAGAAGAAGAAGATAACGAACCAAAGTCGGACGCTTTGGGTCGTATATAGACTGTATCTGATTTTGTGACGACACCAATTATTAACGAAACAAAGCTTTGTTTCGTACATGGGCTATCTGATTTTGTGACGCCACCAATTTTTGACATAATAGGAGGAGCGATTAGATTAGATTTTATTTTGATAGTTCAGGTTTACATGAATACATATTACGAAGTGGCTAAAGAACGGTATACCGCTCTTTAGTACCGAGGGCTAAAGTACGGTATACCGCTCTTTAGTGATAAGGGCTAAAGAGCGGTACGGAATATAACGTTATACGTTGGCGCAATGCGCAAAATATCTTGGCAACGCACGTGCCGCTCTTCCAACATGGACAGCTCTTTAGCATTAAGGGATAAAGAACGGCACACCACTCTTTAGCGATGAGAGCTAAAGAGCGATACGGATTATAACGTTATGTGTTGGCGCAATGCGCAAAATATCTTGGCAACGCACGTGCTGCTCATCCAACCTGGACCGCTCTTTAGCACCGATGGCTAAAGAGCAGTATTCCGTTCTTTAGCACCAAACGCTAAAGAGTGGTATACCGTTCACTAGCGTATCAGGCCTATATAGCTAAAGCGCGGTATACCGCTCTTTAGCGTTTGTCACTAAAGAGCAGTATACCGTTCTTTAGCACCAAACGCTAAAGAGCGGTATACCGTTAATTAGCGTATCAGGCCCATATAGCTAAAGCGCGGTATACCGCTCTTTAGCGTTTGGTACTAAAGAGCGGTATACCGTTCTTTAGCCACGGCCTACATATTATGGGTATGTTTACAAGTTGAATCAATATAATACACAACAGTATATACATATTATAATTATAATAGTTTATATTAAATATAAATATGTTATATGTTGATGAGACAGTTAGAGTTCAGACTGTGTAAATAATTGATATATACCGTAAGAGGATATATCAATTTTCTCAAGAATTAATTCATTTTATTTTATAGATGTTGCCGTCAGAATATAAGGTAAATTATGTGGCAGAAATCTGTATAAAAATAGAAATAGTCATGTGACCTGACAACCATCATGGATAACGCAAAAAGTTCTCTAAATGAGAACTTAATTCCATTGCGGTCCCTGGTGGCTTTCGGCACATGGGCAGTGAGTGAAGTTCGAAACTTCGGAGCACAATGTATAAAAGTATTTAAAATATAAATTAAATAAAAGCCATTTCAGAACGAGACTTATATGGAGAGGAAAAGCTAATAAAATAAGTCAATACGCAAGTAATGTAACTTCAACAGCCCTTCGCCACCTGCATATACGCACCACTGCCATGTATGGCCGGCTTTGGACTGGTCTGTCCATGACCGAAAGATGGAAACCCGAAATACAGGCAGCAGTAACAATATATGCAACTGGCCAAATACTGTCATCGTACATTACCATATAAATTGAACTGCTGTATTGAGGAAATTCTAGTTAAAAGATGATAAAATAGATTGTTCCTAGTAAAAGGCAAATGGATTTTCTTCTCGTTTCATCAATTTCTCTAGTAGGTGTTGTTTAATGCAAAATTTCCAGTGTTTGAGATCAAAAGGGGCACGAGTATGGTATACTTTATCTAGACCATTCCACAGTTTCGCTCCTGTATAATAGAAACTGTGGATGCCCTTGGATTTTACAGAGGGTAATGAGTATTTCAGGGTCCCTGATCGAGTTACATATGTACAATGAGTACTATAGCTAATATAAAATTATTATCTAGATATGCTGGAGCTTTCTTTTCCGAGATTTTTAGTACCATCAGTATTTTTCTGAAGTCTACCCTATCACTCACTGGAAGCCATTTGACATGTTTAAATTCATTATAACCAATATGAGTCATGCGATCTAGTTTCATGATAAATCTGACAAGTCTGTTTTGAGATGCTTGAAGACGCTTTTTGGTTTTTACTGTCAGACTAGAGAACCAAAAACCACATGAGTAGTCAAAATGACATTGAATAAGAGCATTAATTAGAAGTTTTCTGCATTTTTCATTCAGATAGTTTGCTTTTCTGTACAAAAATTTCAGTTTTGCATTTACCTTACTTAGAACATGCTCTGCCATCATTTCACCATTTAGCCTCTGATCGAGGAACACCCCCAGACATTTAACAGATTTAGTTGGTGCGATGTCAACGCCATCGCAGCAGACCCTCAGTTCAGAGTGTTTTACAAGTTTCGTTCCAGACCCAAACAGAATTGATTCTGTTTTCCCTAAATGTAAGGACAATTTGTTGTCAACCAACCATAATTTCAGTTTATTCATTTCTGAACTGAGCCTCTGCTCAATAGCGCGGACATCACAACCTGAAACCAAAAGGGCATATAGAAGGAGGTGACAATCCACAGCCTGGCTAGCATCGTTCACATAGAGTAGGAAAAGAAGGGGGCCTAAGATTTATCCTTGAGGGACTCCACAGGTGATACGTTCAAATTTGGATAGAGTACCATATATATCTACTGCTTGCATTCTATTTATTAAATAAGACTCCATCCATGTCAGAGATATTTTATCAAATCCAATTGCACTAAGTTTTGACAGTAAAATTTCATGGTCGACGGTATCAAAAGCCTTCTGAAGATCAATTAGAACCATTCCTGTCATATTTCCTTTGTCCATTTCCTGACGAATGTGGTCAGTGAGATATAGGAGACAAGTATCTGTGGAGTAACCAGGTCTGAAGCCTCATTGATGGCCATATAGAAGTTCTGCATTTGTTAGATATGTTTCAATTTGTTTGTAAACGATTTTCTCTAGAACTTTGGATACTAAATTTAGCACTGATACGGGACGATAATTTCCAGCCTGTGTCTTGTCACCCTTCTTGTATATGGGTACAACCCTGGCCATTTTCAATTCATTTGGGACCTGGCCCAGATGGATCGATAAATTTATAATATGAGTCAGGGGAGAAGCAAGGATATGGGTAGTCTTGATTGACAGCCGTCTTGTTCCAATAGACCTAAAGTGTATGCTTGGCGTCAGGTAAGCCCTGGTTAGGATATGGGCACCATCTCTTAGAAATCTTGCAGGAATGAGGTCAGGTCCGGTGGCCTTGGATGGACAGACATGACAATTGGAACTTATTCCCTATTCCTTATTCCTTATTTTCAAAAATGTCGCTTTCGACCGATTTGACGGCATGGGTGGGTGGCCCGCCCCAAATACCACATAGAAACACCCCGACCCCCCACCCATCACCCCCGGGGGGTGCCACCCCGAGGGGGTGAAAATGGGGTATGGACCATTTTCGAGAACGGTAAGGATTTCGACCGATTTGACGGCAAGAGTGGGTGGCCCGCCCCAAATACTACCTAGAAACACCCGACCCCCCACCCATCACCCCCGGGGGTGCCACCCCGAGGGGGTGAAAATGGGGTATGGACCATTTTCGAGAACGGTAAGGATTTCGACCGATTTGACGGCATGGGTGGTTGGCCCGCCCCAAATACCACCTAGAAACACCCCACCCATCACCCCCGGGGGTGCCACCCCGAGGGGGTGAAAATGGGGTATGGACCATTTTCGAGAACGGTAAGGATTTCGACCGATTTGACGGCATGGGTGGGTGGCCCGCCCCAAATACCACCTAGAAACACCCCGACCCCCAACCCATCACCCCCGGGGGGTGCCACCCGAGGGGGTGAAAATGGGGTATGGACCATTTTCGAGAACGGTAAGGATTTCGACCGATTTGACGGCATGGGTGGGTGGCCCGCCCCAAATACCACCTAGAAACACCCCCACCCATCACCCCCGGTGGTGCCACCCCGAGGGGGTGAAAATGGGGTATGGTCAATTTTCGAGAACGGTAAGGATTTCGATCGATTTGACGGCATGGGTGGGTGGCCCGCCCCATATACCACCTAGAAACACCCCGACCCCCCACCCATCACCCCCGGGGGTGCCACCCCGAGGGGTGAAAATGGGGTATGGACCATTTTCGAGAACGGTAAGGATTTCGACCGATTTGACGGCATGGGTGGGTGGCCCGCACCAAAGACCACCTAGAAACACCCCGACCCCACCCATCACCCCCGGGGGTGCCACCCCGAGGGGGTGAAAATGGGGTATGGACCATTTTCGAGAACGGTAAGGATTTCGACCGATTTGACGGCATGGGTGGGTGGCCCGCCCCAAATACCACCTAGAAACACCCCGACCCCCCACCCATCACCCCGGGGGTGCCACCCCGAGGGGATGAAAATGGGGTATGGACCATTTTCGAGAACGGTAAGGATTTCGACCGATTTGACGGCATGGGTGGGTGGCCCGCACCAAAGACCACATAGAAACACCCCGACCCCCCACCCATCACCCCCGGGGGTGCCACCCCGAGGGGGTGAAAATGGGGTATGGACCATTTTCGAGAACGGTAAGGATTTCGACCGATTTGACGGCATGGGTGGGTGGCCCGCACCAAATACCACCTAGAAACACCCCGACCTATACCCCATTTTCACCCCCTCGGGGTGGCACCCCCCGGGGGTGATGGGTGGGGGTCGGGGTGTTTCTAGGTGGTATTTGGTGCGGGCCACCCACCCATGCCGTCAAATCGGTCGAAATCCTTACCGTTCTCGAAAATGGTCCATACACCATTTTCACCCCCTCGACGTGGCACCCCCGGGGGTGATGGGTGGGGGGTCGAGGTGTTTCTAGGTAGTATTTGGGGCGGGCCACCCACCCATGCCGTCAAATCGGTCGAAATCCTTACCGTTCTCGAAAATGGTCCATACCCCATTTTCACCCCCTCGGGTTGGCACCCCCGGGGTGATGGGTGGGGGTCGGGGTGTTTCTAGGTGGTATTTGGGGCGGGCCACCCACCCATGCCGTCAAATCGGTCGAAATCCTTACCGTTCTCGAAAATGGTCCATACCCCATTTTCACCCCCTCGGGGTGGCACCCCCCGGGGGTGATGGGTGGGGGTCGGGGTGTTTCTAGGTGGTATTTGGTGCGGGCCACCCACCCATGCCGTCAAATCGGTCGAAATCCTTACCGTTCTCGAAAATGGTCCATACCCCATTTTCACCCCCTCGGGGTGGCACCCCCGGGGGTGATGGGTGGGGGGTCGGGGTGTTTCTAGGTAGTATTTTGGGCGGGCCACCCACCCATGCCGTCAAATCGGTCGAAATCCTTACCGTTCTCGAAAATGGTCCATACCCCATTTTCACCCCCTCGGGGTGGCACCCCCGGGGGTGATAGGTGGGGGGTCGGGGTGTTTCTATGTGGTATTTGGTGCGGGCCACCCACCCATGCCGTCAAATCGGTCGAAATCCTTACCGTTCTCGAAAATGGTCCATACCCCATTTTCACCCCCTCGGGGTGGCACCCCCGGGGGTGATGGGTGGGGGGTCGGGGTGTTTCTAGGTGGTATTTGGGGCGGGCCACCCACCCATGCCGTCAAATCGGTCGAAATCCTTACTGTTCTCGAAAATGGTCCATACCCCATTTCACCCCCTCGGGGTGACACCCCCGGGGGTGATGGGTGGGGGTCGGGGTGTTTCTAGGTAGTATTTGGGGCGGGCCACCCACCCATGCCGTCAAATCGGTCGAAATCCTTACCGTTCTCGAAAATGGTCCATACCCCATTTTCACCCCCTCGGGGTGGCACCCCCGGGGGTGATGGGTGGGGGGTCGGGGTGTTTCTATGTGGTATTTGGGGCGGGCCACCCACCCATGCCGTCAAATCGGTCGAAAGCGACATTTTTGAAAATAAGGAATAAGGAATAGGGAATAAGTTCCAATTGTCATGTCTGTCTTGGATGGACTTAAATTCTGTAGTAATTCCAAAACTTCAGAATCCGATATTACCGAAATGTGAAATTGTTTTGATCCTATTTTCTCTTTATAGAATCTGATAATGGATTCTTTACAAAATATACCAGGTGCTTTTGGAAGTTTCGCAACCAGGTTACTAGCTATACTACAGAAAAAGAGGTTAAAGGTACTCAACCCGATAAAACTCCTCTCAATTACTATTTCAATGGCTTCGGGGGTCAAAAATATTTGATTCGAGTCGAGGAAGTCACCCATCAAAGCTCAGATTTGTTAGATATCGATTTTAGAAATCTATTATTTTTCATTATCGGGAATACTATCTGGCCCAGAACTCAGTCAAAATTGCGTAAAAATTACCACTTGATTTTAGAGTTATTCGTCCTTGTCTGTTTGAATAGATTTGGAGTACACATTAAGAGCAGATTACGGCAGTTATTGGTACTCATCTCGAGAACATAACAAATTTGAAAAATCAATATCTAATAACTCTGAGCTTTGTTTGATGGGTTCCTCGACTCGAATCAAATATTTTTTACCCCCAAAGCCAAAGAAATAGTAATATAGGACCCTCTGATCGGATTGTTGTTGTTGGAATCTGTTGAGATGGGGACCCTCTTTACGGGTTGAGTACCTTTAAAGTCTTTAGCTATACTCTGTTTGTTGAAACAGACTTCATCATCTATTTTTAGACCTACACTATTATTTGTCTTTGCGCCCTTTTTTGAAGGAGTACCAAGTTTCTGAAGAGATTTCCAAAGGTTTTTTGGTTTTTTTTTTGTTTTCCTCAATTTTATTTCTGAAATGTGACAGTTTAGCATTTTTAACAAGGTGTTGGACTTTGTTTCTGAGTGTTTTGTACGAGTCAAAAATAGCCAAATCTTTGGATTTCCTGAATTTATTTAATAGTGAGTCTCTTTGTTTTATATGGGAAAGAATTTCATCGTCCATCCAGTCATCCGTACTCCGCCTAATCCTGACCTCTTTGATCGGAGCTACTTCATTTATTAAGGATAACAGTGCTTCCTTGAAAATGTGCCAAGCCCTATTTATGTCGTCACATTCAATGACGTTCATCCAATCAATTTCTTGGAAGTTTTTGAATGAAATTGAGATCAGAATAATTTTTCATGCATCTCAATTTAACAGAATTATGGGAGCCAAAGAATTCCTTTTTAGCTTTTCTGATACAGTATATAACACTGTGATCACTGAGTCCAGAATCAAGAACGCCGAAATGACTGAATTTGTCAGGGTCAAATACAAATATAAGATCAATCAAAGTTGATGAAGTTTTTGTAATACGGGTACAATCTTTGATGATTTGTGTTAGACTAAAAAGTCTTTTAAATATATCCACCCCCTTATTTGTTTTAGATGCGACCACTTTTGTTGCACAGTATAACGGTGGGCTTATAGGTTACACACAATTAATTATTTTCCATAGGCGACAGTGTTAACTAAAAGTCCCGCCGGCCATGGGTTAAGCCTATTTGAACTTCAAGTGGTAAATTTTCCATTAGAACGTCACCCTCTGCACCAGTATGTGACAACAAATGCGCCCTTTTCGGTATTGTTTTCAGTACGCAACAGACTTTCAAATAATGAAAAAATTGTTACCTTATTCTCCGACTCGGAGACTATAGAAACCAACAACAACATTTGGCGTACAGTATCCCTTTAAATTATCCTAATAATAGTACATACGTGAATCTGATAATCCTTGGATAATTAGCCGAAATGGCGAGTTTGCTCAGGGGTGGTTAGTTCTGTTCTATTTAACCCGCTGGCGGGTAAAACGACAAATTATATTAGTATAGGATATACATGTACCCTTAAATTATGAAAATACAAATGGTATACAGTGGTATTCAGGTATTACTATGGTATACGATACTACGGTATAACTATAGTATACTATAGTACAGTATGAATTACTATATATGCATCAATGATAGTACTCCTGGGACTTTAACTATAGTATGTTGCGGTAATATACTATGTATAGTATCCAATGGTATACGGTAACATAGTACACTACAGTATTTATAACTATAGTATACTATAGTACAGTATGAAATAATATGCACCAATCATAGTACTCCTGAGACGTTTTAAGTTCACAACCAAAATACGCCATGCTTAGATTGCCATATGTAAACATTGAACGCATGACTCTCTCTCTCTAGTGTGTATACTCACTACTATAATGCTCATATACTACTAACATAGTTTCAAATGTTCCGTGGCATACATGTACTTGATAATATTACGATATACTCTATTAATACCGCAATGGAATACAGTAATGTCCCAGGAGTATATGATTGTTGCATAGTATTTCATACTGTATTGTTGTATATTACTATACTATATACTTGTACATGTATTACAATATAGATTGTATACTGTAGTGTAATATATGGTATCATGGGATACTATATTATTACCACAAGTAAAAGTCCCAGGAAACTATGATTGCTGCATATTTCGTAGTGTACTATAGTATACTATAAGTATTCTGTATATTACCACAACATACAATAGTAAAGTATCCCAGATAGCATCAGAACGTTATTTTAACGTTAAATAAACCGTTATCTGACCGTTGAAAAGCAGTTGAAAAATGTTCTGTTATGGTGTGAATTCGTTCGGTTTGCTCGTTGAAAAAAACGTTAAATTAACGCGTTATTATAACTCTAAAATAGCGTTAGAAATTAAACGAAAAACGTTAAAGTAACGTTAGAGAAACCAATTATTAACGTTATTTTAACATTAAATAAACCGCTATATCTTAACGATGGAATAACGTTGATTGACAAACGTTCCGGTAACGTTACCATTATTAACGTTATTTTAACGTTAAAATAACGTCAATATAACACGTTATTTAACATTTAACACGTTAGAATAATATTGGAGAAAACAATGAACTATGTTAAAGGCACGTGCGGCCTTAGTTGTCGAAAATATTCATATTTGTTCTAATCACCGTAAACAGAAAAACATTAAAACGCATACAGTTTCGTTCATATATACCGTGACCATCACGTAAACAGCATATTATCATAAAGACCTACTATATTTTACCTAAGCAAGAGCCTGATTGGGTTACAGAAGACAGCACAATGCTACTGGCTAATCACACACAAATGGCATAAACGCTCTTTATTAGTTCCATATCAGGAATTAACCAACAAAGAACGCTCTTTATGTTTACTATCATAATATAAACAAACACCAGAAAAGTAACTTTTTATGCTTTTGTTTACATAACAATGGTCAAACATTTGACAATAACATACTGTTTATGCGATATTTCTTATTTGTATACGGACAAAGTCTGTCTACATTTTGATGTTCTTTCTGTTTGTGGCGGTTTTTGACGGGTGGATATATTTTCACAGGATACCCACCACCAAGGCCAACCGTACCTTTAAGTAACGTTACAGAAATTAAATGACCTTAATCCAACTTGTTTGCATAACTCATAAAAAGCTCGTTAAAAGATACATAATCCGAATTATATAGCGCTCGCAAATGACTATTTCCTTGGATTTGGGGGGGGGGGGGGGGGTAAAAAATATTTGATTCGAGTCGAGGAACCCACCGATCAAAGCTCAGAGTGATCAGCTGTCGATGTTAGAAATCTATTATTTTTCACCACCGATAATTTTAGGTGGCCCAGTAAACAGCCGACGAGAAGACGGTATCGGACCAAAATAGCGTAGCGATGAGAGATAACTCTGCCTGGAGTTTGGTCCCGTTCTCCCAAGGATGTTCGACGGAAAGTGTACAGAAAAATAACGATAACTCTAAGGTACCTTATAAAATATGGAATCAAATGGAGAAATTAGCGAAAATAAAAAGACGTTAGAGTTAGATTAACAATTCTATGTTAAAAAATCTTTATAATAAATTTATTCATGGTTAATACCGTATTTGACGAGTTATAAAATCGGTTTCAATTACTCGAATTTTAGCGACTCACAGCTCAAGATGTAATCGTTACGTTTTCACTCCCTGTCCATATAGCAATTTTTAGACTGTCGGTTTGTTTACATTTATGAATGACAGACAGTCGACTAGGGAAACGATCACTGTCACGGTCTTTTTTGTCTGTTTCTTTGTAACTTGTAAGTGAGTAAGAGGCTTCTAGACGTTTCCTACCTTGGTCGTTTCGTACAAAGACGGTTCGTACACTCTGGTCGATTCGTACCAATATTTTGGTTGTTTCGTACCAATCTCTCCATCGAAAAAAATATTCTAGCGACAGTAGCGTAATTTTATTAAAGTTGGTGATGCCTGATGGCCCTCTTTGTAGCTAGAGTTCTTCTCCGTTAACGTCGCTGGACAACCACCTGTCTCTTGGTCGGTGGGAACACCACCAGTATGTCGATAAGTTGGTAACTCGTTACGACATTAGTTCAGTCATGAACGTAGTGCGTATCCTTCTGCTGAAAGCAGCAATCTTCGACCATGTTGACCTAGTACTAGTAGTAGTAATGTACTCGTTTGATGGTATAGGTGTAGCCATCGTTTCTCACCAGCTTCGGTTTGCCTCTCTTCGTTCCACCTTCTACTTTCTTGTATGTTTGATGGTGGTCGATGTCGATGTCCATTTGCGTTGGTTCTTCGAGTAGAAGAGAAGGCTCGTCGTGGTCCGAAGGGAAGTCGAAGGTCTTATTAATATCATATGGAATGTGGAGTGATCGGTGATATTGTCGTTGGTCATTTCAATGTCGATGTTAGCGGCTGATGTGTCTGTGGTTTGGCTGTTGACCGTCGTCATTTCAATTGTCGAAGTTGGCAGCTGGTATGTCGTTGGAGGATGGTATGTCACAGGTTGCGTACAGGTCGTTGGCTGTCTCCTCTACTGTGGTGACACGCTGACATTCAGTGTATATCCAGTCTATGTGGGTTGCTGTTTTAATGGCCAATCTGTATGCGACAAGGCTGATCCCGGTATTACATGTTCGGTGTTGCCATCTCTCACAACCTACAAATAATAAGAGCATTCATTATATTAAATTTATGTATTTGGCGACGTACAGGTATATTGAATGTGACTAACGAATTCGAATTGTATTTGAAACGTAAGTAAAATAAAAATTACTAACCTTCGCACTGTAAACCGTGCTGTCTTGGACGCACTTCTCTGGAACACTCTAAACAATTCACGTCGGAATCTAGATCAGTCATGGTTATTGTCTGAATGCCTTGCTCTTGCGATCCGCATCATTTTTAGGAGTCAACGTACGAAGTGTGAACTTGGTGATTAGTGCTTCTAAAGACTAATCACTGACTAAAATTTTGTTGTAACATCATACCTGTGTGCGGTATAATTTACGAAACACAAGAAAAACAAAACAGTGACACATCAGCAAAGTGTGAAGTATACACACATATATTAATACAGAAATAAATTAATGGTAATTGACATCTTTTCATTCAATACTAGTACATGTAATTACGATTTTTTTTTTCGATGGTACGAAATGACCAAAAAGTTTTGGTATGAAACAACCAAAATATTGGTACGAATCGACCAGAGTGTACGAAACGTCTTTGTACGAAACGACCAAGGTACGAAACGTCCAGCACCCGAGTAAGATTATTGGCAATACCTGGGATTAAATACGACAGGTGAATTTTGGGCTGATTTTTTTTAATAGTGCCATCCGCCTCTTCCAAGTTCACCCACCCTGAGTTTAGCCTTCAGGCTTTTCTTCAAACTCCAGGCAGAGTTATCTCCCATCGCTCCGCTGAGATACCACTGCCTATTGTCTGCCATAATGACATTAATTGGTAAGGAATTCTTACGTGTTTTTAGTTCTTATGTTTTAGGATTAAAATTGTCTATTTCTGGCTCAGTTCATATTGTTCTTATCAATACCGAAAGAATTACCATTATTGCAAACTTTAAAAAAAATTTGGTGGTCAAAACAAGATAATAGGTGACTAAATAGTAGTAAATACAGTTCCGCGACGATATGTGAAAATAGATTTATCGTCTGCAAAGTAATGGCCAATCTGTATGCGACAAGGCTGATCCCGGTATTACATGTTCGGTGTTGCCATCTCTCACAACCTCTCTCAATATGGCAGTGATATATCGCAGCGACAGCGTAGAGGGCGCTGTATGGAGTTTGGCTAGTACTAGTTATACGTTTTGCGAATTTGTTTTTTTTTGTAATTTGTGGTATAATTCTTTTGTTTAGACATGCTTTTGTTTGGTAAATGTAATATTTAACGAAATAACTGGCAACTTAGAGATATCTCTCATTTTGAAAACATAAACATTGCCCATGATTGGGTGCTATTGTAGTCCAACAAATTAGACGATTCGGATTAAGGTATATTTTAATATTTGGACATTTATGATACCTTACTCCTTAACTTACAAGGGAATATTAAAATATATCTTAACCTGAATAGTCTAATTTGTTGGACTAGGTGTTGTTGTATCTAATCCCATACCGAGGGAAGTCGGGACGGTAGCCGAGAGGTAGCATACTCGGATATAGTCCGTAAACCTGACGTTTATTATTAGAGCGTTTAGCTCTGTTTGAATAGTTGGGTCCACCAACTTACTCGGATACTGCCATTACTTACTGGTCTCTCGGGCTAGCGAACCGGGGATCACAACCTGGTCAGGGTATTCTGACAAAAATCAGAACTCGGTCAAATACCAAGTTTGTCAAAGTCTCATTCGAGATCGCTGAATAAAGAACGAAATGCAAACTGCCGACTTCCCCCAATGCATCATTTGTCCATGTATGTTGTTGTTGGTGCAGTATGCTCTCCGATCGGGCCCGGACATTAATGGCTGACCCGTGTACAACACGCCTCGGTACGTGCACATTAAAGAGCATTGCTGGAGTCACCACAGGGTTATATAAAGTTACTCGCCCATGGTAGCGCCTGGACCAGTGAATCTACAACCCGAAAGGTTCCTGCACTTTTAACAATATCTACAGATACAGATGTTGCCGGGAATCACAACGTCCTAATTACATTACTGACATAGGCCTACATGTAGTAGTTTCTCACAAACTTGCCTCAGATAGTGACATGGTGGCTGAAGGTGATAATTGAAGTATGAACAGATTATTGGATGTAAAAAAAAAACCATAATAGCATTCCCCAACATTATGCCAACCAATTTAGTTTGAGGTTCCAAATTGGGTTTAGTTTCCAATGTTGTCCCTCCTTTCGGCCAACTTTATGCCAACCATGCTGTAGTCTGGTTATCAACATGTTGGGCCCTTGACCCAATGAGCAATATTACATTGGCCCAATGTTGGCCCAACCATTCAGAGGGTGGTTGACACTGGTTGTGGAAATGTCGGCCCAACCATGCCATGCTAACTGGGTATAGCTTATTATTTGAACATTTCCCAAGGGAACTACTTGTCAATGAGTATTTAGTATAGAAAATATAAACCTCAGGCAAAATTCAACAGAATTAAGATGAGTCGCATTCAAATCTATAAGCAGCCAGTTATACTGAGACTTGGCTTCCTGACTCAGTTATACCATGTTTTAGTGATATCATGATGGGCTGGTACTAAAAGAGTTTTGTGTTTTGTTTTCAGATAATATAATACTTTGTGGGTGAAGGTTCGGATGCTTTTGAGATGAGTGGTGAAGAATAATTGTTAATATCACAATGGCAGGTGTGACAAGACACAAAGAACATCTTAGCCAGTACCTAAACAACCACAAACAGAGCGGCAGGTAAACACAATAGAAAGAAGAATAATATCGTAATGGCATCTAATCTTGACACATTCAATTTGCTTGTCCAGTTATGCAGCACTGTGAAACAATGTGAAACAATGTCACAAGGAATGTAACATTGGGTGCTAGAAATGAAATATTATTCTGATGCTGTTTTGAGCAGCGTTTGTTATTGAAAATTATTATAAATCTGAATAACTTGCTCAGATTTTTTTTTTAATTGTTGTTGCTCAGGCCTCAACTGAGGGGAATCGATTAGGGAATAGTCATTTCTCTCCCCAGCAGGGAGAACAACTGATTAACTAGGCTGTGAATGGTTTTGATTTTTGTCGACATCAATTTTCCTGGTTTCTCATAACTTGATAACGCCATTTCATGGGAACGTGAATTCGTGGATCTGATATAATATTTATTCACATTAATGGGTCCTACAATACCAGATTTATGACATCTTTGAGTAGAAACCATTGAGAAATTGGACCCCCCAGGTATTCTGGCACCAGAAGTGGCCAAACACAATATATGTAAATCATATTTATATATCAGATTAGGCCAAAATACAAAAAGACCTGTGTTTCTGGTGACCCGCCTGCCCCTATTCCCGCACCCCCGACCATTTTCATTTTATTGATTTTGCAAAATTAGTACGCGTCCGATTTTATTTTCCTTGTAAACCGATTCATTTCCGAAAAAAATGGACACATCGCGTGTTCTGTTAAACTGGAAATTATACCACACTTCAGTTAGGTTTAATACAGATGAATCAAATTAATTTTTTCATGTTTTATTCAATAAAACAATAAATTACACTATATGTATATTCTAACATTATGTACTTAGTTTTATTATTTTATAGTAACGGTATATTACAAACAAGGAGAAGAAGTCCGGGAGGGGGAGGGTATTCATATTTATTTTGAGCAAAGTTGAAAATAAAATGAAAAAATAAAATAACATGAAAAGCCACCCGCCCGCCACTATTTTTTTCTTGTTCACCCTGTCACCAGAAACACAGGTATATATTTTTTTGGCCTTATCAACAAGATGGTACACCATTGGAGACAAGTTATTAATTTTCATCCGTTTCGGCCCAGCCAGGCATTTTTTGGGTGGTACATGTGTCTTTAAATCCCTAATGATGAAATCAGCCTTATACTATATCTCAGGTTATCTCATATATATTTTGAAGACCTATGTTTGTCTGTGTGTTTGTTTGTCTGTCATCTACGATTCTCGACCGATCGGGACGAAACTCGGTACGTGTGTGTAGTTTGACCAGGCGGTCGACGTTGTCGTATTGGCGAGCCCGTGCGGCGCCCGCTTCGCGCATGCGCAGATGAGATCTCGGAAACGGGTGGAGCTATCGACTTGAAATATGCTATGTTAATGTATCTTGCCCCGGATACGAATTTTATCGGGTCGCCGAGCCCGTGCGACGCCAGCTTCGCGCATGCGCAGACGAGATCTCGGAAACGGGTGGAGCTATCGACTTGAAATTTGGTATGTGAATGTATCTTAACCCGGATACAAATTTTATCGGGTCGCCGAGCCCGTGCGACGCCAGCTTCGCGCATGCGCAGACCAGATCTCGGAAACGGGTGGAGCTATCGACTTGAAATTTGCTATGTGAATGTATCTTGTCCCGGATACGAATTCCGTGCGACGCAGGTTCGCGCATGCGCAGACCAGATCTCGGAAACGGGTGGAGCTATCGACTTGAAATATGCTATGTGAATGTATCTTGCCCCGGATACGAATTTTATCGGGTCGCCGAGCCCGTGCGACGCCAGCTTCGCGCATGCGCAGACGAGATCTCGGAAACGGGTGGAGCTATCGACTTGAAATTTGGTATGTGAATGTATCTTAACCCGGATACAAATTTTATCGGGTCGCCGAGCCCGTGCGACGCCAGCTTCGCGCATGCGCAGACCTGATCTCGGAAACGGGTGGAGCTATCGACTTGAAATTTGCTATGTGAATGTATCTTGTCCCGGATACAAATTTTATCGGGTCGCCGAGCCCGTGCGACGCAGGTTTGCGCATGCGCAGACCAGATCTCGGAAACGGGTGGAGCTATCGACTTGAAATTTGGTATGTGAATGTATCTTGCCCCGGATACAAATTTTATCGGGTCGCCGAGCCCGTGCGATGCCAGTTTCGCGCATGCGCAGACCAGATCTCGGAAACGTGTGGAGCTATCGACTTGAAATACTTGAAACGAATTTTATCGGGTCGCCGAGCCCGTGCGACGCCAGCTTCGCGCATGCGCAGACCAGATCTCGGAAACGGGTGGAGCTATCGACTTGAAATTTGGTATGTGAATGTATCTTGCCCCGGATACAAATTTTATCGGGTCGCCGAGCCCGTGCGACGTCAGCTTCGCGCATGCGTAGACCAGATCTCGGAAACGGGTAGAGCTATCGACTTGAATTTTGGTTTTTGAATAGCCCGGACAACGTCGGGCTCATCGGCTAGTATATATATATACGAATAGCTACCAATTTCATTCCATTTAATTCCATTTCGGTTATTTATTGTTTTATTTAACATGCATATGATTAAACCATCAGCCTTATTAAGCGATCAATTCATTGAGCATTGTTTGTAATTGGGTCATTCTCAATTACAAGTAATTGAAAGTAATTAATTACTTGGATAAATAGACATGTAATTCAATTATTTATTTCAATTCATCCAATTACTTTACAGCATCAACTTTGTAACATGGGTATCTTATAAAAATTACTCCACCCACACAGTCAATATAGTGGTTGAATTTTGTTCTTTGTTGCGTGTCATATATGTAGTCCCATCTGATTATATTAAATAATAATTTCTGGCATGTGTTCTATAATTGTAATTATTTTCTTTGTATTTTTAAAGAAATTGAGAGTTTTTAATGTAATTGTGATTAATTACTTTGGGTATTGGGTAAGTGACCAATCCCTGCACTATGAAGAAACATTCAAGAAATGTGTTTATTTTATGAGTAGTGGACTCGACCTGTGTTCTCCAAAGAAAACCAGACTCTTTTCCAATGCTAATAGAATCATTCTTTTCACTTGAATAATAAATTTATCAGGCATATTTGTTTTAAAGCCTGGACCCCTATTCACATCTTTAACTATCTTTTGTGGCATTCTGGTAAGTAAAATCTTCATTTCTGCTTCTTTAACCCACATGTTTAAATTGTTGTTTTCAGTTCAAATAAACCAAAGGGAAATGTTCCTGTCAATACTAGAAGGGCCTGTCCAACATTCATCAAAGGAAAAGCTTCAATTCACCAGTACGTACATTTATAAATACATTTTTCATGACAGGATGGTTATCATTTTCATTGGTCGATCAATTGTAATATAATAATGCTGGCATCATGCCAAACACGCACCTGTGTTTCTGGAAGAGTGACCGACACTGATTAATGTTTATAAAAAAATAACCGTAATCATGGCTAATTAAGGGTCAACCAATTATTTTACAGTACTTCCTGAATTGACAGTGTAGGATTAAATTATGAATTTATAACTTTTAAGACAAATTCTAATGCAACTAGTAAATTTTGTTTCCGAATATACAATGTTGATAACAATATATTCATATGCCTGATTTAAATAGACTATTCTACATAATATTTACATAGCCCATCTGTGTTACACTAAATCCTGTTCGGTGATTGGTGAATGGACAATCGGGTCATCCATTTCATATCCCAACAAAACAGGCCGTAACACAAACACGGCGTCACAAATTGTTGACCTAATTACTAAAAGTGGTTGACAGAATAATTGAGCGTGCTTTTAAAAGTTCAGCTGAATAGCATCTGGAGCCAGTTATTTATATCGATCACGAGATTGTTGCTAAATGCTTGAAAATCTTATATTGGGCTGACTTACAGTGATGCATGGCCTAGTTTCAAAATCACTGCAAGCATTTTTATGGGAATAAATCATCAAAAAGCTAAAAGAAATATAAGAAATGAATGTAGTGGGTTCGCGGTTTACATAATGTTCCCCAATGACCACAGCGCCATATCCCTCAATAAAACACACACCCACTACATTTATTTCTTAAATATAGCAGAAGCAATAGAGAAGTGTTTATTTTTAAATCAAACTGACTGGAAAACAAGATATTGTGATTCATGCTCAGTGTAACGCCCTTCACATCCAGAAAATTCATTTAAATTTGGTCAGCTCTGTATTAATTTCTTTAGGATGTTTATCTAAATTGTAAATCAAATCACCAATTAATTTAAAAGAAACTATATGCAAATGTGATTGACTTACACATGTAAATTCTAGGAACATGTTTATACATTGCCTAAATGTTTTGCATTATTCATTACATGTACTAGTATAAGGTTTTTAAAATCCTTGTTGAGTTACTTTAATTTTAAAGACATAATATGTATTTGTTCGGGTGCGTGAAATTGATAAGTTAGTACTCATGCGCTATGCCAACATGGAGAATGTAGCATTCTACTAATATCGCCAAAAATTTCAAAGAAATCGAACATACCACTCCATAGAAAACATCGTCTGAACTATGCCCAATTGTAAATATTTACATCTCGATTCGGGACGCAACTATCGGCGATAATCTTAACACAAATGATTTCGACATCGAGGATCATTACATTAAATTAATATAGAAGAATGACAGTTTGTATCATCAATTTGGATTAATATAGTAACGAATAACTACTTTGAGCAGGATTATTCCCTATTTCTATTTGAGCACACTACCAGAGTGTTTCACATCACTTTAACCCTTTGAGTGCCAGGGGCCGATCTCATTGGCCTTAAACCTACAAAATAAGTCTGTTATATAAGAATAAATTATATAAGAATAAATTATTAAAATTGTAAAAAAAAAAAATGTTAGGCCAATGCATTCTCTTATATATGCGAGGCGACCTATGGTCGACTCGCATATATAAGAGAATGCATTGGCACAGGGTATATGGGTTAATACAAAAATCGGACCTGGCACTCAAAGGGTTAAACATATTTGTAGCTTACCAAGTGAGATCCTGTTGAAGATATTTGGCTACCTGGATGCCCAGCATCTCCTAACAGCAGCATGTGTTTGCAAAAAGTGGAGGATTTTAGCTAATGACAAGTATGCTTCATATAAAACATGCAAGTTACAAGATGTTACTGATTTGTCTTGGACTCAGCCCACATCAAAATGCAATCAAGCATAGCCAATAAATCAACATTTTGGACACTATGAAATAAATAAGCTATGCACTAAATATTACATATAGATGCCAGGCAATATAAAAAATGTCAGAATCTAATACAATTTTGGTTTGAATTGGCACGAGTGGAAATATTTATTTAGGGGATAATAGATTGTGATTTCGAAAGGTACAGGGTGAATATACTGTGGCAAACTTAGTTAATTAATGGGTATTTGCCACAGTATATTCGCCCTGTACCTTTCCGAAATTACAAAACACCACACTGTTATCCGCATTATTTTGACACATTGTTGACTGGTAGAGATTGTTTGACTAAAAAAGCACTGATAATGATCTTCAATTTTAGTCATTGCCAAAGAAATACAAATTTAATGGAAATATTATTGAATAAACCACATCTACACCTTCACACATCACACTAGTTGCTTATTCTCTATATTTTCAGCCTCATATGGAACAAAATTTTCAAGAAATATACCTCTCATATCCCAAACCAAAATCTAAAGACGCCAACTCATGCAAACATCAAGGAATCAACAGAGTATTGGAAATCTTTATGCATTCAGAGGTAAAGTCTTATTTATTACAGCAAAATGAGACACCATTTTTAATCAGTTGTTAATTTTTTGCAGTTTTGCTTTGCTCACCTTGGCCACAAATTAAAGATGCATAATCCAAATTACAGCTATCCAGGGACCAGCCTAGAGGGCGAGTGGGCGAAGAAGTCACCCTAGCGTCGTCCGCTTCACCTTATTTTTGCAGTCGGGCGAAGTTCAAGTCGCCCTGAAAATTCCAAAGTTGACTGACGAAAATCGGCAAAATGCCCCAAATAATTTATGATAATTTACAACTGTCAACTGTGATTGCACACAATACTCCACTATCAGGGTGTTATAAAACAATTAACACCTGTCTTGCTCCAATCTGGAAGCATGTTGACAACGGAGTCTGATTACTGGCAGCTGTGAAAACATCGTCGGGCCTCAAGTGTTAATCTGGTTGTTGTGATTTTTAGATTACCGTGATTACCACACCTTACAATGAAGATTACAACTTACAAGTTCACCACTCCCTCTACGGAGTTTGGATAAAGAAATTTTAAAACAAATTCATTTGTGAAGCATATTAAATTTTCAAACGGGATTACTATTAGAGCGCAGTAAAAGTGTTCATGATTTCGTTTCGTTTCGGTTTGATAAATATTGTTGGCATTTTTAAAAACCTGAAAAATATGAAATAAAATCCTGTTTTGTAGACTCACTTCGCCCTATAGAACGGCCACTTCGCCTTATTTTTATAGTAGGGCAAAGTCATTTCGCCTTGAAAATCTGGTCTAGGCTGGTCCCTGCAAATGGCTATTTTCTTTGGCTTCGGGGGTGACAAATATTTTGATTTGAGTTGATGAACCCACCCATCAAAGCTCCAGAGGGATCATAAATCAATTTTTGAATTTTGTTATTTCTCGAAATATGCAATTATTTGTGGCCCAGAAAATAGTCGTCAAACAGATGGTCTCTGACAAATTACAGATGGAAGATGGATAACTCTAAAATCAAGTGGTAATACAGCCAAATTTTGTGATACGCAAGTGATAGTACGGCCATATGTCATTGAACAACATGTTGATTAAATAACATGTTTTGGTAAATTTTATACCATAGTTGACAGCGGTTAGCATTATTTTGTTGTAACTAATCGATTCTGATAACAAGAAGAAACGTTGCTGTTGTTGTAACTTGATGATATTGGGACCGTTTGATCAGATTGAGTACCTTTAAAACAGAGAGAACTATTTCAGTAGGAAATCTTTCAATAATGGAAATATTGCTTCTATAATACTAATACATACTTCTATAATATACTTCTATAATACTAATACATGCTTCTATAATACTAATACTAATACATGCTTCTATAATACTAATACATGCTTCTATAATACTAATACATTATTCTATAATACTAATACATACTTCTATAATACTAATACATGCTTCTATAATACTACATGCTTCTATAATACTAATACATGCTTCTATAATACTAATAATAAAAATACATGCTTCTATAATACTAATACATGCTTCTGGAATACTAATACATTCTTCTATAATACTAATACATACTTCTATAATACTAATACATACTTCTATAATACTAATACATGCTTCTATAATACTAATACATGCTTCTATAATACTACTACATGCTTCTATAATACTAATACATGCTTCTATAATACTAATACTTCTATAATACTAATACATGCTTCTATAATACTAATACTACTACATGCTTCTATAATACTACTACATGCTTCTATAATATTAATACATGCTTCTATAGTACTAATGCATGCTTCAATAATACTAATACATGCTTTCAAAATCTTTAAATTTTACTGGACATCGACCACTAGGACCAGCCTATAGGCTATTAGGTTTGGTTATTAGGGAGAAGTTGACTTGTCAGGGAGAAGTAACAATGGCTGAAATTCATTTTATACCCAACATCACCCTTCTATGATCTAATAAGTATTATGTAACACAAGAGCCCCTTTATAAAACCAATATAGTGAGTAAGAACACCATTATAAAACCAATATAGTGAGTAAGAACACCATTATAATATAAAACCAATATAGTGAGTAAGAACACCATTGTAATATAAAACCAATATAGTGAGTAAGAACACCATTATAATCAGTAAATATGCTTTAAATATGCTGCTTGGATGTATGCATACTGGTATATAAGAGAGGTTACTTCTCCCTGGAAAACAAATATGGAGAAGTGGCACATTTTAGGGAGAAGTTGTCTCCCAAGTCGCCTTCTTGGATTGACAAAAGATAACTGTTCCTTATTTGGATCTGATATATGTAATATACTCCCTGGTGTACATATATTAATATATGGGTAATTTTGTTAGTCTATGATAGAGATTGTCAATTCGAGGATAAAGAGGAATGAAATTTCACTGACAATTATATGGATATTAATGGCCAATTTAATTGGCCAAGTATGAAGGAGGACTTTCAACTTTGAATAACTCCGTCATCAGCAACAGAGACATAAATGTTTTTTTGTTTATGTTCAAAATATACTGGGCGATTTCGAATTATGGTTTGTTCTAATGATTTTTCCCCCAATATATGACAAATGTTTTACATAATGTTTTTGCTTACTGTGAATGTTAAGCTTTTATTCTCCAATTTTGTTGCCACTGTAAAAAAAAAAAAAATTAACTGTAATACTGCAATCAGTAAAACATGTATTGAGCATTTGTTAAAATCATTTTAGATGTTCTGAATACAGAAACAAGAAGGCATTCAAAGCTCTGAAGAGAATAAATCCATACACAGGCTTGCCAAGAAACACAGAACTTAGTATTAGGTTTGATTTTTTTCACTTATTGCATAACAATCATGGGCATATGAATCATATTTGTCACTATTTAGATTTGAAATACATCGTATTGTAGATTATGACTAACTACTAGCTTCTGACTTGACAGGTTATTTGTACAGGACTAGAATTTGAGAGTTTTAATTGTACCTATGTGCCATCAAAGCCACTCCAGGTTGTACAATTTGTTTTCAATCGCACTTGTTCAAAATCGGGGAAGTTAATTCATGGATGATAACCCCCTAAACCCGGCTGCCACCCAAATTTGGCTGATAACCCCCTAAACTTGGCTGATAACCCACCCAAACTTGACTGTTATCAGTTGTCACTGGTGCGAAGCACAGTGTTTACATCCAATGTGGTTGTCATTGGGGGGTCTTAGTGTCTCACAGTGATAGTCATATATAATTAGAATTTCTTGAAGTAATGGTCAGTGTTTCATGCCATTTCAAACTTATGTTTACTCCCTAATTTCAATGGAGCCATATATCTATGATTAAAATAGTGCATATCTTCTTAGCCATAAACGTACATGGTCATACACAAAATTACAACTGATCAATATCTTATACCAGAGTAAATTTAGTGATTTTGATTATATGCAACATGTTGTCCATTCAATCTTAAAGTATTATTGATTCAGTGACATCGGAATTGATTGTAATGGTATCACAGTGTAGTTGATCTAATTAATAATAAGGTTATTACTTGGTTAGTTTGATATTAGCTAACGGCTCACCTCTAAATATATACAAAAAAATGATATTTCAGGAATGCAGGTGTTAGGTGGCAAATTTGCTTTGTGGATCAGAATGACAAGGAACATACTGCGATGAATAGGGACGGGTTTTGGCACACAATGTCCATAGCTATCCGTTGGTACAGCCTCGTCAACCTATGCTCCCTCAGTGCAGTGAGAGCAATTAGATTATACTCAATAAATGCACTGTTCTTTGATAAGGATGGAAATTGTATTCAGGATGGGTAAGTAATTGATCTTTTGATTTTTTTTAATATTATATTGCATAAAAAGCAAAGAACTGTTTTCAATGTCTCAGAATCGCGTTTATTGCAGTTTATAAAAAGACAAATCCAAATTAATCTTACCGCACTCATGCAGATAATATATATAACCCTTTCTATACAAAATGGATTCTCCCACTCAGTTATAAAAGTATAAAATGGAATGGTCCATTATTGATTTGAAGGAATGTACAGGTAATATAAGCAGACAACAGGTAATAAAATTGCAGAAAAGGAGTCATATTTATTGAGGGAAATGTTCAATAATAAGTTCAACAACCAACCTATTTTGTTACCCTGTGCCAATGCATTCTCTTATATATGTGAGTCGACCATAGGTCGCCTCGCATATATAATAAAAGAATGCATTGGCCTAACAATTTTTTACAATTATAATAATTTGTTCTTGTATTCTTTAACAATTTTATAATTTCACCCATACAGAGCCCCAGACAAACATGAGCAGACGACACTCTTCTATGTGCTTCTATATATGTGTGGGGCTCCCTGCAGGGTAATGGATGTTTTTTTATTTTATGTCCTAAAAATTGTAAGAAACATTTATTTAAAAAACATGATAAAAAATTGTTAAGCCAATGCATTCTCTTATATATGCGAGGCGACCTATGGTCGACTCGCATATATAAGAGAATGCATTGGCACAGGGTAAAATAATCCCGACTTCCGACTATGAACATTTCCTACAGGAATACTACTCGTCAATGAGTGTTTAGAAAAGAAAGGGTGAAGATACGAAAAGCCATAAGAATATGTCAAAATATAAAAATAACAGTTTATGTTTACCTACAACCCTAATTGTTTCTGACTTGTAACACCACCAGACATTTAGTTTTCTTTGGCATTAAGAAGAAAACGCAATTTAGAATACAGTTCAAAGCTGCTGGCCATTGATATATTAATCAGTTGTTTTTAGCTCACCTGAGACAAAGTCTCTGGTGGAGCTATAGCTATCACTCCTTGTCTGTCGATCCATCCATAAATCTGTCAACAATTCTTTGAACATCTTCTGCAGATCCATAGGACCGATTGCGTTCATATTTGGTGTGAATGTTCCCCAAGTGACTGGTATTGAGATTTGTTCAAATGGGATCACTGGGTCAAATAGGGGTGGAGGGCACCGTGGATCCAGGGACATAGCTCTCTTTCATAGTATTTCTTAAAACATCTTCTGTTCAAATGGAGTCACTGGATCAAATAGTTCTAAAATCATTATTTAATTTTAGAATTTGTTTTTATTTAACTCTTTGCTCAATTTAACACAAAAAAAACATTTTGAAAAACTAATGCTGTATCACATGCGCCGAGGTACCCTGAGTCGATTGAGATTGAAGAAGATCTAAACATAAAAATATTTTTATAATTACAATCCTTAAAATCATTTTATTGGATTGACAAGCAAATTTTAGCACCAGTAAATTATAAATTGTGCATGCTGCCAGACGCGAATGCAATGCACCCATATTCAGATATCCTGGGAATAATTGTTTTTCTCAGAGTAATGCTGAAAATGGCCAACTTGCTTCCTCTCAGCATCATGATTATCATCTTTTTTATTATGTACCAGTATGTGCACTATGATTATGCCACTATCATGTGGCCGGCGATTTCAACGCACGAACAGCTAGTGAGCCTGATTATAAAATATTTGATACATCCTCAGACCACAATGACGACATCGATGGCATTAATCCTAACTTTAAAGAACTGCTAGATTGTGGCTTATGTGTAGATCGTACCAGTTATGATCCAGTTATTAACACATACGGGAGAATCCTCTTAGAATGTTGTCAAAACAATCATCTGTATATAATTTAATGGTAGATTTTGTAACGAAGGCGGGAAGGGGGAGGTCACTTGTAAAGGGACATCAGTCGTCGATTATGTTATTTGTAATACGCACTGTATTAGATTAATTGACTCATTTCATGTTATGAATTTTAGTAGTCTATTTTCAGATGCCCATTCATCCCTGTCGTTGGTCGTGAAATCTAAAGAATGCGAACCCCCCAGTTCTGACAAACACACTGAACCAAAAAGTAGAATAAATCGGTGGGTTGATACGAAGGGAAGGGAGTTTATAAGCAATATTAATGATGAAGACATACTTGAAGCAGTTCAGTTATTTGACAACATTGGGAATTCAGATTCGTCGTCCGGCGAAATTTGCCTGCTCTGTAATACTATTGGGAAAATTTTAACTAAATCGGCGGAATCCACCTTTGGGCGAAAATTTACGAGAATAGAAACTAAACGCGGGGGAATAAAGGAGAAAAACCGTGGCTATCTGAAGAAACTAAGAAATTGCGAAAAGAGTTCCAAAAAGCTCAGAATAAGTACCTGAAAACTCGCAGCCCTGGTGATAAATTTGTATTTCGAACTAGTGAGAAGCGATATAAGAAAAGTCTTAAGGAATCTATTAGAAAACAAAATAATATGCTCCGAAAGAAAATGGACGATTTGTATTGCAGGGACTATAAAGCTTTCTGGCTTGAACTGAAGGGTGGTATTAGAAAACAAGATTAGAATATAACGCTGGAATCATTGACTGAGCATTTTGAAGATATGAACGCGAATGAACCACAAGAAGCACCACCCACTCTCCCGAGCCAGTCCCAAAAGGAAGGGGGCTCTCGCTGTGACGTTATAAACTGCCCTATCACCGAACAAGAAATATCTACATGCATCAAGAAATTGAAACTAAACAAAGCATCATCATCTGATGACGAAATTCTAAATGAGTACTTGAAATTCTCTGAGACCAAACTCATGTCCCTATATGTGAGATTGTTTAATCTAATTCTTGACTCTGGCTCTGTCCCGGAATCATGGCTCGTAGGTACAATAATACCTATATACAAGAATAAAGGGACAACTAGTGATCCTAACAATTACAGAGGTATAACTATCCTTAGCTGCTTTAGCAAGCTTTTTACTTCTATTCTCAATGAAAGGCTCAATGAATACTCCCGACATTTTTGGAATTCTTCAGTGACAACCAAACTGGTTTCCGCAAAGGGCATTCGACAATCGATAACATATATTTTTCCGCCAAGGAGAAGCCCTCAACTGAACTATATGGATTACGTCTCCGGCCTTGTGTCAATCAGGAGGGTTAAAATTTTATTGCTGTGCCGATCCCACTCACACCCGTGTCCAGATTAGTCTCGCATGAATACACCCGCATTCTATCTATTGTCTAGTCAGTTTTTATTCCTCCTCGCCAGGACAGGATCGTTTCTATTTTCTCAAGGTTGTATCTTTCTGTGTTGCGAGTTTATCGACTCAATATTTATTGTTGATATTACAAACTTGCAATTTATTGTACCCGATAGTTAATTAATATTTCTCACAACCGAAACGGGAACTTTTTTCGTTTCACTGTATCCGTAATTTGTTTCCGTGTTTTTTGTTTTCCTCAAGACGCAATAAGGAGAATCCCGTACAGAAAAGTTATCCCACTTTTCAAGTTCGGTAACTCTAAACATAATAAATACTCCACCGGTGAATGTGGCGCTTTTATTCTTCCTGCAGTTTGCTTGGCGGTAATTGTGAGATTGGTTTACGATTGTACATCACATTTTATATCTTTCTAGATCATATTTTTTTATTTGTTTACTGTTCTTCCCTCACTAAAACCCCCAGAAACAGTCGAATGGTACTCGATTGGAATCGGTAAATCTCCACTGTATAAGATCCCAGATACAGGAGGGATAACTCCAAATTCACACAACGCAACACAACTTTTACCTAAGTATTTTAACCGTATATATGATCATCTTACCAATAAAAACTAGGTTTTAAATATTTATTTTAACTTTTATCAATGTGAAAAAGGGGGATATCCTGAACACAACAAAAAATAACATAACGTTACTTTTCGATAGAATAATGTTGCGTTATTCTCTGGTGAAAATCAGTCAAAATTTACTGACGAACACCACGACATACCAAAACTATTTTGGAGTTGGGTTCATAAAAACTGTGATCTCGCAAGTTTTTATAGCATGATGATGTTGTAGCGTAACTGCCGTTTATATCGAGTCCGAAATGTGTATAGATAGTATTTTCGCGACTTTAATTATTTGGATCATGCTGAATATTTTGCTTTTATCCAACAAACAATTGAATTGAATTAATAACTTTTATTTTTTAATTAAAAGTGAATTCTTTAATTAATTTCATACATTTGAATTTGAAACCAAAATTAAATATTACTAGCCTGCAACTTATAATTAGTCTAGACTGCTGGTTTAACTCAAGCAGTGCCGATATATTGCGCTTTTAAATAGTATTTATCGGACGTTGGTTTATTTTAGCCTATATATGATGCAGAAACTAGAATCATCGTGTTATTTATATTCAAATAATATTAATATTGATATACAAATATCATATAAATACTGAATATTAATTAATTTTTTTCAGTAAATCAGGAGTCTAGTCTAACTATATTAAGTTGCAGGCTAGTATTTAATTTTGGTTTCAGATTCAAATGTATGAAATTAATTAAAGAATACTCTTTTAATGAAATAAAATGTATTAATTCAATTCAATTGTTTATTGGATAAAAGCCAAACATTCAGCGTGATCCAAATAATTAAAAAAAAATTGGATTTGGTGGGATACGAACCCCGGCCCGACGGCGAGCGCGCCTTGCGACTCAAAGTCCGACGTCAATACCACACGGCCACCGATGCAACCCCAAAAAAGGAAGCTCGAATGGCCGCTGTATTCCGACGTCGCACTTACTATATGCACATTTTAAGGTCTCTATCTATTATATATTTTGAAAGATCTGTGTGTGTGTGTGTGTGTGTGTTTGTGTGTGTGTTTGAAATCGATGGACTCAAAAACGGCTAAGCCAATATCGATGAAATTTGGTATATGGGGGTATTTTCGGCCGGAGACGAACATAGGCCTATTGATTTTCAGATCCGAGGTCAACTTTTCACGTGCCGAGGTCAAATCTGTTTTTACGCCGTTTTGCGCTAATATATTTCAGTTCGGTGCTCACAAATCGATTCGATATAGCGCGAATAATAAATTTCCAGTCATATAATTTACAAGGTTAGAATCTGTGTGGCTTCATCTTTCCAACGATATATAATATGTATGTATCCATTTTAGTTATCTGCCTCAATTATTAAGAAGAAGTGGTACGGTCTTCTATCAGGGCAAAAACAATGCGTAACTTCTATGACGTCGTTAGAGTTCATAACGTTAGATCACGTTAACGCTCAACCGGCCGATGCATTTGACTGTTTCAGACGTCTTGGCGATATCTCGGGCACCGATGGTAATTTATCTTTACGTGTGTAAATGTGGCGCGTTTATATACTTGAGTGGAAATCAAATCGGGTTAAAAGGTCAAATCGGGTAAAACCGGATGGATTTCGACGGGTACTTTTGTCGGGTACTTTTGTTCGGGCACTGTGTTTTGGACGGGTCAAATCGTGACCCCACTTGACCTTGGCCTTCAAAATAGACAATTCAAGGTCAAAGCCCGGACGAAGTCGGGTCACCTTCTAGTAGTATATATATAGGAGATATAGCACAGTATTTTTATGCCTCCGAAACATGCCGAGCATTGCCCTTTAAAATTTGATTTTTGAGACGGTGCACTATCTCAAAAATCAAATTTGCTTCTAAAAATAGGCGCCTGGTGTGTTGTATAGTCCAAAGCATGTTCAAAGGGCAATGCTCGGCATGTTTCTGAGGCATAAAAATATAACATTGCTACTGTGCTTTTTCTCCTATATACAAATAATTAAAGTCACGAAAAAACTAACTACGCACATTTCGGACTCGATATAAACGGCAGTTACGCTACAACATCATACTCAAATAGCACGCTAGAACACAGTTTTTATGAACCCAACTCTAAAATAGTTTTGGTATGTCGTGGTGTTCGTCAGTAAATTCTGACTGATTTCCCCCAGAGAATAACGCAACGTTATTCTAACGAAAATTAACATTAAGTTCTTTTCTGTTGTGTTCAGGATATCCCTCTTTTTTCACATTGATAAAAGTTAAAATAAATATTTAAAACCTAGTTTATACGGTTAAAGGCACGTGAGGCCTTAGTTGTCGAAAAAATTCATATTTGTTCCAATCACCGTAAACAGAAAAAAACAGTAAAACGCATACAGTTTCGTTCATATATACCATGACCATCGCGTAAACAGCATGTTATCATAAAGACCTACTATATTTTACCTAAGCAAGAGCCTGATTGTGTTACAGAAGACAGCACAATGCTACTGACTAATCACACACAAATGGCATAAACGCTCTTTATTAGTTCCATATCATGAATTAATCCACAAAGAACGCTCTTTATGTTTACCATCATAATATAAACAAACATCAGAAAAGTAACTTGTTATGCTTTTGTTTACATAACAATGGTCAACCATATGACAATAACATAATGTTTATGCGATATTTCTTATTTGTATACGGACAAAGTCTGTCTACATTTTGATGTTCTTTCCGTTTGTGGCGGTTTTTGACGGTTGGAAATATTTTCACAGGATACCCACCGCCAAGGCCAACCGTACCTTTAAAATACTTAGGTATGTGTTGCGTTGTGTGAATTTGGTGTTATCCCTCCTGTATCTGGGATCTTATACAGTGGAGATTTACCGATTCCAATCGAGTACCATTCGACTGTTTCTGGGGGTTTTAGTGAGGGAAGAACAGTAAACAAAATAACAAAATATGATCTAGAAAGATCAAAAATGTGATGTACAATCGTAAACCAATCTCACAATTACCGCCAAGCAAACTGCGGGAAGAATAAAGCGCCACATTCACCGGTGGAGTATTTATTATGTTTAGGGTTACCGAACTTGAAAAGTGGGATAACTTTTCTGTACGGGATTCTCCTTATTGCGCAAGGTGGACTTTCTTCCCTGGTGAAGATCCCCCGATGATTCCCGAGGCCATTCGGTATGTTTCGGAAATACACAATAATAAAAAAAATTGCCGCTGTAGTTTTGAAATTGTTAAAACATTTCCTCGACACGTTTTTCACATTAAAGGAGATTGCACAGTACAATACATTAATAACTATAATCCTCAATCGGATCAACCATCACAGAGAAAACGGAGTGATAGTGATTGAAATTGAAATTCGCAATGTGGGCGCTTCAAAACAACATTTATGAATGAACTGTGACGTCACATGGAATCGCGTGCAAACATTCCAACGTATATTCATGCGCACTATAACAAAATATTTCCTAGTTTGTATCATTATTTGAATGCCCCCCATGGTAGATAATACGGTAAAACATTTCAGAAAGTAACTACTATATATGTTGAGTATTTTAGTATATAAAAAACACAGGTGTTGGAGATTTTGTCCATACAAATTCAATTTTTGTTAGACATAAGTATGCGCGTGCCGTTGCAGGTTATGAGAATTTAGCAAATCGAGTTAATCGTGTGATACAAACAAACTTGCAGGTTGGGACAATTTACTCAAGAAAACTAATCCAATAATTTTGGCTTTAAAAAAAAACCTCTTACATTACAATGACATGGATTCGGTCACACGAATGGTAGATAACGTGTGAAATGCACAGTGTGCTTGTACCAAGAATCTCCGTCGCAGTTTCGGTAGTGATATGTTCGGGAATCTTCGGGGGATCTTCACACCGAGTGATGATCGGGAATCTTCGGGGGATCTTCACCAGGGAAGAAAGACCAAAATGCCCTTATTGCCCTCAAGACGGCTTTTATCTTTCAACAATTGGAATTAAGATGGCCATCTTGACAATGACTAAAGAAGCACATAGCTTACTTGTGGCAAAACCACATAGTGCATATTGTGCCACACATACGGCGTGATGACTATCATGACTTACAATTGAGGACGCAATGTAGTACGGTATGCGATATCTCCTAATTTCGTGCTACACGTGTTTCACTTTACATAAGTTTCCGTCGACTCGCTTCGGTTATTTCGTAAGTTCCGTTGCTTTGTATCATAATGTATACTGCCAAATCATACATGGCACTGCTCTGTTAATTCGCAGAAAGTTGCACAGGACAGCCATATCCTCCTTTGTAATAATTTACATGAATAAATACGAAAGATAGTACGGTACTTGTTATCAGATGACAATTCACATTTCTTTCGACTGAGCGATCTGTAACATTGTTTTAACGATCAATACCTGCGAATCTACGCCTGCCAGTATGTATGAGCGTGTGGTCTTGTTAGACACATGGCAAATGTAATAAAACATTACAGCGACTTCAAGGTATTTAGAAAATTCTGCCTTGTCTATCACGATTAAATATCATATAACTCATTGTATCATCAGTACAATAGTTACTAACACTCCGTAACAGGGGGATGGTATTCGTTATCACATATATAACCACACTTCAAATTGATGTGTTGTCTGACGATCTAAATATTGTGTTGCATTCTTTACATCCATGTATGTACAGTTTGGGTTACTACGAAATATTGATCACCAACTGCAATGAAGTGAAAACTTTGTAGCCTGACACTCCAGCTACACTTGGCTCACTTTACTTAAACAATGGTGATTCTACCCATGGTAAGAACATTTTGGAGCCATCTTGGATGTTCGACTTGAAGTGAGACCACTGGCCTACTTGTGGAGAGTAACCATCTCCAATGGGAACTTGGCCAATAAGGGAAAGCTTCGTCTTCAATATGGCACACCTTGTTCACAACATGGTCAGGGTGTTGCAACGATTTATTGGCTTGCCAGCATCTCACTGAATTTTAATTCGATTGATGTTTCTCCTTCATAACATCCGCCAGATGATTTAAGATTTACGCCACACATGGGTTGGCACTTAGAATTGACAATCTTTGTGATGTAACGACTGTGATCAGCAGTTGTCACCAACTTGACACATCTGACCTTTTATCCTCAGACATTAGTGTTTGTCGATACATTCAACTTCTCGGTCCCATTGACATATTATGGTTTAAGTGCCTCAATGCCATCTTACCGTAGGATCTAATATGCCTCGGCATTGGCGAGCTTGCAATAATGTATTGCACGCCGTAATAGTTCCATACATTGTACATGACAATCATATGGTATCAGGGCCTCATGTATGCTGTCAGAACTGACTACTAGTATGCTTACATATGGTGAACAGTTTTCATCCCAATACTGACATACTTTGCAGTTTCATCAGTGAATGATAACGGCAAACAGTGAAATAGAAAGAATACATATTGTCACGTGCTCCAGATTCACTGCCAATAGTCTTTCCAGTAGAGACCATCACTTGGCTCACTAACTTCTATTTCCACATATATCAAAACGATATTCTGCCAAATAGCTTTCACTCGTGTATGATGCACAGTTACATGCAACACATTTATATTGCGCAGAACCGGGAGGACTTCTTCTTTTAACGTTGTGTGTGTGACGATGGTGGTCGTGGTCTTGTCGCAAAGAAGTCGAGTCGTTTTGAATTTAACTTTTATTCGTTTCGTCGAGAGATAATCTGTTAGTGTTTTCTTTCAGAGTTACACCGAGCCAGTGGAACAGCACCTTAGTATACTAGACTAACTAAGTGGAGTAGCGAACATGAACTGCCGGTCTAAACTCTGGACCGAGCATATATACAAAAAGGGTGTGAGACTTAACTGACCAATCATAAGTCTCCTCATTATAATAACTTTTAGACATACCAGTTCCAACCATCCTATGTCAGAATTGGCACAAAACCTGTCACAATAATCATCTATTCTGGCAGGCAGGATAGTTCGAACTAGATAACAGGGTACATTATGTCAAGCATTCGTATTAAACTAAGGTGTACCCTAGTGAACGGTGCTGTTCCTGTCATTCTTATTTAATCCATGACCTCTACCTTTTAATATTCTAAACGTGGATCATGAGAATGTGGCTTCAGCATAATCCCGACACCACAGTTCAACTGTACTTGGCTGATGCTGTTGTACTCTCAATTTAAGCTGGGAAATATTTCCTAAAGAAATGCAAACTAAATTGCACCTATTTTCAAACTACCAGCTTACATCTCGAATGATAGAGAATTTAGGTTTGGTAGACATCGTTCTGTTACAATCCTCATATACCCAAGAGATTTCACGTTAGAGAAATCTCTCAAGACAGAGGATATAACAGAAGGATGACTTTAGGTGTAGTTTGAAAAAAAAACAGCACTATTTCTGTTATAATGTCAGCCGTACGTTGGAATTGTGGTGGCCATGATATTTCTCACTAATCGCTAAATATTTATACTTCAAACGACAAAGTGTGAGAGAGATACCATGGTCTTAATCCAATTCGAATATAATACAATAGGTTAACAATAATTAATATACATTTTTGAATTAGTTTCAACAATATGTTCTTAAATGTTAGTGTCTTTTCACTTATCATAAACTGCAACACATCACTATCACGATCACTGCTGGACTCGTCTTTAAGAATTTTCACTGTAACGTCTGCATGATAAAGTTATAAATTCCTTATTTTCTTTAAGGATATAGAAATCATCATTATCATCAACGTCATCCTTCCTTATTTTTGGAAATGTTTATATACAGCTTCCTGGTAAGAAAGTATTTGTTATCCTTTCCTTATTCGAAATGTTTATATTTCTTCATCATTATCATCATTTCTTCTTTTGGAAATGTTTATATTCAGCTTTCTTTTTCCTAGTTTGTTACTAAGAATGTTTTATGTGAGAAGTTATTTCTTCTTCTTTATTCATTATCATCACCATTATCATCATTTCTATGGTGATGTTTGGTTCTGTCGTTCCCATGATTATCCTTTGATTTGGATTGATACGGCTTCGGGAGCGACAGTATTATCACTCTCAGTACTGTTCCGGGCTTTAGTGGCTCTTCTAATGGCGGCATAGGCATTCTGATCTTCTGAAGGGTTCATCAGCTGAAGTGTTGGTGCATTGAATAGGTTTTTATCAAACAACTCGGTTATCTCTTTTTCTGGATGAAGAATCCGTGTTCTTCTTGAAGTTGTCTCTGGGAGCGACGTTTGTCGTTTCTTTAGTGGTGGAGGTGTGCCTAGTTCCATATTTTCATATTCGGCTTCACTGGAGTTTTCGACATTTGCCTTTATTTTATCACTCAGTACCTTTTCTTGTCTATGTCTTTGAATTCGCCTATTGCGGCGTTTACATAACCCATGCCATATCTCATGTTTAAATTTGATAATACAGCATAGCGACACAACCAGTGGAACAAGTAATAGGAAGTATAAGAATTTTGAAAATGAATTTGAAGCTGGAGTAAGGACTACTAGACTATCTAACGAATTTACAAGTTGCTTAAGAGGTATCTTATCAACTAACTTCAGTGGTTCTGGAAGAGTTACATTTAAATAGTTTGGTAATTTCTCCAAGAGTGGTTTCCATAAGAGGAATCTAGAAGTATTAAATGTTGGTAAAATTTTACTATTAAAAGCATTCACTAAGTTAGTGTTGTTTCCTTCATAATAACTTTCAAATCTAAAGCTATGTGTGGATGCTGAACAAGTAGGTTTTAGTTCTAAAAGTCCGATGGGAGGGTTTATTTTTATTTGATAAGGGTCTCTTATGTTTGTACAATCCATTGAGAAAGTTAATTGTTCTTTTGTACTTAATACGTAAAGACCTTTATTTATTTGAGTTATGTATGGAAAAACAATATTTGGTTTAACATCTACTATACATCTTTTCTCTATTGATTTACTGTCATTTATAAATAACGCTACATGGCAAGGTTTCATTTCTTCCACATCTCTAATAACTCCATTGAATTTACAATACTTCAATTTGTCCTTAGCACATCGTGACGTTTCTGGTAAATTTACATATTGAGTTCTACTATGGTTTATAATTAAAGTTGACGTGCCTAAACGATATTCTGCTATCATTTGATTTAAATCTGTTTTCAACATCTTCTCGCTTACCGCATAAGGTAAAGAGTGTATTTTAAATACCTCATAATTGTTTTTAACATTTAGAAGTGGTATTTTAACTATTATAACTATTTGACTGTTTGATAAGACAGCATTACAAGTTAAATGTTGATAATATTGCCAAGTTTCTGATGTTGGGTTAAAAGGTAATTTTAGGTGATCTGGCAGTTTCTTTTTAATATCTCTAATCATTTGTCTCAACGTATTTATCCTAATTACACTTGGAGATATTTGTTTAGAGGTTAGCATACTTAATTGCAGGTGCAGGTGTTCTATGTAAAACCTTGCAGATGTTACCATTTGGTTTACCTCGTCTACAATTAATTCTAAGTTATGATGTACGCTAGTATAATATTCTATTTTTAGAATTCTTCGATGTTGTTGGTTTAGTGCAAGTGCAGTTTTATTCTTTATGACTTTGACAATTTGTGCCAATTGATTTATTCTTTGTCTGTTGTCTTTAAGCAAATTCCTAGTAGCATCCATTATACTGAAACTTTCTTGTAAGGCATGTTGAATTTTATTTTGGTTTTGTCCTAGTTTATTTATATTGGAATTTATGTTTTCCAAATCTGAAGTGCTAACAGTACCGAAGAGCCATGAAAGACCTTCTCCTATAAATGGAAGAAGTGCTCTACGTTTTCTGGTAGTTTTTCCATGTAAACTTTTATACTCGGTAAATTGAACTATTATTTCCAAATACTGTGCTTTTAATGCTTTTAATTCCGATTGTAATCCTTGAAAGGTTATTTGGAATTCTACTTGAACTGTTCCATTTGAAAACATTCTACGTGGGTATTTAGTTATTGCATTTTCAATATGGACTTGAGTTTGTTTTATTTGTTCTGATATAAAATTTAGATAGTTTTGATAGACCTTAAGGTCTATTACAAATCCCATAGTCCATTCTGAATTTGTTAAGGTTATATCTTTTATTTTCTGAAACATCACATTATGTGATGTTATAAGTGTGCACGTTATAAGACCAAGAAAAGGTAGTAAGCATATGATTATTCTTGATCTTGACATCTTTTATCTGTGAACAGAGTAAAAGATATTTATGTATTAGTTTTATGTAAGTATACTGGTGTGCATGTATAGTGTCAAGTGTAACTGTTTGCTAGCAATCCATCTGGGAGATTGATCAGATCTCCAACTATTCAGTTGCCAAACCGTTATATCTTTTAATCAGTTACTATGCTATACCTAAGTGTGGCCACACACGGAAATGCATTTTATGATAGTTAATGTTGGGTTTTAGGTCAGATTGTTTATACTTTAGTATATTTTCTCTTTGACTATAGTTTATGCCAGCCGTTATATACAGGGTTCTTACTAAGGGAGATATTTAAATTGACCGAGGTCATACTCCATAAATGTATTTAATGTTAACTTTCCCCATTACATTTAACCCCACCAGTTTAATTGGTGACAAGGTTTTGAAAAGTCAATTACAAAACCACTGTTATGTTAAAATTTGGTTACTACAATAAGGAAAGGAAAAATGAAAAATAAAAATTGATACGTGTTTTGCAAAAAGTATGGAGCCCCATAAGGTATACCTCCCGATGTAAAACTTCTTTACATAGAAAAGAAGGGAATAAAAAGGAGTGGCGACATATAGAAAAACGCCAACCTACTTACTAATGGAGTACTGTCAAAATCAGTAATCGTCGGTATATATCGACTTTAAATCAACGTTTCCTATCCATTAGTAAGGAAAAATGGGAAAGAACAGTACATAAAAAGTGTCTAGACCTCCATGGGTGTGGGCTGTTTACCCGTTACTGGAGTAACGTCGTCCACCACGTCTGATGTAGCAGTGAGGTAACCCTCAAATTCATCGAGTGACTGAGCATGATCGGACCCTACCGACTCAATATCATCATAACTCGTACCTGCTATATCGTCCATATCGGAATTAGATTGAGGCTTAACATATTTAGCAGCCCGCAACTGTTTAGCTAGATCCAGTAAAGGAATATTTTCATCATCTGCGGAATTATTATGTTGATATCTCTGAGCGAGACGAGCTAAAGGCATGTCGTCTTCGGAATCAGAGGAGTCCGAAGAACTAGGAGGCACAACATAGCGTTGAGCTCGTACTGCGTGACCTTTATCCTCTTTAGTAGGCACTTGCCAATCAAGTGGAGCCCTACGTATGAGTTCCGCATGACATTTAGTTTCACGACCAGTGAGTTGATTACGAATACGATAACTCACTGGTGAAGTTTTAGCAGTGACCCGATAATACGGTAACCATTTCGTAGCTAGTTTATTTCTGGTTCGATTATCCTTATAATAAACCGGATCACCAACTTCATAACTAACATCTTTAGCATTTTTATCAGCATATTGTTTTTGACGCTTCTTAGCTGACTTAAAATGTCGATGGACTAATCGAAAGGATCGATGCATTTCTTGGAGAGCAACTTTATGAAAGTCGTCGCCCACATACTTCTTATGTGGTTTTAACAAATTATCCAATGGTAATACAGGGTCTCGGTTATACAATAGATAAAATGGCGAATATTTAGTGGATTCGTTCACATTAAATCGAATTGCGGCGAGAGTTTGATTAAGATGGAGATCCCATACTTCTAATTGATTTTCTATTAGTTTAGAAAGAACATCGTGTAATGTTTTATGAAACCGTTCTACACGAGCGTTAGCTTGTGGGTGATAGAACGAAGTTCTTACGTGAGAAATATTTAATTCTTTCAAGACATCTTGCATGACTTGATTACAATTTTCGGATCCATTGTCGGATAGGAGCTCTAAAGGTGCCGAATAGCGTGGAAAGATTTGATCAATTAATAACTGTGCTATTGTTTGAGCGGTCTTATCTGGAATTGCGAAACTTTCGGGCCAACCACTATACAAATCAATGAAGGTGGCGATGTACTTGTTACCTGAGAGCGTAGTTGTATAGGGTCCAGAAAGATCCAATCCTATTTTTGCGAATGGGTACGGAGATATATCCGTGTCTTGCAAAGGAGGTTTGATTTTCTTAAGATTTCTACTTTTACAAATAATGCAAGTATCACAGTGGTGATAAATATCTTTATATAAATTTTTCCAGTAATATTTTAATTTAATGGAGGAGAACATTTTATCTGTCCCGACATGACCATTGTTAGTATGATATTGTTGTAATATTGATGCTTGAAGATGCTGAGGAATGCACACTCGAAGTTTAGGATCATCCTTGGCATCACTAATATAATGCAAAATGCCTTGGATTATGATATATTTATCCCAAATAGATGGAGGTGGTTTAGAACTATTATATTGCTTCTTTAGCTCGACGATGTCATCATCTTTGTCCTGTTCAACAATCATGTTATACCCAGGTATCTGTAGATTAGCCATTGTAGGTAATTCATTATCAGATATTTCACAAGCGACATAGTCTTTAGGGTTAAATTTGTTAGAATTTAACGTTGCTATTTTATAAGCTTTATCACTGATGTCAGGTTCTTCCTGTTCAGTATCAGTGGTGTCCTTGACATCATTAAGTGGTATGCGAGAGAGCATATCAGCACACAAGTTTAATGGTCCAGGTATATATTCTATTTTACAATTATAACCAGTTATATCCAATGCCCATTTTTGTAACTTTTTGTTTGAACTAAGGGGGCCTTTTAATAGGTATTCTAATGGTTTATGGTCGGTTTTTATAATGAAATGTGCATTACTTAAATAATGATCAAACTTCTTAAGGGCATAATGAATTGCAAAACATTCTTTTTCAATGGTCGCCCATCTTTGTTGAGTATCACTCAGTTTATGTGACAAATAATAAATTGGTTTTTCCTCTGCCATGTATAAGTCAGTGACTAGATGTTCATCCTCGTCTAATGGCTGAGTAAGACAAGCGCCTACACAATTTTGACTAGCATCTGTATATAGAATGTATGGTTTATTTATGTCTGGGTAGCCTAAACCATCAATGGTGGTTAATCCAATTTTAAGGGCGTCAAAGCTGCTTTGACACTCTAAAGTCCATTTAAATTTAGCATATTTTCTTGTTAATGCAATTAGTGGTACAGCAATGGAACTAAATGAAGGTATAAACCGACGATAGTAACCTACCATTCCCATAAATGAACGTACACCACGAACAGTAGTAGGCGGAGCTAAATTACGAATTATTTCAACTTTCTTCATGTCTGGTTTAACTCCATTTTCATTTATCACAAAGCCAAGATAGTTTGTTTGTTTTTTTAAGAAGCTGCATTTCTTTAATTTCATTTTTAGATTATGGTCGCGCAGGCGATCAAATACATTTTGAATATGTTGAAGATGATCTTGCGTATTCTTACTAAATATTAAAATATCGTCTAAGTAGGCTAAAGCATAGTCTTGCATACCATCTAAGACTACGCTCATAAGCTCTTGAAACAGCGAAGGGGCGTTTACAAGTCCAAAAGGCATAACCTTAAAGGAATATTGACCTTTGTGACACACAAAACTACTTTTCTCTTGAGCATCTTCATCTAATTTTATTTGCCAATAGCCACTCTTAAGATCAAGCGCTGAGAAGAATTTAGAACCATTTAATGAGTTTAAGAGGTCATCTATGACAGGAAGAGGCCAACTAATTGTTTTTGTGATTGCATTAAGTCTCCGAAAATCAACACAAAATCGTTGTGAACCATCTTTCTTGCCTACTAACAAGCAAGGGAAAGCCCAAGGTGACCTTGACCTTTTGATGACCCCGGAATCAAGCATGTCATCTACTGCTTTATCCATAATCTGTCGTTTTAGAAGAGGTACTCTATATGGTTTCATTTTAATTGGGGTTTCCTCTTGTGTATTTATTGACATTTTAACTGTATCGGTAAACTGTAGTTGAGCATCATTGGCTGCGAACAATTCTTCATTTTTAATTAACAAGTGTTTGATTAGTTCCATCTTTTCATCTGGTGCATCTATTTCATTTAATTTAACTCTATCTTCCATTTTATCAACACTATTTTGTTCAGTACAGTTTTGATAGTTGGTTAATTCCGATGAGGTATGAATTTCATCGATTTCATTTTCATTAACTGATTCCACTTGTCCAACTACACATCCTCTCTTAAGTTTATAGAATTTATCTGTTTCATTAACTATTAACACTGGTAAGGTTTTCTCGGAATTTTGACCTATTTCAGTTACGGAGTCATTTATCGTAAGCCCGGGTTGCTGTGATATAAATCCATTATCTATTGAGGTGACCTTGAGGTAAGGTGAACTAAACAAATCACAACAACCACCTACTATATTTACGGAACTTAACAAACAACTCCTCGGTTTTATAACTGCCTCGGTTTTTAAACGGACTAGACAAGCAATTTGTGAGTCAGGAACCATAGGTACTAGCTTATGACCAATTCGAAGACATTGAAGATCGAAATAAATCCTGACACAATTTCTTATCATCCAATCCGTTCCCAAGATTAAATTCCGAGAAATATTTTCAACTACATAAAATGAATGACTTTGTTTAAGTCCATTCACTTTAAAGTTTAAGTCCACTTGACCTAAAACTTTTAATTGACCTCCAGTTACTGATGACAAATTTTCTATCTTTCTATTTAATTTAGGCTTATCAGGTAAATTTAGATAAAGCCTGTGACTTATTATTGAAACTTGAGCACCAGTATCCACTAAGCTTCTCAAACGTTGCTTACCTATGTATAAGATGATAGTTGAAGGCACAGGTATGCCTGTTGACTCTATCCTCTTTCCAGTTGATTGGCTGTGGTGGGAAGGGTTAATGTGTTTTACTTTGTGTTTATGTACTTCCGCTATTTGTGAACTTTCGTTATCATGTATTTGTTTTATTTTATTTAACCATTCTGCTTTCTCTTTTTGTTTTAAACTCTCCATGGGTATGGGTTTAGTAGAATGTTTTCCATTTATAAGCTTAGTCTTTGCCTTTAATGTTTTAAATTTATTCTGATTTGGTTTGCTAAGTAATTTATACTTATCATCGGCCTCTACTAAAGTGAAATTTTCTTTTTCAACGACATGAGTACCATGTTGCCTAAGTGGGGCCTTAACAGCCTGTTTATGTTTATTTTTGAATTTATTATTTAATTTTAACCTATCATGGTTTGGTTTTGATTTCTGATTGTTCTGGGTATCTATGACTTCACTCATCTGTTGATGACTACTTACTTGATCCTCATTGGCATGGAAGTCATCAGTTACCTTTAAAATATTATACCTATTTTCAGGGAACACAACCTTGCTTTGGTGTTGCCTATTTTTATTTCCCCTTGATTTATCTGGCCTAGTATTTTGTAGTTGACTTTTATGAGAGTGCAATTTAAAAATGCAGTCACCTATTGACTTATCGTGAATAGTTTTCTCTACTGCTGCGGTGTACCTTGGCATGCTGCCAGGGTGCAGTCCATTAATACTTTGTACATGGATTTTCGTTTTAGAATCACTGTTAGTTGCATGGTGAGCTATGCGTTTAATTCGTTCCATGTTTGATTTCACTTTTGGTTTGTACCATTTGTCCACAGTCTTTAAAGTGATATCTGGTTTTTGTAATTTTTGTATTTTATTGTTAAGGCCATTTTTAGTTCCATGGTTTATAGTCTGATTTGAGACCTGTGGCAAAACAGACTTTAAAAGTTTTTTGTTGGTTTGGATTTAAAGAAACATTCGTTTTCCCTATGTTTTCTGTTCCGCCCACAATACTTACAAAATTGTAGGGTAAATGGTTTCTCATTTTCATTTGATTTTTGGATTGAGTGCATTGGTTTAGGATTAAATTGGTTTTGCATCTGTGCTTGTCGTTTTCGACAGGATTTGAAGTCATGCCCTATTAATTTGCAGAAGGTGCATTGTATTATTTTTGGACGAATGTGGCCCACATCCATGGGTTCACATTCATCATCTGAAGATCTTGTTTTCTGTTTTGGGAATCTAAGGGCGAATCTCTTTTTTATGTTAAATTCTCCCATAGCCACATTTGCTGCATTGTCAAGATTATTTGGGTTTTCTCGGATAACTTTTAATTTAAGGCTACTATCGTTCAACCCGTCCACGAAATAACCTATTAACTGCGCCTGCACAGGGTGCATGTCTAACTCTTGTGGTTGGAATGCGTCAGATGCTATTTGACGGATTCTTTCCACATATATATGTATATTTTCAGATGGAAATTGTTTAACAGTCCTTAACATAGTTAACACCTGTTGTGGGTCAGTGACATTGGCAAAATGGACTTTGAGTTGTTCTTTTATTGCATTCCACGTTGCTCGTGGGTGTTCAGTTTTAAGTCGTTGCAAATAATCTGCAACTGGCCCTCGAGTTCTCTGTAATGCCACCAACCATATTTCATTATCAGGCGTACCAATTACCTGACAGTATCGTTCGACTTGTTTTATAAATTCTTTAAATTTATTCCCATCACCCTCGTATACATCTATCATACCAGACAACGAAAATGCACTTTGTGCGGCTGTCTGTGTTCTAATGGCCTGAGCCTGTGCGGCTAAATTTTGATTAAATCCCTCAAATTGATGGTTTAACCCCTCGAGAACCCTTCCTATCTGGTGGTTGAAATTTGGAGGTGGTGCCTGTGCTTGAGCCTGCATTTCATCATTGTCTTCAGGGAGGGGCACATTGTGCATATTCTGCTGCTGTTGAGCCATGAGGTGTGCTCTTAATATGTCCCCTTCTTCCATTATTTATGTTTAAGATTTAAACAATTACTCTTTAGTTTAGCAAATGTATAGTTTGATCACAACTCGTCCCAGGGTTCTTCAATAACAAACGATTGCACTGGTTGAGTTGGTTTAAATGTGTCTGTAAATGGTGTGACTGGTTGTGTAGGTTTATATTCTTCTACAGGAGATTCTATTATATAGTGTTTATAATGATAAATAATTGATTTTATTTCCAAGTTATTTGTTTGAAAAGTTATTACTTTTATTACTGCCAATTTTTCTCCAACTAGGTTTGGTTTATTGTGAGTTCCTACTATTTCCGTTAATTGAGTTAAGTTACTACCAATATCTTTTAATACAGGTTTACACAATTCTTCAAAATTATGTCTACTTATCTCTATTTTGGGTGCTAAGCAACCTATAGATCCTCTTGTAAATAACTTTCCTAATCTATATCCTTCTTCTTGAGATGTTGCCTTTATGGACATATATTGAATGTCCTAAAATAACACTTCAAGTTAACTTACTGTAGAAATTTTTAGTTTTAGATGTTTGTTATGTATGTTAATCGTCCTTAAAAGGTCTCTTAACACACATTCCAAATTCTGATTGGTGCACGATGTTGGTTTCGTTCGTCCAAATGACTTGAAATACCAAGTGAATAAAATCACTGTGCACAAAAGTGGATTTCGCAAATCTACCTTCAATCACGTTTCCGTAACGAGTACCGACTAACCTATGAAATCGAGGTTGAAGGAGATCTACATATTCTTTCAATGTTAAATTCAACAAATCAAAACAATCCGGCAAATAACTCATATAGATACTTGCAGGACGTGTAGGAATTGAAGCAAAATAACACCTTCTAATTAAAGCAGTAGTCCAAACTATCGGTCCCGTGCCACTGGTGTCTATCGCTAAAGGGTTATAAAAACTACCAAAAGGATTTGACATAGACTAAGAAAACGTACTTACCAATATCTCAAGAGTTCCAGGTGAATCCAGCTCACGAGCATCAAACAACCTCTATGTAACAGAACCGGGAGGACTTCTTCTTTTAACGTTGTGTGTGTGACGATGGTGGTCGTGGTCTTGTCGCAAAGAAGTCGAGTCGTTTTGAATTTAACTTTTATTCGTTTCGTCGAGAGATAATCTGTTAGTGTTTTCTTTCAGAGTTACACCGAGCCAGTGGAACAGCACCTTAGTATACTAGACTAACTAAGTGGAGTAGCGAACATGAACTGCCGGTCTAAACTCTGGACCGAGCATATATACAAAAAGGGTGTGAGACTTAACTGACCAATCATAAGTCTCCTCATTATAATAACTTTTAGACATACCAGTTCCAACCATCCTATGTCAGAATTGGCACAAAACCTGTCACAATAATCATCTATTCTGGCAGGCAGGATAGTTCGAACTAGATAACAGGGTACATTATGTCAAGCATTCGTATTAAACTAAGGTGTACCCTAGTGAACGGTGCTGTTCCTGTCATTCTTATTTAATCCATGACCTCTACCTTTTAATATTCTAAACGTGGATCATGAGAATGTGGCTTCAGCATAATCCCGACACCACAGTTCAACTGTACTTGGCTGATGCTGTTGTACTCTCAATTTAAGCTGGGAAATATTTCCTAAAGAAATGCAAACTAAATTGCACCTATTTTCAAACTACCAGCTTACATCTCGAATGATAGAGAATTTAGGTTTGGTAGACATCGTTCTGTTACAATAACGTGTGAAATGCACAGTGTGCTTGTACCAAGAATCTCCGTCGCAGTTTCGGTAGTGATATGTTCGGGAATCTTCGGGGGATCTTCACACCGAGTGATGATCGGGAATCTTCGGGGGATCTTCACCAGGGAAGAAAGACCAAAATGCCCTTATTGCCCTCAAGACGGCTTTTATCTTTCAACAATTGGAATTAAGATGGCCATCTTGACAATGACTAAAGAAGCACATAGCTTACTTGTGGCAAAACCACATAGTGCATATTGTGCCACACATACGGCGTGATGACTATCATGACTTACAATTGAGGACGCAATGTAGTACGGTATGCGATATCTCCTAATTTCGTGCTACACGTGTTTCACTTTACATAAGTTTCCGTCGACTCGCTTCGGTTATTTCGTAAGTTCCGTTGCTTTGTATCATAATGTATACTGCCAAATCATACATGGCACTGCTCTGTTAATTCGCAGAAAGTTGCACAGGACAGCCATATCCTCCTTTGTAATAATTTACATGAATAAATACGAAAGATAGTACGGTACTTGTTATCAGATGACAATTCACATTTCTTTCGACTGAGCGATCTGTAACATTGTTTTAACGATCAATACCTGCGAATCTACGCCTGCCAGTATGTATGAGCGTGTGGTCTTGTTAGACACATGGCAAATGTAATAAAACATTACAGCGACTTCAAGGTATTTAGAAAATTCTGCCTTGTCTATCACGATTAAATATCATATAACTCATTGTATCATCAGTACAATAGTTACTAACACTCCGTAACAGGGGGATGGTATTCGTTATCACATATATAACCACACTTCAAATTGATGTGTTGTCTGACGATCTAAATATTGTGTTGCATTCTTTACATCCATGTATGTACAGTTTGGGTTACTACGAAATATTGATCACCAACTGCAATGAAGTGAAAACTTTGTAGCCTGACACTCCAGCTACACTTGGCTCACTTTACTTAAACAATGGTGATTCTACCCATGGTAAGAACATTTTGGAGCCATCTTGGATGTTCGACTTGAAGTGAGACCACTGGCCTACTTGTGGAGAGTAACCATCTCCAATGGGAACTTGGCCAATAAGGGAAAGCTTCGTCTTCAATATGGCACACCTTGTTCACAACATGGTCAGGGTGTTGCAACGATTTATTGGCTTGCCAGCATCTCACTGAATTTTAATTCGATTGATGTTTCTCCTTCATAACATCCGCCAGATGATTTAAGATTTACGCCACACATGGGTTGGCACTTAGAATTGACAATCTTTGTGATGTAACGACTGTGATCAGCAGATGTCACCAACTTGACACATCTGACCTTTTATCCTCAGACATTAGTGTTTGTCGATACATTCAACTTCTCGGTCCCATTGACATATTATGGTTTAAGTGCCTCAATGCCATCTTACCGTAGGATCTAATATGCCTCGGCATTGGCGAGCTTGCAATAATGTATTGCACGCCGTAATAGTTCCATACATTGTACATGACAATCATATGGTATCAGGGCCTCATGTATGCTGTCAGAACTGACTACTAGTATGCTTACATATGGTGAACAGTTTTCATCCCAATACTGACATACTTTGCAGTTTCATCAGTGAATGATAACGGCAAACAGTGAAATAGAAAGAATACATATTGTCACGTGCTCCAGATTCACTGCCAATAGTCTTTCCAGTAGAGACCATCACTTGGCTCACTAACTTCTATTTCCACATATATCAAAACGATATTCTGCCAAATAGCTTTCACTCGTGTATGATGCACAGTTACATGCAACACATTTATATTGCGCAGAATATCAGAAAGGACTGCATTTGTATTGTTACATGTCTAAAGCGAGCTTACATGCGCAGCGTTTATATTGCGCACATCTACTGCCAATATATTTCCGATACGGCCAAGACATGGCTCTTCGTCTATTGTCACATATCCACTGATTATGTGACAAAACGATTCGATACAATCATGACGAAAATGAAGGCATTCGTCTCTTCACGTCCGCTGTCAGCGCACTTTCCTAACGGAAACCGCCTAGTTCTTGCCTATGTGCATTCGGAACTCATCGTCCTCATATACGAGAAAAGACAGTATCTTACCTGTCATAGCAGGTAAGATCACGTGGCCAGGGGTATAACGTAATTATATTAACCTTACTTTCTACTCAATAACCTACAGATTGTATTGTATTATGTCTATTAACCTTGCTTTGTTATAACTAACAGCATGTCTTGCAGTCGAACGTGATTCGAATTTGCTGGCCACACAGTGCGGGTTGCTCATTCACGGGTGTATTACTTGTTATAGTTGGGTGAGGGCATATTAGTCAATGATTACCTACTTTGAGCAACCGTACCAGTCTTTACCTCGGGCAGGACCAGTTCAGGCCCCACCCGGTCCTGCTACGGCAGTGTGAACCAATGGTAGGCGGGTGCTGCAAGTGGTTGATTCGGGAAACCAATCTTCTCGGGCGATTGCTCCAGCACCTTTCTCTCAGGTGCCTAATGGTAGTGGCAATACGATTATTAAATTTCGAGAAAATTCACATCGATCTACTATTATTCCACATAGAGTGAAATTTATATCAGTATTTGATTTCGGCCTGGATTCATGCCACGAAGATCTGTTTATAGGTCATCACAATTATTGGGCACCTGGGAGTAGCCTTTGGCGGCTGTTCTGGGTGGGGAAGACTCGTTGTCACGTGACGCTCTTGCTCTCATAGACATAGCGCACCAGCCAAATGGCCTTCTGACTCTTCCCCATGGTGCAGTGGCCCACATCATTACAAGATGGGGTCCAGTCGATCCCCTGGAATCGTAATACCTTCGGGATACATCCGGGCCTGCTCCTCCGCCGTCATGTGATCATAGTGGTATGTCATCGACATTTATTCCAGTTTGGTCAGGACCAACTGCATTTGGGGGATTCCATGGAAGGGGCTTCCTCTGATCAAATGGCTCATCAGAACTAATTCCCTCTGGCCTTGGGGGCACAGCTTATTATACATTTGCCACTGCTCGTGCCCCAGACTTTGAGGGGGTGACCTTGGACAGGACATAGCTACTTATCCCAAATGCAAGAGCATTTGTCTTGCGTCAAACCATTTCAGAGTAGGCCTCTTCCACAGTCTGGTATCCCAACCTGATGCAGCCCATTCTGTTGGCTGGCGTCGATCTTGACATGCCTCTCTGCATCGCGTGGCGTCGGCAGGTTTGACGACGATGAGCAAGAATCGCGGGTCGACAGTGGGTCACCAGGCACACTGTCGGACGAGGATTCTGATGTTCCGCTGGTAAGTGATTTTGTACAGGATGAGGATACAGGTTGATATCTTATATTGCTTCATTTAATTCAACAATTTGCGATAAGTACAAGTATTTATCTCAGTCAGGAAAGATCCTGCACTGTAGCCTTTGGAGGATGATCTGGGTGGGGAAGTGAAGAGTTGTTGCGTGCCTCCAAGAGCTGCTCCAGCCTTCTGCCTCTTCCCCACGGTGCAGTGGCCCACATCTCCACAGATGGGGTCCAGTCACTCCCCTGGAATCGTACACCTTCGGGTTACCTCTAGGCCACTCCTCCACCGGTAGTATGTTCTGGGTGGGGAAGACTTGTTGTTGCGTGCCTCCAAGTGCTGCACCAACCAGCCTTCTAACTCTTCCCCATGGTGCAGTGGCCCACATCTCCACAAGATGGGGTCCAATCCACTGGAATCGTAATACCTTAGGGATACCTCCAGGCCACTCCTTCGCCGGTAGGAAAGAAAGGCTGAATGTTCTGAGTGGGGAAGACTTGTTGTGTGCCTCCAAGAGCTGCACCAACCAGCCTTCTATCTCTTCCCCACGGTGCAGTGGCCCACATCTCCACACGATGGGGTCCAATCTCCTGGAATCGTAATACCTTCGGGATACCTCCAGGCCACTCCTTCACCGGTCATTTTGCAATTTTGATCATTCTGCTAAATTTGATCATTTCGAAATGTACCCGACACTCGTTATGTGCGCCATCATAGATCACTGATGCTTCTATGCTTGTTCATCAAGTCCTCAGGGGTGTTCTCTAATCCCATATATACTGGTATGCAATGATACCTTGGATCATGATGGCGTTCCCTGCTCTCTACATTATACGAGGCTGGAGTACAGATGTGTGGCATGATATAATAAAACCTCATACCTCGCTATATCTGCAGCATATCATTTTTATATCTGGTTTGTGTATCACAGGGAGCAATTTACTTTCGATATTTGATTAGCAAATGATCTCACATTGACATGATTAGATAGCATTTTTATAACATCATACATGTATAAAAAATTCCTCGCTATTACCGGTATTCACATTTCAGTAGCAAATCGCGATGCGATTCCAGTTAATTTGCTCCCTGGTGTATCATAAGCATTCTGATATCTTATGGCATACACAATGGCTGCATGTGACATCAGTTCATAATGTGAACTGTCGAGAGAGCGAAGAAGATAACAAAGGGAATAGGATGAAGCAAAGTTATACTTGCTCGGTTGTCTCGCTAGCATGAATTATATGGCACTACCTGGGATGTTTATTCCAAAAACAAGGGGGGGGGGGGGGGGGCGGTACACATTTGAGCAATGTCGTAATCTGAATTGGGAGCTCTTTCACGTAACATAATCATATCTGATTCATGACTAAATCACATTTACATGAATCCTGTTTCGGAAGAGTACATTCCCATCGAATTTGGATATTAATTAACTTTATTGCTCGTGCCTCCTCCTGGGCTTGCATTCTAATCCATATAGTTCAGTTGAGGGCTTCTCCTTGGCGGAAAAATATAATATTTATAAATAATATTACTTTTTCCTTAAGGGAAGCCCGAAACTGAACTATCATAGATCCCTCCCATGGTGGTGCCATTCCCAACCCCGCGACTCGCAAATCTCATGATTAAGTCGGAAATAAAAAACTGACTAGACAATAGATAGAATGCGGGTGTATTCATGCGAGACTAATCTGGACACGGGTGTGAGTGGGATCGGCACAGCAATAAAATTTTAACCCTCCTGATTGACACAAGGCCGGAGACGTAATCCATATAGTTCAGTTTCGGGCTTCCCTTAAGGAAAAAGTAATATTATTTATAAATATTATATATATTGCACACTCTATTTGAGATAAGTAAATTGAAAGGTAATAAATTATTTTGTGCCTTCATCGACTTCCGGAAAGCGTTTGATACTATTTGGAGAGATGCTATGTGGTATAAACTTGCCATTAACAACATAAATGGAAAAATACTAGAGGTTATACAAAATTTGTATAAAAATGTAAAATCAAAAGTGAGTCATGATGGTCGATCCTCACAATCATTCCCATCACTTATTGGCCTAAAACAGGGAGAGAACCTCTCACCTTTCCTCTTTAGCATGTATGTCAATGATTTAACAGACTTCCTAGCTAGCTCAGGGTTGAGAGGAATGCAAACATTAACCACAGAGCTCCAAACAAAACTGAATACTTACCTGAAACTGTTTGCTTTACTATACGCAATGATATAGTAATTATGTCAGAAACGAAAGAGGATTTACAGTATGCACTATGTTGCTTTGAAGACTATTGTGATATATGGAAGCTTAGTGTTAACATACAGAAAACCAAGGTAATGGTATTTGGTAGAGGAAGGCAACCTAAAAACGTCCGCTTTACACATAAAGAAGATGAGCTAGACATCGTTAAGTCATTCACCTACTTGGGCATAAAACTCACCAGAAATGGCTCTTTTGTACAGGCAAAGCCTGAAATAGCTACGAAAGCCACCAGAGTTATGTATGACGTGTTTAAAATGGGAAGGTCTAAAAGATTATCAGTCATTAACCATTTACGATTGTTTGACACTATTGTCTTGCCAGTACTCTTGTATGGATGTGAGGTGTGGGGTATTGGAGACAACTCTATCATCGAACGTGTCCACCTTAAATTTTGTAAAATGCTTCTCAAATTAAAACCATCAACACCGAACTATATGGTAAATGTAAAATCAAAAGTGAGTCATGATGGTCGATCCTCACAATCATTCCCATCACTTATTGGCCTAAAACAGGGAGAGAACCTCTCACCTTTCCTCTTTAGCATGTATGTCAATGATTTAACAGACTTCCTAGCTAGCTCAGGGTTGAGAGGAATGCAAACATTAACCACAGAGCTCCAAACAAAACTGAATACTTACCTGAAACTGTTTGCTTTACTATACGCAATGATATAGTAATTATGTCAGAAACGAAAGAGGATTTACAGTATGCACTATGTTGCTTTGAAGACTATTGTGATATATGGAAGCTTAGTGTTAACATACAGAAAACCAAGGTAATGGTATTTGGTAGAGGAAGGCAACCTAAAAACGTCCGCTTTACACATAAAGAAGATGAGCTAGACATCGTTAAGTCATTCACCTACTTGGGCATAAAACTCACCAGAAATGGCTCTTTTGTACAGGCAAAGCCTGAAATAGCTACGAAAGCCACCAGAGTTATGTATGACGTGTTTAAAATGGGAAGGTCTAAAAGATTATCAGTCATTAACCATTTACGATTGTTTGACACTATTGTCTTGCCAGTACTCTTGTATGGATGTGAGGTGTGGGGTATTGGAGACAACTCTATCATCGAACGTGTCCACCTTAAATTTTGTAAAATGCTTCTCAAATTAAAACCATCAACACCGAACTATATGGTATATGGAGAGCTTGGCAGATACCCTGTAACAATAAATATTAAGATTCGGATTATACAATATTGGGGTAAGTTGGTGGGGAATGTTGGCAGCAAACTTGCATGTTTATAATCACCCTCACACTTTGCTTGGATCGAGGCAGTATCATGTACCCTGAATGACACAGGCATGTCCCACTTGTGGTTGAACCAAGGAAAAATAGCCATCTCAAAGAAATCAAAACCATTAAAACAGAGATTAATTGACCAGCTTATCCAAGAATGGCATGGATCAATAGATAATTCGAGTCGTGGAAATACGTATAAGCTTATTAAAAGTGAATTTAAACCTGAACATTACCTCAATTTGACAGATAACTTTATTTTCAATATAGCCAGGTTTAGAACTAGTAATCACCAATTACCGATCGAAACAGGACGTTGGAATGGGACGCCAGTTAACAAAAGAATCTGTAAACTTTGTAATAAGAACTTGTTGGGAGATGAAATGCACTATATATTTCATTGCACAGAAATGTCTCACGAAAGAGAGCAGTATATCCCGAAGGCATACCACAAATATCCTAATAGCGCAAAATTCCGTATCTTGCTCTCCTCGAAAAAGACTTCAGTGTTGAAGAAACTGAGTAAATTTGTTAATTTTTTAAATGAAAAAACTGGTAGTTCTCCCGAGGAAATGGTTGAGATGCACCCGCACGTTATAATTTAGCATCTGAACATAGCTGATTCTGAACTATTGCTCATGTCGTTGTGCGCTACCATCGTATAACCAGGGTTACTGAGTTCGACTCTAAGAGCCGAACTCAGTGGCGGTGGGCGTGTGCTGGGGGCGAGCAACGGGTGGGCTGTCTTGTCCCTAATCGGATGCACACACACTGTTGTCTATTGTCTTTTATGTATGTATCGTATCATGTATTGTTTGATCAATTCTTTGTACCATTTCTAATGGTGGAAGAATAAACTATTCTGTAACTTTTTTTTTAAAGATGATCCATCTCCTCCTGGCCACAATTAAAACAACAACATAATCTTTATAAATCCTGATTTCAAGACAACAAATAGCTATTTTGTGAATAACATAGACATAGAACTGAAGTTGGATTATATTATTTGTCTCTAAAGGGATAATAAAGTGGTTTATTTCCATCATAATTCGCTGCAATCTCTTTGCTGATCTGGATTTTTACTTGATTGAGGCTGATAACAAGATAGAGTTCTCCTTCTTGCTTTGCTCTTGGTATGCTCCGACCATTTTTGCATGGATTTCTGTTCTAAAAATCGCCCCAAAATTGTCCCACACATGTCATAAGAAATTGTAAATCAAAGCATTTCTAGATAAGTGTCCTCAATTCATATCTATAATTTTTTACTCTGGAATCTATATAAAACTTGGAAGAGATAGAAAATCATTAAGTGGCTGTTGAAGGTATGTTATGTGCTTATTTCACTACTGATATTTTACGTATCGGCCACTAAACAAGCTTGAAGAACACAAGTTTCAACTATTATTGTTGAAAACTTCAACAACATTGGCTGTACCCTTTTTTTAAAACAATGACATGAACTACACAAAAATGTAAATATTTAGTCACTCCTTCATTCCGAATGAATTATTACTGGTCAATAAAGAAATGAGAATTATTCTTTTTCAAAAAGTTACAACAGATAAATTATATAAAAGTATGATGCTGTATGCTGCACAATTTTAGTAGAACATTTATGAAAATAAGAAGATATTTGCTGTGATCATTTGATCACCACCAGGGCTTAAAATCTAATGAGAATCAAAATCACGATTCTTAGTTTGATTTGTGTTAAAAAGCAGCTGATTTGCTATACAATGCTAAATATTATTTGATTCTCACAAATTTTTATGGATTTTAAGGCCTGCATCACAATGGAGTGTTTCTCTTGACTTATTAGTGTTCTTTAAAACATTTTATACTAAAAAAAAATACCCCATCTATTGACTGTTTCAAGAACATGCAGTGATTTTACCTCTTGGATATCTCTACAATAAACAATTATATGTTTGTATAAAAAATGTACAAAATACTTGCATCCACACATGCATTGAAATTGGACAGATAGAGGATACATGGAGTAACTTGGTTAATCAGGAATTTTATTATAAACCGCACAGAAATTTCTTAATTCACAGCCCATATCAAAGAAGTAAGTTGTTGGAAACAGAATTCAAGTGGACCTCGATTATACAAAACAAGCCATGTGGATCAGATAACATGGTCAGCTTATACTGTCTTCCAGATGGTCTCATGATTGGTGTCTGGAAGGTAAGACTACTTCGTTTTACATGCTGGCTTTAAAGTTGACTGCGTCACATAAGTGTATAACATCTATGACAATAAGACAGAGACTATCACATAGAGTCTCAATGGGTGGCATGTGTACATGTGGAGTCAGCGGCTTATTGTTCCCCGAATTTTTTTTTTTTTTGGGGGACTATTGTAATCAGCTCTGTCTGTCCGTGCGTCCCGTCCGTCCGGAGTTATAACTCCAGTAATGATCATCCGATTTGACTGAAACTTGGTATATAGGTGTCTCAACCAAGAACACAGGTGCTCTGCAATTCTGGGTTTGATCCAATGTTCTTTTATGGAGTTATTTCCCTTTTTTTTACTTAGAAAATTTCTCACTTTTTCGGTTTCCGGATGATATCTCAAGTTTGGATCTTTAATTGCAAATACAGGTTGAGTTCGAATTTGAGTTTGATCCGATGATTTTTCCTAGAGTTATGGACTTTTTTCGACTTAGAAAAATTCAATTTTACTTGTTTTTTTCTTTGGGTTTCCGGATGATAACTCAAGTTTGGATTGTTTAATTGGAAATTCTGTTTTTTTGTGAGTCACTGATATCAAAATACAGGTCAAGTTCGAATTTGAGTTTGATCTGATGATTTTTCTCAGAGTTATGGGCTTTTCGACTTAGAAAATTCAATTTTTCTTGTTTTTTCTTTGGTTTCCGGATGATAACTCAAGTATGGATTGTTTAACTGGAAATTCTGATTTTTTTGTGAGTCATTGATATCAAAATACAGGTCAAGTTTGAATTTGATCCGATGATTTTTCTCAGAGTTATGGGCTTTTCGACTTAGAAAATTAAATTTTTCTTGTTTTTTCTTTGGTTTCCGGATGATAACTCAAGTTTGGATTGTTTAATTGGAATTTTTTTTTTTTTGTGGGTCGTTCATATCAAAATACAGGTCAAGTTCGAATTTGAGTTTGATCCAATGATTTTTCCCAGAGTTAACTTATGGGCCTTTCGACTTTGAAAAACATATTTTATAATTTTCTGTATGAGGGTACCTTCATGGTGTAATCAACTCCTCCTACAGTTTTGATCGTAGATATTTGAAACTTCAGAGTATTGTTACCCACATATTGGAGATGTGCAACATGTATATAGATGACGGAATTTTTTTTTTTTTTACGGAATTATTAACCCTTTCGACTTGGAACATTTCAACATTTTTTAAAATTTCTTTAACAAAGCGGCATCCAGTTGCCACGTTGTCGGGGGACACTGTGGTCAGCCGACCTTTTATTTGTCACTGAGGGGATATTTGACAGGACTGTGTATAATGATGAGCATCATGAAATTTCTTTTTTATCTGTCTATTTGACAAGTATACATATGAAGAAACTGTCCAGACATGGCAGAATTGTGCAAATTTAATCTAATTTTTAGATTGTCGCAAATACCAATAGTTTTAGTTCTTCTGCTAAAAATTTTACGCACTCGAAAACTGGACCGGAAAGTAACGGGCCGGGGTTGGCTGACCAGTCTAAAGAAGTCCAGCGTGGTTGTCTGACCAGTCCGCATCCCTAGTGACATTTTATTCATGTAATTCATCCCCCCGCAAACAGAGTCTTGTCAATCCATGTGTCCATACATAACAACTTTGGAGCTCTCAGTCAATACATGTTGGAATTTGAATCATCTTTGGTATACTCATGACCAGCGAACCACCATATGTATGCATTTTGTGAAATTATCCCACACAGAACGTATTTTATTGATTGTGTGCAGAGTTATGGATCTTAGAGTGAAGAATGTGCCAATGCAAACTTTGGATCTCTGTATCTCAGTCATCGTAGGTCATCTTTGAATGATCTTTAGTGTTCTCACGAGGCAGTATCCACATGCATCAGGATTTGTCCATTCATTTCTTCTGAAGTTATGGCTCTTAGAAAAATACATCTGTCCCTATATTTACATCAACTTTTTAATAGATTGGCTGTGATTGATCTTTGGTATTTAAGAAATGACTTGCAAATCGATTGGGAGTCATTGGATTTTAAACGGCAGAGTAATTAAACAAAGTGCACAAACTTTGTATAATTACTCTGCCGGTCAAACCAATGACCCCAATCGATCTGCAAGTCATTTCTTATAATTATATACCAGTACAAATTAATAGAACATTAACAATTTGAACAACTTTTCAAAACTACCACAACAAGTGTAAGTAATATGCTATTCAAATTCCAACAGTCTCCCAATAACAACAAACAGCTAGTGCATACACTCTGTGTTCACACGTTCGACTTGAAGTGATATACATGTAGGTGTTCATCGTTTCAGTTATTGCCTGATGAACGTTGGTTTGTACTGATTCTCATGGAAGCTAATTGTGTGAATGCAGAGGGTGTTTGATTATATAAGAAATGAACGGCGGTTTCAATGTGGTCATGGGATTTTGACCGCGAGAAAAAATCAGCAAACTGCATGAACCCCGAAGGGGTTCATGCGGAGTTTGCTGATTTTTTAACGCGGTCAAAACCCATGACCACGTTGAATCTGCCGTTTATTATTTATATTTATATACTTAAATTCATTATGAATTAGGATTGTATGTCTTTCCCACTATTTATTCATCTATTTAAACGAACGCATGGAGTTCAGTTCAGACAGTTCGAATCCTTGTTATTTGGAAAACCAAACATTTTGAGAATCCATTCATGGAGAACGGAAAAAACGCAATTTAACAGTAAAGTATACACATATGACAATATGTCTTGTTTAGATAGTACCGGTAACTAATGTAGACGTGTTGATTTCAAGAATGATTATTATCTGAAACTAACAATTAAGTTTCGGCTGCGGATAAGAAATCGACAACACGCCGTTCTACCATAATGATATATTTGTGAGGTTCGGGGGAATATTTGTAGCGGCAAGGAAAATGATAAAACCCTATTGAGTAGCGCGGTTTTTTTTAACATCAACGCTCAGTAACACAGAGCAACAACACTGATTATAGACCGAAAAAAAATTCTTGCCAAATCCGGACGTACTATATACTCAAGCAGTCGGTAATGTCCGACAATCCCCGGTGATTTCCGGGACCAATGTGTTCATAAACCTATGAACGACATTGGAAGTGACGTCACGTTACGTTCATAGGTTTATGAACGCATTGAATAAGGGGGCGTGTCTACCGTAACACTATGGGGAAATCGGAAGAGATATCAGGTGTATGTAAATATATTCATGTGAACCACAGTGGGACTAAGGATATTCACATGCAAATGATTTGCCCTTTCATGGTTTTGTCCATCTGCGTATATCATTTGTTAAAATAATGACGATGAGTAATAGTATTTTCAATTGACCCTTTCTATATACTAAATATTCATTGACGAGTAGTTCCCTTAGGAAATGTTCAGATAATAAGTTCAACAAACGACCATTAGGTCATTTGTTGAACTGATTATCTGAACATTTTCCATCAATGAATATGAATCATTCTGCTTGTGTGGTGTCTGTTTTCTCAACTTTTCTGTCTGTCGTCTGCTTTTGTTACATGTACACCCCTCTAAATGAATAATATACTGTTCCAATGTACACTTTTATAATTGAGTTGGAGAATCCATTTAGTATGGAAAGGGTTAAAATCTCAATACCCCAGCAGGTGTTTCACATCACTCTAATATTTCAGGAAGACAGCCAGTTAGCATTTATCTGTATGGGCGTTCATCAACAAAGCTTGGTACACAGGTGTTTGATGGGATCAGATCGGAGGTAGGTTTTCTATATATTTCGCGCACTTATCATGTAATCATTGAATCTTAACTCTTTCTATACTAAATGGATTCTCCCATTCAGCAATAAAAATATTCATTGGAATGGTCTATTATTCATTCGGAGGGATGTTCAGGTAAAAAAGCAAATGGCTGATAGTCCGTGTCATTTGCAGAATGAGGTCCCCAGAGCTTGAATTTAGTGATGCTATCCCACATGTCGGCTAGCATCACCAAATTCTCCCTCTATGGACCTCATTCTGCTTAGGCCTCATCTTCTGGGAAGTATCTATAGTCTCAAACTAACATTATTTTTAGTTACTTTATCCCTTCTGGGAAGTTTCTATATCCCCTAATATTGCCATTTTTCGACATAGAATCATGCATCCTGGCACGCATCTTTGTCTGAGCCTGTATTTCATCATTTTCCCTTCAAGTTTTATAAAACTTGGCACAGATGTCAATCATCCTTGGAACCTGCGAACCTGCAATTTTGAGTTCAGTTGGAGTAATTTTGGCGGCGTTACTGCCAGTTTTTTTACATAGAATTGAACATCCTGGATTCCTTCGGTGCATCTTTGTCAGAACCTCTATTCTTAGAACTTTGTTGATATTGTGCTAATTTGAGGTTATATTTCGACTTTTAAGAGTTTTTTCAGATTCTGCTCCAAATAAAGCCACCTTGGGGGGGACTCTGTGGCCGAGCAGCCTTTTATTTAGTTTAGTTTCTCTATGTCATTAAATTGGCAGACAATGCATAATCAAGGAGCTCAATGAATGCACACCACCAACTGGGAACTTAAATCAGTGTCTATGTCTCCCATAGCAAATGAGGCCATGCATACTGATGACTCCAGAAAATGAATTTAGCGATGCTATCCCACTGCGGGTTAGCGTCACTAAATTCACCCTCTGGGGACCTCATTCTTCAAATGTACGTCACCAAATTTGCAGGCCTGGTTGATATCACTTGGCATTACCAGGTAGGAGCAATATGTCGTTCCCTCTCTTTATCTCTCTGTTGTCTGAAGAACAGACCATTCTGATGTATACTTTTAGAAACTGAACGGGAGAATATATTCAGGAATTAATTGGTTATAAATGTAGCTCCTTTACAGATTTCCTCAAACAAACTAAATTTCAATTTTGTACTATTTTACAGGCAATATCAGTCCAATGAACACAAAGTTGTGTATGATGACGTTGACTCATGTTATGGTGAGTAAATACATATTATCACTACAGTGACTTGATGATGCGACAACTAGATAAATTCACTGTAGAAATAATGGATTTATTTTATGACATATGTTAAATCAAATTAAACAAATTGCATAAGCCGATGTAAAGAATTTTTTTTGTCAATAAACGAACAGCAAAGATTCTGCCAAATAGAGTTGCTGCATTTAATTCATATAGAAGAATGATGTTATGTGCTGCTAATTTGGGTAAAAAAATTATTAAAATAACTGCTTTATTCTGTATTTCCTTCGATCAATCCACTGGAGTGTTCCACATCACTTTAAACTTTTCTTGTATTTTGATAAATAAAAAACTCGGTGAGTATTAATAATTTTTCTGATCGAGAATTGATAAAGTACCTCACTTATTGAACAACTTTCTTCTAGGATTACATAACTACACATGTACAACAGATCTGCGCCACATGCGACAGTCACTGTGGAGTCAGCAGTTTATCAACCTCATATGCAAGAAAGAAAATATAGGTTTGTGTGACTCAAGATTCCTTAATGAAATAGTTTGTGAAGCCCGTAAAGTTCAATCTATTGACCCTTTCTTTATTAACCCTTTGGTGAGTAGAACGACTTATATGTCGCTGTACGGTTCAGGAGTAGAACGACATCTATCTAAATTCAGAAAGTATAATTTTTATGTAGACATAACTTCAATTTAAAACATCTGATTTATAAATGAATTGTATAGGAGATATTTTGATTAATACAATGTCCCAATATATAAGTGTATAGATTATGATAGCACACGTAAACAGAAAATACACATAAATTAAAACAAATTATTGTACACTTTTGACCCGAACTTGTTAATCATTATTGCTATGACGTTGACGTTAAATTCATGGATGACGTCATATATATGATGTTATAAATACTCTCCAAAGGGTTAAATATTCATTGACGAGTAGTTCCATCAGGAAATGTTCAGATAATAAGTTCAACAACCGACCATAGGTCATTTGTTGAACTTATTATCTGAACATTTCTCACCAAAGAATCTGAATCCTTCTGCACTTGTATTAGCTTATCGTCTGTCTGCCATCTGTACTTATTACCTGCACAGCCCTCCAGATGAATAACAAACCATTCCAATTATACTTTTTTAACAGATGGGAGAATACATTTAGTATAGTAAGGGTTAATACTACTTAAATGTGGATTCTCCCACTCAGTTATAAAAGATGACATTGTATGGTCTACTATTCAATTAAAAGAGAGTTTTTGAGCATATCATTTCCCTAGTGAACTTTTCGTTACACTGGTCTGAAATTCTGGAAAATTTTGGAATTTTAAAAAACAATCTCCAGGATTTCTGGAAAAATTCACCCTCTCATCTGCCGGTCTGGAAAAATTCATGTAATAGACCTTTACACTGCTGTCAATCAAATAATTATTAAGAGTTATTTTCTGCCAATCAGTGACTGAGGGTCGCTTGCTGCATTAAAAACTCTTTGTTCACCCTAATACTGATATCCGTGCATACTTTCTGTGTTAAATTGCCTATTTTCAAACCATGTGTATGTTAAATAATAATGCACTGAAATTGTTATTTGTGCAATGGGGTGTTGGAAATTCATCCATGATTATACATGTAACACTGTTGTTCATTATGCATGATAATCATCATATTTTCCACAAATTAACCCTTTCAGTGCCAAGTCCGATTTTTGTATCAACCCATATTTCCTTGATCATTTTTCAAATTTATTGATTAAAATAAAGTGATACATTGATGGAAAGAGCTCTTATGAAAAGAATGTTTGTTCTCGTTGTATTATAGTATGTAGGCAGGCTCTGTAAAATTAAATCAATTATTTCTGCAGACGCCTTGTATCCTAGCAACCGTAAGCTCCTCCCACTACTTAATATGTGTGAAAAGTAACTGATTATGAAAAGAAGTTTTGAAGAGAGATTTACTTTTTAAAATAAATTTTGGTCTAGTGCGGACCCTGCCATTGACTGTTTATATCTCCCAAAATCTCAATACAAGCTCATAAATATTTTTTGTACTTCTTTTGCAGCTAATGGCTATGCAGTATTCCCCCTCATAAGACGAAGTCACAGCTGTGATCATATCATCATTACAAAGAAAATATTGTTTCCATGGAAAACAGATCTATTCAAAGGAATTGTGGAAGTGAGTTATGGTCCTTCTGATGGCCTGAAACTGTTGAAAGACACATTACATCTGAAAATTTCACAGAGATTAATATTTCAACCAAAACATTAAGCCCGTTGTATACATTTATACGAAAGTTCATGGGAGATGAATGACAAGATCCCGATTTTGAAACCAACGAACACATTTCCGAGATTCATGCTCTGTATCTATATTAGAAGTAGGCTATAAATAAATACACAATGAGGGCCAGTTTATAGTGCATTGTCAGATGACACTATCATGGCGTATTTTTCGTGAACTTCCCAAGGGAGATGATTATAGCAGACGGCATTTTGTATCAGAAATGCTGTTCGAAATATACAATTGCGGCACATATATATAAAAAATGTTGCATGTGCCATAGATGCACCAATATCGACCCAAGCTAAGATAGCATGACCCGTGTTTGGTGCGACATTTAAATGGGCCTTAGGTGTACATACTTTTAGCTGAACCGTTCAGAAAACCGTTATATGGTGTGCCCAGAATTTTTTAGTACTGACTAAGTAATTGTCGGACAGACTAAGAGGGTTTAATAAAAAAATATGAAGTCTACCTATTTTTATTCCACACCCATTGACGTGAGGCGCATGTATTCAACAGAAACCCTGCCATTGAATACATAGTAGTGTATAACTCTAGTGGAATACAAGCCTGAACTATTTTTGTTGACGTTGTCGCCTAGAAAGATGACGTATATTACGTCAATGATCGGCTTCGGGTAATGCCCCAATCATCACTGGTTATTCGTCAGACTTAAAAATCACAATAAAAGTAGCTATAGTATCAATAAAGGTGACAGTTATGGATTGATATTAAAAAAACTGGCATCATAATCTTGAATCTTTTATCAAACTCATTACAGATGGTGCATAGTTACATTTGCTCGAGCTTAGCTCTCGCGAAATATATTCTTATGCCACCCACATGTCATTCAATAACAGATTCTCGATTAAGATGCGTGTTATGTTCTGTCTATTTCCACGATGAAATTTCACATGTACCTACTGCAAAGGTTTTATGTCCCTGTTCTTGCAGCTTTATTCTTAATCTCATCCAAGAGTCAAAACTTTAGCAAGAAATCCTTTGTGGTGCCTATATAGTAATTTGATGGACTTTTTAAAACTGTTCTATGCCAATTCCCTATGGAATATGCTTCATATTTGTAATTATTTTAGAACCATTTATTAGCTCAACTTACTATGTAAGTTTGAGCTATTGCCATGGTTTGGCGTCCGTCGTCCGTGTGTGCGTGTGTTTCTTTCAACAATTTCCTTTGGCGCGGGCTACAGGTCGTACCTTTGGTCTGATCTTTATGAGATTTGTCATGAATGTTGACATTGACATGTAGATGGGAACGAGTCATTTTGGTGTCATTCGGCCAAAAAAATGACCGCTGGCAGCCATCTTGGATTTCAAAATTCAATCCATTGGCGCGGGCTACAGGTCGTACTGGTCGTCTGATCATCATGAAATTTGTCATGGATGTTCATATTGACATGTAGATGGGAACGAGTGATTTTGGGGTCATTCAGTCAAAAAACATGGCCACCAGCAGCCATCTTGGATTTTACTCTTTGCCTGACTAAATCCTTTGGCACGGGCTACAGGTCGTAGCTTTGGTCGGAACTTCATGAAATTTGTCATGGATGTTAACAATGACATGTAGATGGGAACGAGTCATTTTGGGGTCGATCGGCCGAAAAACATGGCCACTGGTGGCCATCTTGGATTTCAAATTTCAATCCATTGGCGCGGGCTACAGGTCGTACTGTTCGTCTGATCATCATGAAATATGTCATAGATGTTAATATTGACATGTAGATGGGAACGAGTGATTTTGGGGTCGTTCGGCCCAAAAAACATGGCCGCCAGCAGCTATTTTGGATTTTACTCTTTGCCTGACTAAATCCTTTGGCACGGGCTACAGGTCGTAGCTTGGCCAGAACTTCATGAAATTTATAGATTGGAACGAGTCATTTTGGGGTCGTTCGGCCAAAAAACATGGCCGCTGGTGGCCATCTTGGATTTCAAAATTCAATCCATTGGCGCGGGCTACAGGTCGTACTATTCGTCTGATCATCATGAAATATGTCATAGATGTTAATATTGACATGTAGATGGGAACGAGTGATTTTGGGGTCATTCGGCCAAAATACATGGCCGCCAGCAGCCATCTTGGATTTTACTCTTTGCATGATTAATCCTTTGGTTGTAGCTTTGTTCGGAACTTCATGAAATTTCTCTTGGATGTTATCTTGGATTTTACTCTTTGCATGACTATATCCTTTGGCGCGGGCTACAAATCGTAGCTTTGGTCAGATCTTCATGAAATTTGTCATGGATGTTAACAATGACACGTAGATGGGAACGAGTCCTTTTGGGGTGAATTGGCCAAAAAAAACATGGCCGCCAGCAGCCATCTTGGATTTTACTCTTTGCATGACTAAATCCTTTGGCACAGGTTAGACATTTCAATTAGGACCTTTCCTATTGCTCCATTTACTGTCAACCATTAAATTATTCCCCTACCTAAGTTGAGCTACAGTGTCATTGACACTTTCTTCTTGTATATCTTTTGTGTCTTCAGCTTTCATTCTTGACATCATCCGATCACTAAACTGCTCATAAAATCTCTTCTAGAACATTGGTTGGATGGATATCGCTATGATGGACGAGAGACAGGAAGCTTTCTGGTGCATCAGGTGTGTATAGTTGCGACATAATAAATACAGAACCACACAGGCATGTGATTGACGTAATTTATATCACACCTGTTTGCTGTGGTGCAACGTTACGAGAACAGTCTAAGACATACAGAAAATAATTACAAAATACTAGGTGGTTTCCAATTCCATATCCTGGTAGCATCAGGCCATCACGGATGGCAACAGTGAAGCATGTGACATAGGCTATAGAGAGATTTCCTTCATTTTGAAAAACTTCCAGAAATTTTGCAAAAACCCGTGCCAAAGCATTCTCTTATATATGCGAGTCTCCCATTGGGAGCCACACATATATATGAGAATACATTGGCCTAACAATATTTACCTTGATATTGTAAGCCAGTGCATTCTCTTACATATGCGAGGCTCCCTATGGGAGCCATGCATATATAAGAGATTTCATTGGCTTAAAAATATTTACCTTGACCTTGTATGCCAGTGCATTCTCTTACATATGTGAGGCTCGCATATATAAGAAAATGCACTGGCACAAGATCTTTAATGCTGCAGCACAGCTCCCATCATAAAAGGGTTAAAGTTCATAGTCTGTGATTATACTTGTGATATACAGTGATATTCGCCTTGTCAAATTCCTCCCTGATTTCGGAACCAAAATTGGAGCTTCAAATGAGCCATGTCTGTTTAACCCTTCTATTACTGGAGCTTCCTGAAATTTTGCGAAAACCCTGTGCCAATGCATTCTCTTATATATGCGAGTCTCCCATAGGGACCACACATATATAAGAGAATACATTGGCCTAATAATATATACCTTGACATTGTAAGCCAGTGCATTCTCTTACATATGCGAGGCTCCCTACGGGAAACTCGCATATATAAGATAATGCACTTGCACTGGATCTTTAATGCTGCACCATTGCAGCTCCAATTATGAAAGGTTTAAGGCCACAGAAAAGAAATATCCTGATTCTCAGACACCTGCCTCTCCAGTGAAAATTTCTCCTGTGCAGTTATATTTGAGCTCAGTTATGAACTGTGAACTTGTGAAGACATTACCACATCCTAGCAGACAGCCAAACATGTGATTTTTAGTTTTTTAAACATACTTATAAATCTCTATAGTTTGTAAGATACCGGTAATGCCATTTCATGAACATTTAAATACATCCACTCAGTCAGCTCACTGTATATGTTTGTTAATAACATGAACCCGCAGGAATAATAATTCAATATTTTTTTATACTGAAGACTTTCTTGCTATACCAAAACATAAACAGTGCTTGGATCATAAGACAAAGTAATTTGTGGTGTTTTTTTTTTAATTCAATAGCTCCATTTAAAAATTCAAACAGCATTACATTGCAGAAATTGGAGAAAATATAAAAATAGAAACCTGCCTGCCTGCTGCTTTTGGAAATAAAATTGTCTGAGAAACATAACACTTTATTTTTTGTGGCCTAAATGTGCCATTTGGTGATACTTTTAGGCAGATGATCATAGGGTCTCAATAATATGTAAAATTGATTATTTTATTGATTATTTCAGTTCTCCTCTGAAAGTATTTCCAATGAGTAGTAAGAATAGTAAGTATGACTATTATTTGCAGGCCATATGACAGTTTAAATTGTCAAACACAATCATATCCAGTGTCAGATCTAGACTCAACAAAAATTTACCTGTCATCCTGTCTGGCACAAATTGTAGTGCAAGGTTGATAACAAAGGGTGTAACAAGTATGGTGTTAACTATGAGAGGCCAAATTTCACATGTATTAGCTTATAATAAGCATACTCAATTATGCATAATATGAAATATGTGTAATTCATGAATAAATAAATAAAAAATGAATTTAGCCTCCCTTGATTAATCTAGATCTAACAATATAGTGGCAGTACAATCATCTTATATAACTTTGAAGACATGGTTATTGCATAGATGAATTTCCCTGATTCTGAGAGTTTGTTTATTTTTCAATGACACTATAGTGACAAATACAATTTTTTTTATGTCAGGTACAAATATTTCTGTATCTGACAACTGTCAGTCACCAACCTCCAATATTAATGTTAAGATATTAATATGAAAATAAATATTCACACAAATCAAAATGATTGTGATGGCGGCTGAGATGCAAAAATGCTTGGTTAAAACGCAAAATCAATGTGTAATCTAAAGCAATAGCATATTATTCACACTCCCCACCTCTCTTTCCTGTACTGCATAGTTTGCATATCTGACTCATCCAAACTTATGATATTTCACCTCAAACTCTTCTCTATACTGCGTAACCACTATACATGTACTAAATCTACTTTCATTTCATTTCTTTCTATTATTTCATATGAAAAAAAAATCTAATTTTGATATATCTATCGATCCAGCCCACACTGTGTATAGCTGATCAACAAATAGACAATTATAATATTACAAAATAACGATCTTCTAAAATTCTCATGAACTTAATAACTTAATAGTATGTAAGCACTCTCACAGTGTGGGCTTATTCACATGCGACCGGAAATGATACCTATAAGCTTTGTGCTTGATATTGAATCCCCTCCATACAACTAATATACACACATCATATTTTACATTGTACATATTGAATTATATGGAATAAATACCATTTACATCAACCTCTAAATTATTTGCAGGCTTTTCATTTGACTCTCAAAGTCTGATATATTTCTCATTATCCCTTTTTATCAAGGTTTTTCATTTATTTGCTTACATACACTATAATGGGTTTGTCCTTAACCCTTCCATAACAGGAGCTTCCTGAAAACTCTGTGCCAATGCATTCTCTTATAAATATGTGTCTCCCATAGGGAGCCTCACATATATAAGAGAATACATTGGCCTAACAATATTTACCTTGTCCTTTTAAGCCAGTGCATTCTCTTATATGTGCAGGGCTCCAAATTAGATACTTGCATATATGAGAGAATACACTGGCACTGGATCTTTAATGCTGCACCAGCCCTGTCATGAAAGGGTTAACAGCTTTGAAGCTCTCTATCTCAGTCATTTTAGGTTGCATTTGAATGATCTTTGGAATGCTTGGGGGAAGGCATATCTGCATGGAACGGGTTTTGTCCTTTCATTTATTGTAAAGTTATGGCCCTAAGAGTAGAAATTGTGCCTAGGCCAACTTTGTATCTCTATATCTGAGTAATCTTAGGTCATGTTTGAATGACCTTTAATATGCTCATGAGGCAGCATGAAGGGAATTCAACACTATCCACATGTAACATGTGTTATCCATTTATTATCTCCTGCTGACAGGTTGACAGGGATATAGAAATGGGTTTTGTCCCTCCGTGGTTCCATCCGTCCGAACTATCGAACTGTAGATCTCATCAGTGGTCAGATTTGAATCATTTTTTTTATGCTGATGAACCACCATGGGCATGGAGGGATGGATATTTACATACAATAAGTTTTGTCCATTCAGATTTTGTTGAGTTATGGGACTTAGTGTGACAATGGATTTTTCTCTTTGCACCACTAAATCCTTTGACACACCTGACAGGCAACATCCCTCATCTGTCATCACCAAACTTCATATGTATGGGTGGCCTCTAGATGGGAGCTGTCAATTTTTTCTGAAATTCATTAAAAACATGGCTGCCAGCAGCCATCTTGGATTTTACATTTAAATCCATCGGCACACCCTGCAGCCCACATTTATACAAACCTTGAATGGATAATCGTGATGACATTTAGATGGGAGTCATCATTTTTTCCAAAATTCATTAAAAAAAACGTGGCCTCCATTCATATTTGTATCCATCGGCACATTCTGCAGCCCACAGAGGGTTCTTAGAGTGTAATATACGCCCATCCCAGTATCCTGTCATCTTATAGATGGGATGTGAATGATCTTTTGAATATTAACAATTGGATGAAGGGATACAGGTTTAGTTCAGTCATCATATGCCAGATTAAGACATCTTTCGAATTGAGCCACATCATAAAATTAATAAACCTGCATGGAAAGCCACCTTTGCAGGGGATACACTGTGGTGCACTTGTTTCTTCTGAAGTTATGGACCTTCGTGTTCAAAATACATCCATCCCTGTATCTCCACCATCTTAGGTCGCATGTGAATGATCTTATATCATGAACCACAATGGGTTGAAGGATATCCACATTCAACAGGTTTGTTCCAGTCATCGCATACATGTACCAGATTAAGACATGTTACTATTTAAAGGTACTCAATCCGTAAAGAGGGTCCCCATCTCAACAGATTCCAACAACAACAATCCGATCAGAGGGTCCTATATTACTATTTCTTTGGCTTTTGGGGTAAAAAATATTTGATTCGAGTCGAGGAACCCATCAAACAAAGCTCAGAGTTATTAGATATTGATTTTTGAAAATTTGTTAATTGCTCGAGATGAGTACTAATAACTGCCGTCAATTTGGTAACCTGCTCGAGATTTTACGCCAAAACTCTATTCAAACAGACAAGGATGGATAACTCTATAATCAAGTGGTAATAATAACGAAATTTTGACTGTCTTCTGGGCCAGAAAGAATTCCCGATAATGAAAAATAATAGATTTCTAAAATCGATATCTAACAAATCTGAGCTTTGATGGGTGACTTCCTCCACTCGAATCAAATATTTTTGACCCCCGAAGCCATTGAAATAGTAATTGAGAGGAGTTTTATCGGATTGAGTACCTTTAAGCAACCTAAAAGAATGAATAAACCTTAGTGAATATCCACCCTCTAATTCAGTTGCTAGATATTCAAATCCTGTTTAAAATATTTTATATTAGTTTTAAAAAATGAAAAAATCTCTGCATGTTCCTCATTCAATTCTCTCATCATTTTCAGACTTGTCTTTCGATTACAACGCAGAGAAGACATTCTACGTAGAACATGAGGATGACCAAGGAAAGTTTCAACTGGAGCTTAGCCTAGTAAGATATTTTTAAATATTACAATTTCTATGGGCTAGTGGCTCAATTGGTAAGATGTATAGCACATTAGGTCATCATAAGTCATCCAGCAATAAAGCTGGTTTTCTATTCCATATATTAGACCCAAAAAAAAAAATAGATTGATTCTCAGGCACCGCTGCATTGAAAAAAATGGCCCGCATCAGGCGATTTTATTCCAACCACCAAACAGGAGTTTTAGCGTTACTCCAACGATAATATGAGACACTGACACCACAGCGTCAAAGTCTAATCATATACAGTAATGCCCTAATTAATCGACTCCATAACCGAGAGCTTTCCGATGAATGGCAACAAGCCATATTTCCGACTAAATCCTGAAAAGTTACCCATAATTCAGCTGTGGTTATGGAGTCGATTAATTAGGGCATTACTGTAAATGACTGAAAGGCAGTGAAAGCTTAATATATGTTAGTTTATTGATGGTATGATGTTAGCCAACCATGACTGAGATTGTAACGTGGTCCTTCACTGGTTGAAGAATAGTCATTTCGACGCAATGAAAATTGTTTTTCCAGCCAAGAATTAGCAGTAAATATAAGTACGGTAATACGAAAACGAGAAACGGAAATGGGTGGAAATACAATTTTTCAATTTGGTGGTTTGGTTATGGTTATTTCAGGGGGGGGGGGGGGGGGGGGGGGGGGGGTTTCCAGGCACGTATGCCGGGGTGGGTGGGTGTGTTCGATGGGACCAACAGTCATTTTTGACTGTTTTTGCAATGAGTTTGGCTTAAAACACATCTATATGTCAATATTAACATAAATGACAAATTTCATGATGATCAGACAAACAGTATAGCCTGTAGCCCATGCTATTGGATTGAATTTTGAAATGCAAGATGGCCGCTATGTTTTTTTTTTGGCCGAATGACCCCAAAATGACTCGTTCCTATTTACATGTCAATGTTAACATCCATGACTAATAGTATGCACAGAAATTCATATGCAGCTGTTTACAGTGAATTACCCCCCGCAAATCTCTGTTTTAGTGTTAAAAGGGGGGGTGGGTGTCCAAAAATTTGGACTCGGGGGTGGGTTAGTCCCAAGAAGTAAAAAATCAGCATACGTGCCTGAAAAAAAATTCCGACCCCCCCCCCCCCCCCCCTGGTTCTTTAGGATTTATCAGATATAAGCCCATAGGGTATATACACAGTATCTAATTAATCACCGGGGCAAGTAAAGCAGAACTTGTTGAGATCATTTAGAAGATCACTTGATGACTTTTTCCGTATTTATGCCTCAGAAATGATGTTCTGTTTGTTGACGTAGAAAATATAAATAAAAATAAAGCATGTTGATTCCAATAAAAGTTACCAGATGTGATAAAGTTGTTCGAGATTGGTTTATACAAGCAGTAGATTATTTTAGTATGCTCAGGTAGTTGTGAATGAAGCTATTTCTCGGCGAGCTTGGCAACAACTTATAACCAGTGGTGAGAAGGCTCTTACCATCAATAGAATTTTTGACCTTCTGTATGTTCACTAGAATATCACTTGCACTGTTCACATTGAGATTCCTTGCTCTAGTTCTAAGTCATTCCCTGACATTTGTAGGTGTATGGGGGTCTGCTGAGGAATCTGGTTGAAGACTGTCACCCTCAGTGTAAAACCATGTCAAACTAAATTCCAAACAGTGTTGTCCCGCAAACAAAGCTGGCCGCAAAACGTGCAAATCAATCTAAAAAGTGACCTGTGTCAGTGTTCTTTGGATGAGCTGCAGTTAAATGTGCCAATACAAGGCTGTTCTGAGATGTTTATACTAGTTATGTTTACCCATACCATAGTATGGTAAACATAGTGTCGATGTCTGGATTGACCACTCGTCGTTCGTCCGTCCGTCCACCTGTCTGTTTGTCTGTCCGTAGACACTTTACGCATGGTGCGATAACTCAAACATTTTCTATCTGATCGGAACCAAATTTTGTATATGAATTTCTCCGCCAAGGGTACCCCGAGTCAGCACACCAAATTTGGTCTATTCATACAGCCTTCATAATTGGCTACGGCAATCAGCATTGCCGAAGCATTTTGCTGAAGCAAACTGGGCCACGGCATACTGTTGCTGTAGCAGATTGCCAAAGCCAAACAACCTGAATTAAGAGGGCTGATTAATATGGCTATATTATTTTCTGATGTCTCTTATGCCAATGTGCAGATAAAGAAAGCTATGGTAATTAATTTTTTTTTTAAGTTTCAACAATACACATCACATGCTGTTAACAGTAGACTAGAACATCACTCTACAGATGGTCTGAGGTCATTATAAATGTTATTGGTTAAATAGAGATGCCAGCCTTCAACATAAACAATGCCTGTGATTTGTTGAAAGCTCTGTCGTATAATTGATACTATTGGGTCAGCAGTGCCGTGTCTTATCTTGATGGCTGTTGTTGGTAGAATTTGATACATTATCATTGTAAATTTAAATTGGAATCTCTTGACCAAGTATTCCATGTCCAGGTCACCTTTTCACATTTTACCCAAGGCTGTGGTGGTGCAGCATTACAGATCCTGTTCCAGTGCATTCTCTTATATAAAGCGAGTGACCCATAAATTCCAATAATTTGTGTTAAGTACATTGTGTATAATAGTACATAACAGTATACTCTATAATTCAACATCAAAACTCTCATTTATGATTCCGATCATAGTAATTTACTATCGCCAAGGGATGGGTTAACATCTGCCGATCGTGATCGGCCTCTCGTTTTCATTTAGAAGATCACTTTATGACTCAGTTTCATTTACTATTACCGTATTTATGCCCCAGAAAGGACGTTCTGTTTGTTGACGTAGAAAATATAAATAAAAATAAAGCATGTTGATTCCAATAAAAGTTACCAGATGTGATAAAGTTGTTCGAGATTGGTTTATACAAGCAGTAGATTATTTTAGTATGCTCAGGTAGTTGTGAATGAAGCTATTTCTCGGCGAGCTTGGCAACAACTTATAACCAGTGGTGAGAAGGCTCCTACCATCAATAGAATTTTTGACCTTCTGTATGTTCACTAGAATATCACTTGCACTGTTCACATTGAGATTCCTTGCTCTAGTTCTAAGTCATTCCCTGACATTTGTAGGTGTATGGGGGTCTGCTGAGGAATCTGGTTGAAGACTGTCACCCTCAGTGTAAAACCATGTCAAACTAAATTCCAAACAGTGTTGTCCCGCAAACAAAGCTGGCCGCAAAACGTGCAAATCAATCTAAAAAGTGACCTGTGTCAGTCTTCTTTGGATGAGCTGCAGTTAACTGTGCCAATACAAGGCTGTTCTGAGATGTTTATACTAGTTATGTTTACCCATACCATAGTATGGTAAACATAGTGTCGATGTCTGGATTGACCACTCGTCGTTCGTCCATCCGTCCACCTGTCTGTTTGTCTGTCCGTAGACACTTTACGCATGGTGCGATAACTCAAACATTTTCTATCTGATCGGAACCAAATTTTGTATATGAATTTCTCCGCCAAGGGTACCCCGAGTCAGCACACCAAATTTGGTCTATTAATACAGCCTTCATAATTGGCTACGGCAATCAGCATTGCCGAAGCATTTTGCTGAAGCAAACTGGGCCACGGCATACTGTTGCTGTAGCAGATTGCCGAAGCCAAACAATCTGAATTAAGAGGGCTGATTAATATGGCTATATTATTTTCTGATGTCTCTTATGCCAATGTGCAGATAAAGAAAGCTATGGTAATTAATTTTTTTTTAAGTTTCAACAATACACATCACATGCTGTTAACAGTAGACTAGAACATCACTCTACAGATGGTCTGAGGTCATTATAAATGTTATTGGTTAAATAGAGATGCCAGCCTTCAACATAAACAATGCCTGTGATTTGTTGAAAGCTCTGCTGTATAATTGATACTATTGGGTCAGCAGTGCCGTGTCTTATCTTGATGGCTGTTGTTGGTAGAATTTGATACATTATCATTGTAAATTTAAATTGCAATCTCTTGACCAAGTATTCCATGTCCAGGTCACCTTTTCACATTTTACCCAAGGCTGTGGTGGTGCAGCATTACAGATCCTGTTCCAGTGCATTCTCTTATATAAAGCGAGTGACCCATAAATTCCAATAATTTGTGTTAAGTACATTGTGTATAATAGTACATAACAGTATACTCTATAATTCAACATCAAAACTCTCATTTATGATTCCGATCATAGTAATTTACTATCGCCAAGGGATGGGTTAACATCTGCCGATCGTGATCGGCCTCTCGTTTTCATTTAGAAGATCACTTTATGACTCAGTTTCATTTACTATTACCGTATTTATGCCCCAGAAAGGACGTTCTGTTTGTTGACGTAGAAAATAAAAATAAAAATAAAGCATGTTGATTCCAATAAAAGTTACCAGATGTGATAAAGTTGTTCGAGATTGGTTTATACAAGCAGTAGATTATTTTAGTATGCTCAGGTAGTTGTGAATGAAGCTATTTCTCGGCGAGCTTGGCAACAACGTAGAACCAGTGAGAAGGCTCCTACCATCAATAGAATTCTGGACCGTCTGTATGTTCACTAGAATCTCACTTGCACTGTTCACATTGAGATTCCTTGCTCTAGTTCTAAGTCATTCCCTGACATTTGTAGGTGTATGGGGGTCTGCTGAGGAATCTGGTTGAAGCCTGTCACCCTCAGTGTAAAACCATGTCAAACTAAATTCCAAACAGTGTTGTCCCGCAAACAAAGCTGGCCGCAAAACATGCAAATCAATTGAAAAAGTTACCTGTGTCAGTGTTCTTAGGATGAGCTGCAGTTAACTGTGCCAATTCAAGGCTGTTCTGAGATGTTTATACTAGTTATGTTATGTTTACCCATACCATAGTATGGTAAACATAGTGTCGATATCCGGATTGACCACTCTTCGTTTGTCCGTCCGTCCGTCTGTCTGTCTGTCTGTTTGTCTGTCTGTAGACACTTTACGCATTGGTGCGATAACTCAATCATTTTCTATCAGATCGGAACCAAATTTTGTATATGAATTTCTCCGCCAAGGGTACCCCGAGTCAGCACACCAAATTTGGTCTATTAATATGGCTATATTATTTTCTGATGTCTCTTATGCCAATGTGCAGATAAAGAAAACTATGGTATCTAATTTTAAAAAAAAGTTTCAACAATACACATCACATGCTGTTAACAGTAGACTAGAACATCACTCTACAGATGGTCTAAGGTCATTATAAATGTTATTGGTTAAATAGAGATGCCAGCCTTCAACATAAACAATGCCTGTGATTTGTTTAAAGCTCTGCTGTATAATTGATACTATTGGGTCAGCAGCAGGGTTGTCAATAGGTACTGGTACCGGTACCGGAACCGGCGGTAATCAGGAATTAAATCGGTACCGGTTCTGATGTCGAGTACCGCTGGTTCTCGGTACTGATTGTTGATTTCAATTAATATACATCTTAACAAATATAAAGGGTTAATTAAGCAGCTCAACATCGTGCCAAACAAAACTGCGATTGGTCATCGTGATATCGTTAGCACATTCAAACATCAAAGGCACAGTATGCCGCACTATGACAACTTGTCACTAAATTGACAAAATGCATGCATTGTGGAAGGCGCTTGTGATAACTGTATTTCTTGGATGCGGCTGGAATGCCGACGGATGCAATTCTGCATGTGCCATTTCGCGGTATCAATTTATGATATATGCATCATTTGAGAGGAGTTTTTGGGCAACGACAAGGTCACAAGGCGCAAAAGTGCCAAACACCCAAATTACCATCGATGGATATATATGATGACATGGATGTTGACACTGTAGAACTCGAATGACAGGATATTTGTGAGTTGTGACTTGTGAGTCGTGACATGGAGGCATGGGGAACCAGGGCAGAGTTACCAGAGCATTATGACATAATGATTCTTATGATCACATGAGTGACATCTATTGAGTTTTATTTCCCCTTGTTTTAACTTTTATTGTGATATAAAGTTAATGTCACAGACACAGAGTGTATTTTACTATTTTCTCTCTAAATCTATTTCAAATTTTCAAACTAGCCAACTACGACAAGGCTTACTGGAAACGACTTTGGTCTCATTGGGTGACATCATTTATGAAATTACAACATGCGAGTAATATGGCCGATTAGTGAGTTCTCTAATTAATTACCACACAAATAAAATGGTGTACGGTGTATCCATATAAGTCTACAATGTTAGCCGACCCAGTAGTCAAACATACATGTCTACATTCGTTCCACTCTGTATTCCGTCTTTTTAAAAATCCTCCCTTTGCGACTTGCCAAAAACCGCTGCAGACAACAACTTAATCGTAAATGTCGTTGCGATTTTTATTTTCGTTGTTTGACTAAACCTCAAACTTAACGAATAATTGATGATGGAACCCCACGAAACAAAAGTTATTTGCCGTATAAAAGTCCACTCAATGATACCGATACCAACCCGGTTTGCGGTACTGAAGATCAGTACGGAACCGGTACCGAAAGTTGTGGTATCGTCGGTACTTTGACAACCCTGGTCAGCAGTGCCGTGTCTTATCTTGATGGCTGTTGTTGGTAGAATTTGATTCATTATCATTGATAATTGATGATGGAACCCCACGAAACAAAAGTTATTTGCCGTATAAAAGTCCACTCAATGATACCGATACCAACCCGGTTTGCGGTACTGAAGATCAGTACGGAACCGGTACCGAAAGTTGTGGTATCGTCGGTACTTTGACAACCCTGGTCAGCAGTGCCGTGTCTTATCTTGATGGCTGTTGTTGGTAGAATTTGATTCATTATCATTGTAAATTTAAAATGGAATCTCTTGACCAAGTATTCCATGTCCAGGTCACCTTTTCACATTTAACCCAAGGCTGTGGTGGTGCAGCATTACAGATCCTGTTCCAGTGCATTCTCTTATATAAAGCGAATGACCCATAAATTCCAATAATTTGTGTTAAGTACATTGTCTATAATAATACTTAACAGTATACTCTATAATTCAACATCAAAACTCTCATTTATGATTCCGATCATAGTAATTTACTATCATCAAGGGATGGGTTAACATCTGCCGATCATGATCGGCCTCTCGTTTTCAATGGGAGAGACCATACATTGTTTTATCTATTTCTGTTGTGGTCCCATGTACATCAGGGGTCACCAAGAATTATATAAGGCCAAATAAAATAGTACCTTCGTTTCCGGTAACAGAGGGCAAAAAATTAGGGTAGGGGGGGTAAACCTCTTTTTTTTTATCTTTTTTTTTTTTTAAATTCCCATAATGCACAAGGTAATAACAGCCCTTAGATACAGATATACTATGTAATAATGTATATATTCTATCTAGATATAATATTGTAATGAACTTGCAAGGCACTTTATTTTATATTCTTTTATTTAAGTTTGTATACCACACCACTACCTTCCCCACATTGGACACAAAAATACTAAGTCAATACCTCTATAAAACTGATATAGAATTTATTCTAGTAGTTGAAATTATTATTTACAAATTATAGTCAGGACTATTATATATGATTGATTCTTGGTATAATTTAGTTCATGCATGTAGAATTAAGTAGTTATGCCATAATAACATGTTGCGTTAAACATGAGTTCCCTGTATGTGAACAATATTGACCTGCTAACAAAATTCCCACCTCCCTGCACCTTCCCACAAATCATCAATGTTTCATCAAATTTTCATACTGGGGTTACACATGCTTCAGTGCCTAACTATCAGAAAATTTAACAACAGATTGTTGAGAATTTGTATGAAACAATCAATTGTCATATATGTCCAAAGCCATTTAATTTCTATTAATCAATACCCCCCAAACATATCAAATTGAGTTAATAAACATATTCCATACCCATCAATCTAAAAGACTTTGGGTTAAAGTTGCCTATTTTCAAGGAATCGTGTTTTTGGAAATTTTTCTTAGCCCACTATCCCTGGTTTGGTGTGTTTTGTGAGTGTGAAGTTAATTAGTCCAATGACTCATTGAATTGAAACCAGCAACTTAAACTAATAGAAACTGGAGGAATAAAGTCAAGTTGGGAGAATGAGATTGGTAATTTTCAGACTGTAAATTGGGAACTTTGGAATTTTGTTTATTTTGCAAATAAAAAGTTTACGGCGGGGCATCTGGCGAATGGGAGGGAGGGTTATCGGAAACAAAGGTATTTTTTTATGCCTAATACTGATAAACCACATAGTGTATAATGGATAGCATATATATGGTCTGTCAGTATTATATAATTTAAGGTATTCCCTATGTCATGTACTGGTAGTACAATGTCATTTTATATCCGATTAAATCAGTTTTATGAATAACAAAGTTCCCTCTACATTTCCTGGCTATCACTAGGCAAAGGAAGGTATCATAGTCCATGCTTACTATGTGCACTAAAAAATGAAAGCCCCGCTCCCTCACTGATTTTCCAAAAAAAATTGCCTGAGAATCAATTATTTTGCTTTAAAGTGTGGATTTGTGATCCATGCAAAGGAAAAATATTACTAGTACCCGATTCAGGTATCTGGGCATGTTTGTCTGAGGAGTCATTGGTTTCTATGTGCAGTGAAGTATTTTCCTAATATATATCTTGTTTTATTCCTAAAAAATAGTTTGAAGATTTAAGAACACAAAAAATACATATACGAGCAAAAATATGTGCAATATAATTGTGCATGGGAACATTAAGGGTGCAAGCATGAAACAAAATTAAATATTCATTATAAGTCAAGATGGCCTATATTAACTTATATCGGACAACTCGCTGTGTTTGTGCAGTACACTCAACCCCTTTCATGCACCAGGGGCACACATTGATGGCCAGGATGCACTGACACACCCACACGGTTACACAAAGAGAGGGTCCTCCCACACATACACTCATACACACAGACAACCCCCCCCCCCTTCCGACCAAACCGCAAGGCACCCTGGCGCACCCAGCTTGCCCACACAGGACTGTGATCAACCGACAATAATTGTCTGATGGACTACTACTTACTGTCCCCCAACCATGGCCATGCATGAGCGGACCGGGCTCATACGACTACGCCGGGAAAGGGAAGTTGCCAACCAGAACACAAGACTAATTGTCAAAGACGCAGAGATTTATGATTATGCTGTGGATTAACAGCAGTGTATTTTGTTGTCAATCAAGCATTTCTAGCAACAAATGCAGACACTGGTGCATTTAATGCCATGTTCTCATCTGTCAAATGATCAGAGCTTTGAACATTCTTTAATTGCCGTTGGTATAGCCTTTGCTTTGATTTTCAGCTATATATATGCGCAACTCACAAAATGTATGATTGAAAAATTGTAATAAAAAAAATCACCAATATAGATTAAGTATTCATGTATTAAGTTAACATGCATTATTTTTATTGCAGAGACAAGATGGATTCTATTTTGTGACACATTTTGAGATCCACATCTTACTGAGTGTCATAAACAAATGGTTTGGAACATCCTACAAGTAATTCTGCCAGATCTGAAGTTGTTAATCAAATTGGTTCGGACATTCTACAAGCAACGATGGCAGGTCTCCAATTAAGCCTGCAAATAGTGAGTCTGTCATTTGCAGAATGAGGTCATCAGAGGGTGAATTTAGTGACGCTATCCCCCATGGTGGGCTAGCATCACCAAATTCACCCTCTGGGGACCTCATTCCGACTAGGCCTCATCTGCTATGGGAGTTTGAAGTTTCCAAGTTGGAAGTTGGTGATGTCACCCATTAGTCACCTCGATTATGCATTTTATCTTCTGCAAATTAGGGGATATAGAAACTTTCCATAAGGGAAAAGTAACTAAAACAATGTTAAATTGAGAATATAGATACTTTCCAGAAGATGAGGCCTAAGCAGAATGAGGTCCCATAGCAAATTTGGTGATGCTAGCCCACTTTGCAGGATAGCATCAATAAATTCACTCTCTGGGCACCTCATTCTGCAAATGACAGACATACTATTTGCAGGCGTGTCTGGAATCCTATTGATTTGTTTTGGACATCCTGCAAAAATATACACTCAAAATAGATCTGATGTCACCATCACTTGTTTGTCTTTGATTTGTGTAGGGCTTTGTACATTTACCTTTCCATGACTGGAGCTTCCTGAAATTTTGCGAACACCCTGTGCCAATGATTTCTTTTATATATGCGAGTCTCCCATAGGGAGCCTTGCATATATAAGAATACATTGGCCTAACAATATTTACCTCGACAGCCAGTGAATTCTCTTATATATGCAAGGCTCCCACAGGGAGCCTCGCATATATGAGAGAATGCACTGTAACATGATCTTTAATGCTTCACCAGTGCAGCTCCCGTCATGAAAGCATTAAATATGATATGGCAATTCATATTTCAAAGTCCATTTGTTTGACGATTGCATGCCAGTAAATACAAACTAAGTTATCTTCACTATTTTTCCATATACTCCGATGCACATGTTATGAGTATTGTTGTTTTAATAATTAATTAATGCTCTTAATTATTCATCCATGCTCGAATTGCAATTGTGTTACAAGTAATTATGGGGGATTGATGGTAACATGATGCGACATCGCTGGCTTGGAATATATGTGCAACTGAGTTGTGTGGCTGTCAATGGCACACCATGTTACTGTCAGTCAATCACAATAACGTATATGTTCTACCGAAGTCCTGGTCATTCCTTATAATTGTCCTCCGAAAAAAAAAATGGCGGGGAATACAAAAATCATTGGTGTCCGTCCATTGGTTCATCCATCCCAGATTGTTTCTGGATGATAACTTGAGTTAAACTTGTGTAGTTATCCAATTATTTTCGTGTATGGATTGCTCTCACTGAGAGCTTTCCGATGAATGGCAACAAGCCATATTTCCGACTAAATCCTGAAAAATTACCCATAATTCTGCTGTGATTAAGCAGTTGATTATCTAGGGCATCACTGTATTTAAAATTTATTCTGGAAGAATGATCAGCAATAATATCAAAGTTCCAGTATAAATGACATCATGAAGAAGTAATCTGGCAAGATATGATGGAACAGTTGTCTTTGTTTCCTTTAAATTGACCACTCGAGATGTAAACATGTTATTTATAACACATCTGGAGAGGGAACATTTCTCTTTTCAAGTATTTAACAGTGCACGTTCATTTTAACCATCTTACTAAATTTTTGTCTTCATCTCCACCAGCCTGGTAATGGTATACCAAGTTTGACAAACAATATGAGAGACTATTACTAATTAGTATAGGGTTAACAATGAAACTGATATTCTCCTGATAGCTGTGTATTTGGTGCCATAACTTTAAAAACTGAATCACTGAATAGTTAATACCGGTACTGATTTAGAAACCAACTGCAAACAATCGGCATTTGTTAATTTGTTTCTGTGATAATATTGCAATATATTTATTCAAATTGTATTTGGCACATAAACAATTTTAATTATTTATTTTGCAGTTTAGACTTGTTTACTTTGTTAAATAAAGATTTCACTTCAAGAATTCTTTATTTTTGTTAATATGCCCGTCCATAGCAGGTGATACAGATAAAGATCTAGAAGTTCATATCCACACTTTAAATAGTTGATCAGGTTTTGATTGCCAACTTAACTTCTGTATTTTTGGTCTGACCACCACAGGACCACATGAGGTGAAAGCATTAGTCAGGGGAAAAACAGAAAACATTACTTAAAACCAGTGTTTAGGTACAGAAACTTGATCAAAGTTCCTTGACATTATGTGATCATCAGAGAAATGTCACAATGCACTTGCATGGCTTTAGGAAAACTATTTCTTACACTATGCATAGTTAAATAGTTTGGTAAAAAAACAAGCAGTCGCAAGACGACGGTATCCCCTGCCGAATTGTGCAATTGGGGAAGTGCATTCTCAATAATGTATGCGTTCTCAGTATGTGCTAAACAAGAGGTGGGATTTTGTCAAAAAGCCTGGTTTGCGAACTCATTTTAGGTACTGACATTTGTGGAAATTAGCCATGTGACATCGTCCATTTGCACCAAAAATAATAAACAAAGTCCAATAACTCTGCTGAAAATATCTGGTCAGACCTGGTTTGCGAACTCATTCTAGATACTGGTCATGTGAACTCAAATACCAAAAATCTTTGAAATCCGTTGACATTTGTGGAAAGAGCCCTGTGACGTCGTGCATTTGCACACAAAAAAATAAACAAAGTCCAATAAGTCCGCTTAAAATATCTGGCCAAACCTGGTTTGCGAACTCGTTCTAGATACTGGTCTAGTGAACTCATATACCAAATATCTTTGAAATCCGTTGAGATTTGTGGAAATGAGCCCTGTGACGTCGTCTATTTGCTATTTGGTAAATCGACAAAAATAATAAACAAAGTCCAATAACTCCGGTAAAAATATCTGGCCAGACCTGGCTTGCGAACTCATTCTAGGTAATGGTCAGGTGAACTCATATACCACAAATCTTTGAAATCCATTTACATTACTTACAAATTCTGGACGGACGGACTGTCAGACAGACGGACGGAACCCATTACTATATATCCCCCGCAAATTTTAAATTTGGCGGGGGGATAAAAAATTGCTCCTGTCATTGCAAGTTGTCATAACAGAAGTAGGGCCCTGTGAATCGATTCAAAATCATTTTTCATATTTTATTTCATTCAAAATAAGCGGTCCTGCTTCGAATGTTATCGTAATGATTCGAATCATTTTCATCAGGTGCATTCCCATGGTTTCTTCAGATTATTATTTATTTTTTTTGGTGCGAAGAGACTTCATGGTACTAACAACCACACATGCAGACAAGTGACATCATTCAGTGACATCATAAACCTATGTAGCATGTGTATACATGTTATAACCATTTGTATATCCACTTATATCTATGTAAATGATCCCAAGGAACTTCAGCAGTGCCATGGGTGCATGTGTATGAGTTTGTTGCCGACTAGTTGGGGTAGAAAAACATGCGCACAGCGCAGAATTAAACAAACGTACATTATTTGAAGCGATTCGGATAAAGCTCTACATTGTTGCGTGGTTCGCAGGATTGTAGAAAGACACCATTTCGATCACTCTTTTTGGTTTAAATTAGTATTGCTTGCATACATAATCAGTGTTCTGTCATATGTGAGGAAGGCGCACGCAGTTTCTTATTTGAGTCGATTTGTTTCGCGCATGCGCATAGGATAAAATGATGAATGTATGGATTTTTGTGAAATGATACAATCACATCAAGGATCTCCATAGTACATAAATTTGCGTTATACAGCTGCACGTTTTGACATTGAACCAGAGTAGTACTGTGGAAATGGGTTGCATGGTCACAATACCATCTAGTCCGATCTACTTGCGCGTGCACATTACAAACACGTGGTCAACTCGTGCATTATTGAGCAATTATGTAAAGTTTAAGACTCGTGGCACCATTTGAACATGACCATCACCGTGCCCTATAGGCGATGTCTAAAACGGGACGTAATGCCATTGAAGTGGTGTCATTCGATCACTTGGGCTATATGCTTAGCAACCATTGATACCGTTAAATACAAACTACAGGTAGGTTCAATCTTCTGACCTGATGTATCTCCAGTTTCACAAAGGGTATTGACTGCATAGAAAATGCCGTTTCTTAGCGCGGAATTATACGACGCTATAAGCTATAATTGCATTATACTTTCAGTTCCGGGTAGTTGCTTAGAAACCGTTACCAGGGAGTGATCATGTGGCAAAGTATACCATTCTAAAAAAAATACACAGTGGCCCATGGGAACATACCTGATAAATTTCAGACCTGTAGCACCATTTGAACATAACCATCAGCATGTGCATGCCAAGAATGTCTAAATTGGGGCATAATACAATTGGATTCACAGGGCAATGGTGTAATTCGATCATTTGGGGTATTTGCTTAGCAACCTTTGCTACCCTTAAATACAAGTTAGGATCAGACTTCTGGCCTGATATATCTCAAATTTCACAATAGGATGTTGACTGCATCAAAAACGCCATTTCCTTGGGCTGAATTACGACCGTAAAAGCTATAATTGTATTTTACTTTCAATATCGGGTAGATGCCTAGCAACCGTTACCAGGGAGTGACCACGTGGTAATGTAACCAGATCGTAAAATAATCAGTTGTCCATGGGAAACATACATCTAAAGTTTCAGAAATGTGACACCACTTGAACATAAACAACACCATACATCTAAACACTGGCCACAATATAAAAAATACCACTGGGAGCCCAGGGTCAGGGTGTCGATCGTTGTGGGGAGCCAGGGTTCAAAGGGTTAAGCACAATCTCAGTAATAATGACTGCCAGTTATTGCTCGCTTTTGTTTTTGTTTTCTTACTAGTAATGACAAGCCCTTGTCATCTGATCTCAAGTGGAATGTTTAGTAGCAAAACAAGGACCAGATAACAAAGACCATTGTATATTGAAAATCAACTATCTTAACCCTTTTATGACTGGAGCTTCCTGAAATTTTGCGAAAACCCTGTACCAATGCGTTCTCAAATATATGCCAGTCTCCCATAGGGACAAGAGAATGCATTGGCCTAACAACATTTACTTTGACCTTGTAAGCCAGTGCATTCTCTTACATATGCGAGGCTGCCTATGGGATACTCGCATATATAAGAGAATGCACTGGCACAGTATCTTTAATGCTGCCAGCGCAGCTCCCATCATGAAAGGGTTAAACCATACCTCAGCGTCTGGTGATACCAGACCTCAGCGTCTGGTGATAAATGGCCAAGCTCCAAAATTATACTGTAAACTGAAGTCTACATAAAATTTGTATATGTAGAGCATACCATTATGCAGATCCTACACTTTTTTGCGAGGTAAAATATCTGACCCAGAATTTTTTTTAGCCTAGGTAATTCCTGCTAATTAAGAGGCCTAGGTCTGTTGGCACCAATCATGAAGAAAGGATTTGTGGTAAAGAAGGATGGTATTTTCAAATTGTCAGTTAGCAATAGCTTTACAACACAGTTTATATACACTTGTTGTTCCATTCTTCATATCACTATATTGTAAATATTCATCCAGGTATTTATTTAGAACATTTATATGACTATATCCAACATGGTGAATCCTAGTCCAAGTCTGCTTGTATGTAAACCAGCTAAGAATAGACTTGGGACCAGTTGAATCCATAAGATTTTCAAAGTTTTAATTACATGTACCCTTAAAACAGCACTGACAGGGCTGGGATGTTGTGAGGGGTTCACCTTGGATTTTCCAACTGCACTGCCACATCCCCCATAACCCTTTCATGACTGGAGCTTCTTGAATTTGTGTTAAAAACCCTGTGCCAATGCATTCTCTTATATATGCGAGTTGCACATAGGGCACCTCGCATATATAAAAGAATGCATTGGCCCAACAACCTTGAGCTTGTAAGCCAGTGCATTCTCAGATATATTTGAGGCTCCCTATGGGAGACTCGCATATATAAGAGAATGCACTGGCACATGATATTTAATGCTGCACCAGCGCAACTCCAGTCATGAAAGGGTTAAAGCAGATAAAAATTTCCAAGACTGAAAAATTCCATTTTCATCCCTCCCCCCTTGGGTTAAAATTTTCCAACTGGTATCGAAGGCTTTCCTATTGATGGCAATTTTCAAACTAACACTTGCTCTATCATTGGAAATTTCCAACTTATTCCCATTTCAGTCCAAAAAGTTTACTGAAAGTAGGAAAATATCTTACTTCTGGTTTAAAGGGACGGGCGGCCTTCGTTGTAGGTTAAAATTTAGAAATAACATTTATCAAGTTACGATAATTTCCTCAAGAACACTAATTGCATAGTATTATGATGATATGAATGCGATATTATTCACAAAACACGCTTTGTGTCAGAGAAAATGTAGTTAAAGTGTTGTTTAGTTTCTCGCAAAAAGCACAGTGAATTGTTTATAAGCAAAGCGACGATATTGCGTCATTTCCTTATTAGCTCAACTTACTTTGTAAGTTTGAGCTATTGCCATGGGTTGGCGTCCGTGTGTCTGTGTGTCCGTCAACAATTTCCTTTGGTGCGGGCTACAGGTCATACCTTTGGTCTGGTGGCCATCTTGGATTTCAAAATTAAATCCATTGGCGCGGGCTACAGGTCGTACTGTTCGTCTGATCATCATGAAATTTGTCATGGATGTTAATATTGACATGTAGATGGGAATGAGTCATTTTGGGGTCGTTCGGCCAAAAAACATGGCCGCCAGCAGCCATCTTGTATTTTACTCTTTACATGACTAAATCCTTTCACACAGGCTACAGGTTGTATCTTTTATCGGATCATCATGAAATTTGTGATGGATGTTAACAATGACATGTAAATTGGAACAAGTCTTTTTGGGGTCATTCGGCAAAAAAACATGGCTGCCAGCGGCCATCTTGGATTTTACTCTTTGCATAACTAGGCCTTTCAACTTTCCACATTCCTAATCACTCCATTGACTGTAACACCTGAAATTATTCCCTTTCCAAGTTGAGCTACAGTGTTATTGACACTTTTATTTGGATTCGCGTGCATTATACGTCGTTTATAAAACCCCTAATTTGGTGAGTCTATTGACTTACAACTCACAATAGTATCATTTGTAAGTTCCTTATTTGGTATGTATTTCATACACATGTATATAGGTATATGACGTAATTACCATAAGTTAGAAGAAAATATTAATCTCTTTGCAAGAACAATTATTTCTCTTTGCAAGAACAATTATATTTGCACATTTTCAGGTCGTACCTTTGGTCGGATCATTATGAAATTTGTCATGGGCGTTGACATGTAGATGGGAACAAGTCATTTTGGGGTCATTTGGCAAAAAAACATGGCCGCCAGCAGCCATCTTGGATTTCAAAATTCAATCCATTAGCACGGGTTACAGGCCGGAGTGTTCGTCTGATCATCATGAAATTTGTCGTGGAAGTTAATATTGACATGTAGATGGGAAACGAGTAATTTTGGGGTCGTTCGGCCAAAAAACATGGCCACCAGCAGCCATCTTGGATTTTACTCTTTGCATGACTAAATCCTTTGGCACGGGCAACAGGTCGTACTTTTGGTCGGATCATCATGAAATTTGTCATGGATGTTAACAATGACATGTAGATGGGAACGAGTTATCTTGGGGTCATTTGGCAAAAAAACATGGCCGCCAGCAGCCATCTTGGATTTTACTCTTTGCATGACTAAATCGTTTGGCACGGGCTACAGGTCTTATCTTTGGTCGGATCATTATGAAATTTGTCATGGCTGTTGACATTGTAGATGGGAACGGGTTATTTTGGGGTCATTCGGCCAAAAAACATGGCCGCCAGTGGCCATCTTGGATTTCAAAATTCAATCCATTAGCACGGGCTACAGGCCATACTGTTTGTCTGATCATCATGAAATTTGTCATGGATGTTAATATTGAGATGTAGATGGGAACGAGTCATTTTGGGGTCATTCGGCCATAAAACATGGCCACCAGCAGCCATCTTGGATTTTACTCTTTGCATGACTAAATCCTTGGGCAAACCATACAGCCCACTTCCCTCATCCGTTCATCACCAAACTTCATATTAATCTTGATATTGATCTACTAGATGGAAGCTATCAATTGTTTTAAAATTCCATTGGAAAACATAGCCATCAGCAACCATCTTGCATTTTACTTTATATATCTCTTCATGTTGATAATCTAGTATTACTTAGATCTTTCAACTTTCCGCATTCCTAATCGCTCCATTGACTGTAACATATGAAATTATTCCCTTTCAAAGTTGAGCTACAGTGGCATTGACACTTTCATATAATATTCTATCTGTTTATGGCGGTTTTAGCAGATGTGACTATTTTAACAGCTATACCCACGACAAAGGCCACCCGTATCTTTAAAAACCAACAAATTTCACAATAAATACTGGTTGAAATATCAAACTATCAGAACAAATTCTGGCCTGAAATTTCCGAATAATTAGCATGACATTTCCAACTGTTCAAAATGTTGGCAAACGATGAGTGAGACACCCCCCACCCAAACCGTCTCTTGTCACGTCCCTGAGCACCTACAGTAATGCCCTAATTAATCGACTCCTTTAACCACAGCAGAATAATGGGTAACTTTTCAGGATTTAGTCGGAAATATGGCTTGTTGCCATTCATCAGAAATGTTATAATCATTGGTTCTGGGGAGAGCTTTCCGATGAATGGAAACAAGCCATATTTCCGACTAAATCCTGAAAAGTTACCCATAATTCTGCTGTGGTTAAAGGAGTCGATTAATTAGGGCATTACTGTAATTCCATGGTCTATATGTGTCACAATAGAAACTAGTATTTTGGTGATGAATGAAAAACTAAACAATAAGTTTCTGAGTTTTTATTTCAAGATGCACTATTAACAATTGCATTTTTGTCCGTAATAATTATAAGGTTAACCCATTACCTGCCATAAACTGCCAACAATAAATTCATTCCTCATTAAAAAAAACAAACAAATCATAACAAACAAAACTAACATCAGATACAAAATTGGCAGTTAATGAACCTCAAGTTTCAACAAAACTTAGATCATGCCATGAATCTCTACTTTGGCTCATGCCCGCAGAGATCATATTCCACCAGTACAAAACCTTGGAACTTTTTGAAGTTTTGACAGGGAAGTTCCCTGAGGGAACATTATAAAGTCGAAAATATTACGTGGGGAATATACATGTATCTCTTAGCTGTAATCTGTTCCTTAATAATGTACTGCTTCACAGTAGGTATATGTCCCAACTCAAAATTTCATGATTTTCTCTGACTTTTATTAGCCGATATCGCAATAAACATCAAAATTAATTACCCAGAAGAAATTCCATAATTGTAAGCAACGCAAAGCAAAATCGCTCACAAATTCACTCAAATCTTAAAATTTCAAGTTAGGACCTTCACCCAGTGATGTACATTATTAAGGAACAGACAATAACTAAGAAATATATTCCCCACGTTATTTGTCGACTTTGTAAGGTTCCCTGTAAAAAATTTCCAAGGTTTTGTCCTGGTGGAATATGATTTCTACGGGTGTTAGCCAGAGTAGAGATTTATGGCATGATCTGAACAAAACTCAGATATGAGTCTCAATTCCCTGAATGAAGATTCCAACTTATCTCTGTGGAAATTATGAGTTAAAGTACATTTTTTTGGGTTGCTGCTCAACATCAATTTTTCCATATCAGAATTCTGATATATCACAATGGAAACTTTAAATGAACTTAATGGATTCATCTGTGGGGACGTTCAGCTAATTAATGAGTTCAACAAACATTCTAAGGCATTTTAATTATCTTATTAGCTAAATATCCCCACACACGAAGCAATCAGAATCAATTGCTCATATTTAGTTATCAGAGGGTTAAATTATTTATTTACATATTAAGTTACAAATATTTCCCCATGCAGGCTATACCAAAGAACTGTGGATGGATCCACTTACAGAGTAAGGGCAAGAGATCATTAACCCTTTCAGTGCCAAGTCCGATTTTTGTATCAACCCATATTTCCTTGATCATATTTCAAATTTATTGATATAAATAATAATCAATAAATTTGAAAAATGATCAAGAAAATATGGGTTGATACAAAAATCGGACTTGGCACTGAAAGGGTTAAAAAAAATGCAGCTAACAGATTGGAGATACTGTTTCTAAGTGAATACGTGTTTATATACTGACTCCCATACCCAATACTTCAGTACTATTCCACTCGACCAGTACGAACGATCACAAAAATATTAAACTAATTATGCCAGGTATATGCTGACCCCAGTCTCCATTCTACCAGAAATTAACTATTTCTATAGTAAATGGATTCTCCCAGTCAGTTAAAAAGTGTACATCGGAATGGTCTATTTTTCATTTGGAGGGATGTTAAGGTGATAAAGCAGATGACTGATAAATAAGGTGCAGAAGGAGCCCTATTTATTGAGGTAAATGTTTAGATAATAAGTTCAATATGGTCGTTTGTTGAACTTATTAGGCAAAAAAAAAATATATCTGTGTTTCTGGTGACATGCAAGAAAAATATAGGGGCGGGCGGGTGGCTTTTCATTTAATTTTATTTTTTCATTTTATTTTCAACTTTGCTCAAAATAAATATGAATACCCCCCCCCCCCATCCCGGACTTCTTCTCCTTGTTTGTAATGTACTATACAATAATAAAACTAAGTACATAATATTAGAATATACATGTAGTGTAATTTATTGTTTTACTGAATAAAACATGAAAAAATTAATTTGATTCAGCTGTGACCTAACTGAAGTGTGGTATAATTTCCAGTTTACAGTACATGCAATGTGTCCATTTTTTCGGAAATGAATCAGTTTACAAGGAAAAATAAAATCTGATGCGTACTAATTTTGCAAAATCAATAAATTGAAAATGGTCTGGGGCATTGGAATAGGGGCGGGCGGGTCACCAGAAACACAAGTCTTTTTTATTTTGGCCTTACCTGAACATTTCCTATAGGATAACTACTCAATAATGATGCTTTGGAGGGCTAAATGGTCATTGAATGGTAATTTGAATACTTATAACCGACTATATGAATTCCATCACCAAAATTGCCATATATGGTCAAACTTAAGAGATTATTTGCAAGACAGGCTCTTGCCTACAAATGATCACTCAGAAACAGTCGTTTCCCCCTCAGATCTCTGAAGGCAGTGAAGCCAGTAATGCCCTAAATAACCGACTTCTTAACCACAGCAGAATTATGGGTAATGTTTCAGGATTTAGTCGGAAATATGGCTTGTTGCCATTCATCGGAAAGCTCTCAGTGAGAGCTTACCGATGAATGGCAACAAGCCATATTTCGCACTAAATCCTGAAAAATTACCCATAATTCTGCTGTGGTTAAGGAGTCGATTATTTAGGACATTACTGTAGTATCTTTTCATGAGATTTACAGAGTACCAGGCTTGCCCGTCTCTTATTCCTGGAAAACGTTTTGATTAAATTCAACAGAACAAACTATTGTTTCAACATAACAAACACCTGATCAGGAATTAAAACATAACAAGTACTTGATCATGAATTCTTTTTGTATAATGACCTCAGTGCACTATTTGAATCATCACCTTTCCTTTCGTCATCGAAGAACTCCATCGCACCATACCACAATTGTCTCCCTGATGACGAGGCAATGGCATGAATTACTGAATTATTATCTTCCCATGTTTCAAATAAAACCTTATCGCCCCAATAGCTTGGAGAAAAGTACAACATGGAAATCTTCTTCACGAAACTTTCATGCAAGCTTCCCTTCATCTCGAAAAATTTCTTATTGTCAGCAACACTGGCCGTGTCTCTGAAGTATCTGATATACGAAGCACAGCGTGTTTTTCCTGAACTATCGGTGTCACTTAACGGGATGGCATACTCCTGCTGGAATGTATTATCAGCCTTTTCAATAGCTGTTATGTCAACTGACTCCTTATTATCTGGAAGCGTCTCCATGAACTCTTCCTTCCACCATTCTGGCACAGTGATAGAACGTGCACTCTCCATGTTGATGAATGTGTGGATGTTCTTAACTTTAATAGATGATCTCATGTTACCAGAACAGAACAATCTCACGACTGACATAAATGACGATTCACCAATATCACAGAGTTTGACGTTTACACCAAGCGGAGCCTTTGGAGTTGTGACTTCATAAAAATCTGGCTTGATCTCAAAACTGCATGCTTTAACAAATGAGGTGATATTTTCCTTGCGTAACTTTGGGTACTGTATAAGAGCATAGTCATGAAAGAATGAAGCTGTCTCCACTCTACTCAACATGTCAAACATTCTCCAAATATCTGGCTCTCCTGAAATGAAGCAATAATTTCATATTAGGTCAGCAGAATTTTATAACACACTGTTTTATCATAAATTGCATCATGTAAGCCATCAACATTCCATTATAGATTAAAGCATTTTATTGTAAAATGTCTCTGAAATATCTTTTCTCACTAGATCATCTGCCAATGGCCAATATACCCGTCTATACTACGCTGTCATAACCAATGTCTCACGCTGGTGTAAATAGAGCAGACTATGGCAAAATGTTAATAATCATGAGCAAATAACGCATTAAATTTGGACTGATTATTACAACTCATCAGAATGTTAAAGATGGATTATCTCTTTAAATAACAAATTTAGATAGTTCGCTTGGTATGAAATAGTTGGAAATCCTTGCATGGAATAGATTATATCAGTTAATATTGATTTTATTTCAATACTATTTTATTATGTTCTAAATATAGTATCAATTAAATGGGAGACTTGTTTGTTCTATATATAGAACTTTTAGATAGAGGCCTTCAGCGTGGTGCTCTAAACGAATGCGAGCTGCAAACTGTCTCCAATTGATTGTATTTATTGTAATATTGAGTGAGAATCAAGTAGATAAGCCCAAGATTTAAAATAATCAATAAACGCAATTATAAAAGACGGTTGTGAATATCAGGGATCATTATTGAATGGCATAGAGTTATTTTATACAAAACATTCAAAATAAAATCAATATTAATTAATATATGCGTTTCCTGACAGGGGTCTTCCGAGTCATATTTATTATTTCATACCAGGAAACTGTACAAATCATGTTGCAGAAGAGATAATCCACCTTTAACACTTTCATGCTGGGAGCTGCACTGGCGTTAAAAGATCCAGTGCAGTCTCTTATATTCTCACATAGGGAGTCTCTCATAAATGCATATAAGAAAAGTGTTGGCTTACAAGGTCAAGACAAATATTGTTAGGCTAATGTGTTCTCTTTTTATGCGAGGCTCCATATGGGATACTCGCATATATAAGAGAATAGGGTTGAAACGATTAATCGACTAGTCGTAGACGACGCTGAAATGTCAGAACGTCGACTCTGAATTTTGCCGTCGACTAGTCGGAATATAGTGTATTAGTTTCATGTATAACGTTTTCAAGATCGATTCCGGCATAAACGGTGTTAACTGTGCGTAAGTTATGGTAAGTATAACATTTGGTGGCACCCACCATTGACAGTGTTACTAGTATAGACACACACGGACCGGTGACCCGACTATTAATTGGACGAATGAAATTGACAACACAATGTCTCACTCGTCGTTTGAGGTCAAAGACATGATGGCAATGATTGACGCGGCGTTGTAGTTTGTCCGAGACCGCTTTGATACAGACACTGTGTATATTTCCATTGATCTCGCACCGTCGGATTATGATGCGACGATGGGTGCAGGTCGCTTAAGGTGACGTCATTTGTGCTACCGTATATAAATGATACCGACATTAAGAACTGGCTATCGTATTCTACAACGTAGCCTATACTATAGGGCGTATTTAGTCGGAACATTAACATTTTATAGTGACACCGCTCGGCACCGGTTTATTGGTGATCACGTGACTAAACGAAATAATCTCGAACGCTGATATTAAATTTAAAACCTGTATAAATGAATTGTGTATCTAATCATTATCCACCACATGTCTAATTATATAATTACATTCAGTGTGTTGGATAAATATCAAGATGTTTGCAGTATTATTTCCCAAATAAATTGGTGTGTATGCAGGGAAATGCGCAACGCAATAGAACACCATTGCATCAGTCATCAGTGTACGCCATGTACGATGAATTTTCCGTACAATGTTATGTTTGAAAGTTTTGATATCGGGTACCGACTAGTCGACGCAACGCGACTTTTGGGCCTCGACTAGTCGACTCTGAAATTCACTAATCGTTTCAACACTATAAGAGAATGCAGTGCCACAGGGTTTTCAAAAAAATTTCATGAAGATCCAGCATGGAAGGGTTAAACTAAACAATGTGTATCCAAGTGATCTCAATGTATTATAGATAAGACATTTACCTCTGTTATCGATGTCATCGAACCTCATACCAGGTAGCACAATGTCAGCCGAACTTCTATTCTTTGATACATTTATCTTGATGTTGAGTGAAGGATATACCCTGTAAAAGTCAACACATCTTTATATTGAATTAACTCTTGAGTACCAAATCTGTTTGTTAGTAGTCCTCACATGTTGTATTACTGAGGCCTGGATTAACTGTGCATTAATCGCCAATCATGATCCCAATTTTGTTGGTTTATTGTGCCACTATATTATTATGTTTATTACGTCCTCTATTAATGATAATCATGATCATTTTGAAAAGTAATTGAATGTAACTGAAAACGTATTTGAATTACATGCTATTTATAAATATAATTAATAACTTTCAATTACTTGTAATATTAGAGAAATGGCCAATTACTCTCAATTACTGGAGAAAAAGTAAATAATTACAGTAAATTACAATTACCCCATCCATGTATAGTGGATGTGATTACAGAATGAAAACATCGCTTTTATGTGCAGATTTCTGGCCGTTTTTTGCTGATTTGTCATTTTAAACCCCAGTTGCACCTTGTTTTTGTATCAAAACATGATTATCATTATTCACCCAGAAAGTCATATTGTTGATCAAAAAAGCATTTTTCACTCAGAATATGCATGATTTTCATGACCGACAACCGAAAATAATACATTTATTGAAGCAAAATAACAATGCAGTAAGCGATGTATGCAATATTATCAGAATCTTTAAATACTAGGTAGTTGCATAGCATCCATTGCAAAAGGAGAGATCACTTGACAATATTTACCTATCTTTTAATGATCACAGCTCTACCAGTAACATCCACATGGAGTTTCAGGTAGTAGTGCATTTACCATTTACAACATTACTAACATTGAAGGGGTCATTCTCACCTAAAAAAGCGCAGAAGGGTTCACAGGTTTGTAAAATATGCTGAAGGGGACATGTGCAGGTTTTGAGATGTCTTACGAAATTACGTTGTTTAATCTTTGCGTGTTGCGATTTCTGATTGAATAACTGTTAATGATCCGATGAAAATTAGTATGAACTAAAAATAAATTGCTGATGGGCACCACACTTTCAGTAACACAATTTTCAAACCATAACTGCGTTGGCGCCGATAGCAAACCCTGTGTACTCCTCAGCACATTTTCAAAACCTGTTCATGCAATATATTACTATAATTTATGTGTATTATTATATACTATATACATGTATAATTGTATCTTTGTATCTCCTGCAAACATGTATGGTTATGATTAGTTCTCTAAATAAATATATTCATATAATGAATAGATATAACGTATATAATCACCAAAAGGAGTTTCATACACCAGAACACTGGCAAGAAGATAGTTAGGTACATGTAACTGTTGGATTCGATCTATCTCCAGTCAAGTGAGAATATGGATCTTCATACACCACTGGCTAGATAAAACATAAACTTTGCTCTCAGCTTTAGCCACTGTGCTGACTAGCTTGTGACTAGCTGTTATTTGCAGCTTTCATTTGTCCCAATTGCGGTAAAGGAGAAGTTATAGAAGGACTCTGGATCGAACTCGTCTAATTTCTTCAACTTCACCCAGCCATCTTCATGTAGTTGTGATGCTGACAAGACCTTCCGCCGTGTATTTGATGCAGTTAAATGCAACCGATTTCAAAACTATGAAATCGGATGTGTTTAACTGCATCAGCCACAGCCCTGTGAAAGTGCCAGTGATATAGCTATTATAGGTATGGTTTGAAGCGTTGTGCCTAACCCGATAGTCACATGTGTCAGCCACAAGTCTGTGAAAGCAACTTTACCAGGGCTAAAATAGATTGATCTGCCTTCCTCACACAGTGCTCACTGTTGTAAGAGAAGGAACTCTAAATTTCTTAAATATTGAAACTTTGTTAGTTTAAAGATTTGTACATGTTTAAATTACATTGAATATTCTCAGTAAATAATTATTCCAGGTCTTTCAAAGTTTCATTACTGACATTAGTTTCAGAATGAAATCAAAATAAAAAAAAATTTCAAAGTATTGCTTGAACAATAATTATAGAACAATTATCTGTAAATATTTGGCGCAGCCGCGCAGGAGCCTTTCAGCTGTTGTCACGTCATCGCTACTAATCGGATGTTTCTCCTGATATTGTCCCTGAGCATCCGTATTCCCCTATGCTGTTCCAGTCCCTGATCGTTCTCATGAAGAATGAATGTTTGTATTGCTCCGTGTTAGTTCTTATTGGCTCAAACGATCATGAGTTGATACACTCTTGGCTCATTTTGTATTGTCGCTTGTATGGTCTGGAAACTTTATTGCTAAAATTTTCCTTCCTTTCTTATTCTTTAGTAAGTCATGTGTGTGTATGACTGGGAGTTTCCCCTCAACCCCTTTGCTGAAGAATTCTATTCTCTTTATCTTTCTCCGGGCCTCGAGTGAGTCCAACTGTAGGCCATCTATCATGCTGGTTAGGGCATAATAAAAATATTGTTGGTTTCTGCTCTCCCTACCCAATTTTTGACAGTGGTTAGGTCGGTAGGGAAATCCTTTTTTTTCCCTGTGTTTAGGGTAGTATACTCGACGTATTTCTGTGAACACTGTTTCTGGAACATAACTTTAGTAACATTATTATAAATAGCAGTAAGTCTGTAAGAGAAACAATAAAACAATTATTTTGAACAGTAACACAATAACATTGAACTGTAACTAATACTACTAGTAGTCAGGCAATTGCTGGATTTTACGAAATACTAGTTGAATGTAGACATCCTGCATATATATATATATACATACCGTAAGGTTTTTCAGAACAAATAGCAATGTTTTTTTTTCAAAATACATTGAAATATGATATAAAATGTTGTGGTTAAACGCGACCGAACACCATTGTATTGTATGCATATGCTCTCAGAACATTCTTTGAATAAAAAAAAATTACACTTCTTGTCACAATTACAGTAGCACCTGCACATGTCATATCAAAGTGATCATTACTTTCCTTTCAAAATAGGCATATTCGACAACGATTTCAATTATATATTTGCTTCACTTTTAATACATGTATTATAGTTGAATCCAGAAATTGTCAGATGAATAAGTAAGACTAGTCTTTATTGAAGAAAGAAAAAACAAAACAAAACAAATTTAAATTTCAATATAATAATTTGAGTCAGCGGCTTTTAAAGCAGTCGATAGGGGCGAGCAGAAACCAACAATTTATTAAGTGTGTCCTTACTGCGCCTTTTTCCCTGTCTCTATAGTTGTTGGTGATAAATCTAGCAGCTCTTCTTTGTACTTTTCTATCTTCACTATTTCCCCTACTGCGGCAGGGTCCAATACTTGTATTTCTGCTCCATTATTCGAGTGGTGTTCTAACCATTGCTCTATATGCTGTCTCTCTGGATTTATTGTCCGCTCTTCGTAAGTTTCTGCATAGGAAGCCTAAGGTGCAATTGGCTCTTACAGTGATCTTAGTTATGCGCGTTGCCGTTGTCCACTTTAGGTCATCTGTGATGAGATGGTCATTCCAAGTTATACGCTTTGTTTGACTGTTTGCAGAATCTGATGGTCTAGTTCCAAATTCCCTGCAACACTTTTGGATGTTTGTCCTTCCAACACCTACTCTCATATGCCTTTTCATTTGGAAGCTTGTCAACCCTGTGTATTGGCTGGCAATTCTGGAGTGACTCCCTTTGTCCCAGTTGTGTGCTGGCTGTGAAAGACTGATCAGTCTATTTTAGCCTGATCAGGCTATTATAGATCGATTGGTGGTTCACCCAGACCTGTTTACTTTAGTTCAGTCTACTTTGGTGGACACAGCTGGTGAGTTGATAATCACAATTTTTTTTAATATCGCTGGTTTTTTTTAATTATTGACTTGACAATGCATTAATCTGAAAAAGGTATATTTAAAAGAGCAGCAATATCTGGAATTAAATAAGACAGATGATTTTTTGGGCTGACTTTTTGTACAGTGCCATCCGCCTCTCCCAAGTCAACCCACCCACCCTGAGTTTAGTATTTTTATACACTTTGAGAAGTTTGTCTCTTTGAGAACCTTTAGACATGCCTGTTATTTCATTAACAGGTCGGCCACGGGTGCCAAATGAGCTATATAGCCCATTTGAGCTCACGTACATGTAGCTAAATTGAGCTAAATTTTTAACGTGATTTAAGTTCATTTCCACAAATCAACACATGCATTACATTATCGAGAAGGGAATTTACTTTTACTTCACCAATGTAACAATGAGCTTCACAAAAATAACTTTTGCCCATCTACTCACAACAGTCTTGATATCTTTTATGTGGCATGTGCTTAATCAAGTTAATGATTGATCCATTAAATTTTTCATTAAAATTCTGAAGAGAAAATGGTGTTTAATCGACTTTTCAGTCTGTAAATCTTGCATCACCATCTTTAAGCTTATCCTAAGATAAAAAAAAACTAACATTCTGATTGGCTGCTCAAAACAGGCTCCATCTTTAGTATGGGAGGTCAAATTCACATTTAATCAGGTTGGGCACAGGTGCCAAATGAGCTAAATAGCTCATTTGAGCTCACGTAGCTAAATTGAGCTAAATCTTTAATGTGATTTAAGTCCATTCCATCAGTTCAACGCGTGCATCAAATTATCGAATTGCGAATTTACTTCTACTGGACCAACCTAAGATTGAGCTTCACAAAAATAACTTGTGCTCATCTACTCACAACAGTCTTGATATCCTTACACGAAATTCGCTTAAGGATTTATCCATATGTTTTCATTAAAATTCGTATGAGAAAATAGTTTTCAATTGACTTTTCAGTCGGCAAATCATGCTGTCAGATTCGCTCCACTATCACTAAGCTTACCTAAGATAAAATGAAACAAACATTCTGATTGGCTGCTCAAAAGAGGCTCCGCTCCGTCTATGTGTTTATAAGCATGATTTTAATTGAATTTCACTGGTTGGAAGGTATGAAACGCCACGCGCTTTTACCATATCAACACTATAGAACATAATAGAAGACACAGTAAACAATACATAAAATATAAACGTATTGACCACTCACGCTTCCGTATATCTTCTTCTCTTAGGGGCTTGTTACATGAGCCGGGACAACTCGGCTAGCCGGGACAACTCGGTCTGCCAGGACAACTCGATTGCGCTGTTACATGAGTCGAGACAACTCGGTTTGACGTGCACAAAACTAGCTGTCAATCACCGAGTCACGGCGTAATGTGGCATTATGTGGGTGGTCATTATACGTCACTCACATGACGCGAACATTCTATTGGCTGACGTCATGAAAGTCACAACGAATCGTGTAATGTTCCATGTTTTCATCCCGGCAAACCGAGTTGTCCCGGCTAGCCGAGTTGTCCCGGGTCATGTAACAAGCCCCTTAATGGCAGATCAGTATACGTTCGGCAAACAATTTCTTGTAAATGGATGCCAGCGGTTTATAGTCGGACAAGACGCTGTAACCTTGTGTGCTTAACCTTCAGAAATATATTCCAGGTAAATTCATATGCAGAAGCGGCAGTTTTATGAACACAATTCGATAAGAAGTTTAATAATTCTCCTAAAAGTGTTAATCAAATCGCCTTTGATCGTGCCGCTGCTGTTTTAATTAGTCAGTACTACTGAAGGTGTTTCTGTGAAGCTTGACGTGGGGTCTAACTTATGAAAGTAAATTCGCAATGCGATAATTTTATGCATGTGTTGAACTGAGGAAATGGACTTAAATCACATTAAAAATTTAGCTCAATTTAGCTAGCTGCTAAGTGAGCTCAAATGAGCTATTTAGCTCATTTGGCACCTGTGCCTGACCTGTTATTGTTAATAGCCAATTACGTTTAGCGTAATTCAGATTTCCATTACACTACATCTACTTGATACTCCATCATCCTCAATGTGCTGAGGATTATGTGGAGGCGCATGAAATTTAAAAACATAAAAGCATATTTATCTTTTTGGTTATTTTGATAATTTATTAAAATAAATTGGAGCTTCATACTATTTAGAAGCTGTCTGTTTATTTACAGGTGGGAACATATGTTTTGTGAGTTCGGATTTGAAACTGTCCGTGTTGTGGCAGTTTAAGAATATGTCACTGGGGAGTTTGTTCCAATTTATGATTGTGCGTGGGAGAAAGAAGGCTTCGAGATAGTTTCTGTCAGCTTTAGCAGTACGGAGGAACTTATGGCCCCTAGTAGGCACAAATGGTAGGGAGATGTCTACATCTTGATGGCGGATTTTGTATAGCATGACCAGAGAGGAGAAGATTCTTCTTTGTTGAAGGGTTTGCCAATTTAGTGTGTGGAGCAGATCAGTTATGCTGTCTCTGTCGTCGTTACCATACATGTAGTTGTATCTATTTAGAGTGTAGCGTGCAGCCTGTCTCTGTACAATTTCTACTTTCTCTGAGAGGTACTGCTGCCATGGGTCCAATAATGAGCTACAGTATTCCAGTTGTGGTCTGACATATGTTTTGTAGGCAAGGGCTTTTGTTTTGTAGTTTTTTGTTCTCACATTACGTCTTAGGAATCGGAGGGTAGCATTGGCTTTATTTGTGATGGTTGTGATGTGGGTTTTCCATGATAGGTCATTTGAGATGGTTATGCCAAGATATTTTGTAGCTTCTGTTGATTTGAGTAGCTGGTTATGGAGTGTGTAGTCATGGAGAATAGGGTTTTCTTTACGAGCGAATCGTATGACTTCGCATTTACTAGGGTTGAATGACATAAGCCATTCTTTCTCCCAGTTTTCAAGTTTGTGCAGGTCATTTTGTAGGATAGTACAGTCATTTTTAGAGGAGATAGCACAATACACAACAGTATCGTCTGCGAAGAGGCGGGCCTGACAGCTGAGGTTTGTGGGGAGATCATTTATATAGATCAAGAAGAGACACGGGTCAAGGACAGAGACCTGGGGGACACCTGATAGAACGGGAAGGAATTTTGACTCTTGTCCATTAACTTGGACTTTTTGACTCCGATGTGATAGGAAGTCGGCAATCCAATTTGTAACAGATGTGTTTATGCCAAGTCGTCTCATTTTAAGGAGAAGTCTGCTATGGTCCACTTTATCAAAGGCCTTGGATAAGTCCATAACAACTACATCGGTTTGAGTCCATTCTGTCATATTTTCAAAGATATCATTCATGAATGTGATAAGCTGTTTCACAGCTTAGTTTAGTTTGGGTCGGAATCCATGTTGGTTTTGATGTAGTTTTAACTAGTTGCTTTTCGTTAAGGTGGGACATGATGTTAGATACTAGTACTATGATATGTTCAACGGTTTTGCTAAGAATACATGTGAGTGAAATGGGGCAATAGTTTTCAGGTTTGGATTTGGAGCCTTTTTTGAATATTCAATGAACTCTGGAAGAGGTCTGCAACCAAACACATGAATCCAACATTTTAAGAGTATTATTCATGGTGGAATATGTTAGAAATACTAAATGTGAAATTTATAAAGGTTTTTAAAATCTATTTTTTCGAACCCAAAATCAATAAACACAAAGTCCATATCAAAGAAAAAAATATGGCAATGTCTACTGAACACTGTGAAGAATGATGAACAATAAAATAATATTCATATTTATCAAACATTCTTTGATAAAATTACTAAGAACCAATTTTTTACAAATAATTGAGTTACCTGACATCGCTTGTAGTGAGGTGACAGTTAAATGTTAATATCTGTGGACTGTGATGTGTTGTGAATCTCTTGACAAAAGAAGTGTAATCCCCAATCTGGTGTACCACATAGCCCAGAAACTAGGTCACCAATCAGCCTGAGTCAGGATAAAGTACTCTCATAGTTCAGCACTGGCTGGTCATAATCCCAGCAGGCTTGAGTGAACATTATCTTGACCCATCAAATTCAGTTCCCAAAAATCTACCATTTGTAAACAACTGCTTCCAAGCCAAAACTCTTAATAAAACTGAAGAAATGTGAGTATATCTTTATTGTTCATCATTCTTCACAGTGTTCAGTACACATACCCATATCTCTTTGTTAGATATACCGGTAATCTTTGTGTTTGTTGAATTTGGGATTCGAAAAAATAAGATTTTAAAAACTTCTACAAATTTCACATTTTGAATTTCTAACACAATCTCGGTCCCACTATATACCAAGCAATACCGAGCAATACCAAGCAGTAGACAAATAATGAAAATGGAAGGTCATAGAAGGTGGCATGGACATGTTAATGGTTGTTTTGTTTAATATTATATCTATTTTCGACTTATTAAACGCCAAAAACGGTAGCCACCAGAAATTAGTGCTTGGTATATACATGTAGCGTACATGTATATACAGCACCTGTGATAAAATCCAATTAATCACAATGTCGCTCTACTCCATTGTGTGATGTTTGATGGCGTCGCCGTGTTATTAAAGTAAGCAGTTTATAATGAAAAGACACCTGAGTCGTCGGCTTTCCCTGTGGTATTACAATAAGCAGTGGTTAATGAAACGACGAAGACGCGTTGATCAAAGCAATCAACGGCTGTTTTCCATTTTCGACACATACTCTATGCACACTTCATTTGAAAAAAAATGCTATGTTTAAAATGTGCAAAAAAGAAAGCAAAGAGCGAGTTAATGACGTAATGACAAGACTATTTTTTAAAGACAACGGTTTATTGACGATTGCCGACAGCGACGCTTACATCGAACAACAAAATGACATCTCGGACGTGTATAAAATTAAGTATTTGACCGAAACTTTGTTGCCAAAATTGAAAACAAAGGTATTTGAACCAAGACAAAAATGCATCACACTCATAACTCAACATTGGACAAATAACAACTGTGAGAGTCTCAATAACATAATAAAATTAGAGAACGATTGGAAACTTAGAAAGTACTAAAGTTACAAGACTTGACTGACAGACTACAAGACATAGTGATGGACCAGCACAGAGATGTTAGAAGTGCTTTGTATATACGGTGCTGGCAGCTTCAGGCTTGCACCCACTGCAAAGTCACTTTGTGTTCGTCATGAGACATGTGCACATTTAACAACTGACCAACGTGCCTGACGTTTGCGCCGACTATAAAACTTCGTTTTTGACAGTACATCAACACAAACTTCAACGGACGGGCGGTTGACTATACCTAAGACAGCCGCTATAGCCAACACAAAAAAAACTCAAAAACAAGAACGATTTCAAACAAACGTGAGAAAGTGACGTAAGTGCAGTACTTAGCCATTGGTGTACCTTTGTTTATTTTTTTTGGCAATTTTTTTACAAGGTGTTTGGTAGTGTTTTGGCTCAGATTGTCAGTGGCTTCAGGCACTGTGTGTGGTGTTATGTAACTACAATGGAGAGTAACTAATGTACTGTGCAGATAGCTTATACTGCCAATTAGGTTCAAAACAGGAGAAACACAAGGAACCTCAAGGAAATGTTAAATACTTGTGATGAATAATTCGATGATGTGTCTTTATTTGATAGCCAACTGAATGCAGCCCTCTTAATTCAGATTGTTTGGCTTCGGCAATCCGCTACGGCAACAGTATGCCGTGGCCCAGTTTGCTTCAGCAAATTGCTTCGACAATGCTGATTGCCGTAGCCAATTATGAAGGCTGCTGAATGGCAAATCAAAAACATATGATTAAATCCGCCTGACTTATAGTCTGCTGGTCCAAAGCCCAGATAAAGGATGGTGGCAGTTAGTGTTCACAAGATATTGTGTCTAATTGGATTTTACAGCCCGTCGCCTTACTGCTTGGTATTTACGCTATATGGGTCAATATTGAAAAAAGGTGCAAAATGGTTTTACTTGGGTTGACATGAACACATGTCAGTTAGCACACTAATAACCTGGAATAATTGTATTTATTTGTGATGGTGGTATCATCGGGGGTTACTTAAAATTGTTATAAGTGAACTTATTGAGATTCCAAATTTATTCCAAGCTCAGTATTAGAGCGACATACCAGTTTTATTGATGTTACTGGTCATACCAACCTAATTTCATGAGAAATTCTCAAGATAATTATATAGCAAATGATAGGTATTTATTATTTTTATTTATCACAAAACTCTGCTCTTTTTGAAATAAATCACAAAAACATATGACAAGACATCATATTTCAGATTTTTACTTGTTTTGCACCGTTACTGATTTCTGTGTCATTGGTGTTACCATGTTGATAATCCTCCTTAATAAGATGATAAGAATCAGTCTAGGATAAGAAAACACCACTGGTTGGTAGAATATTTCAAGGTAATTGCTTGGAAAGATAAAGTGGTGGCATCAACTGTTTATGTTTTTCAAAATTTATTACAGAGTTTCAAAATGTCCTTGAGTATGTTAATTGCTTGTCATTGGTGTTACCGCAATATGTTAAACATTCTGTTATAGAACAAAACAGATTTATATGCATTTTATACATTAAATGATTCTTAGAAAAGAAATTGAGAAATGGCAAACAAAATTCCTTGACTTCTATCTGAAAATTTCATTTTACCTAAAAAATGTCATTGGTGTTACCGTCATTGGTGTTACCACAAAAAGTAACACCAATGACATTACAAATATAAATCATCATAATTTGTTCTTAAGTTGCCAATGAAATAGTCTCGAAGATATTTTCTTGGTTTTGGACCTCTATATACAAAACAAATCAGTTTTGTTAAAAATTGAAGAAGTGTTAAAGTTAAAATTATAAAGTGACAAGACAATTAATGTGTTAATGTCCACCGGGGCGTGGCTTAATCTCTGTTAGGGAGGGGTGTTCACCTTGGAATTTCCCCCACCCCATTGAACCAAACCAAACTCACAAGTTTGTGTAGTTTCATTTGCATTTGCACCTCCTCCCCCACTTGGGTTCTTTGATTTTCCCCCAACTGTTAACTGTTCCCTCACAAGCCTGGACAGTAGCATATTCTAAATGGATCCGTAGTCTTGTGGACATTAGTCAGGGGAGGAACATAATCCACTGGGCTAGTATTCATGAGACAATTTTGAGATCTGATCTAGGAAATTGCAAAATCCTAAAATAAAGTGGTCTAACGGCAGGTGAATTCACGTACACCCCAATTTGTTTTTCTTAAATTAATTAGAAGTTGTTCACTGGCCACATGGTATGGAGCAGGAGACACTCCAGGCCATGGGTTGGCCAGTGGGAGAAAATATTGAAATCTGAACATGATGGAAATTGCAAAATCCTAGCATATATAGACTGTCATCACTCTTTCCATTGTTTGAAATTTCCAACCTGACACCGCCCCTGAGGTTGGAAAATTTCCAACCGAATGAACCGATGGCTATGTCAGTCCAAAATTTTGAGAAAAAAACTAGAAAGATAGGCAAAGTTTGGTCTAAATACAGCTAATTCCCCACTAATAAATTGTTGGAAAATCAAACTCGGAGTACAATTTAAACCTATTGTTGGTGTGAAATTTCCAACTACAGGGGTAATGTGTCAGAAATGAATTTTCCAACTGTATAAATCTGATTATATTGCAGTCATACTGCTTGATGCAACACATGTATAGCTAATAGCCAATTTTTAGTGTTCACACACCTGTGGTACTATTATTTCCCTTTTAAATGTTATGTATCTTGTTATCTGTTTGAAATATTGCTATATTGGGCAATTCCATGTTGGAGAGAAAAAAATGCAATTTTTTTTAAAGAATTGGTCTTTTTTCTGACATTGTCCCTTTTGAAGACATTATATAAAAGGATAGAAAAATGTGAATTTTGTTATCTCCAAAACCATTCTGAATGGGACGTCCGTTACATTGGAATCGCCCTATTGTGTTTTTTAAAGGAAGGGAGAATGATTTCAAAAGGAAAATCCAAAAATGTCATTGGTGTTACCCTCATGTCATTGGTGTTACCGTAATAAAATGCATCTCCTAAGAAAACCAGTGAGGATTGTTTCTCTCCTTTTTCTGCCACAGGTAGAGACAAATAGACTTGATCTCCTACCTATAGTTTGATTGGGAAAATATTCATGACCACATTATTTGCAAAAACAAACAAAGACCAAATTTATAACATTTTATCATATAACAGCGATAACAGACCATAGCTTAACATGTAGATCATTCTCCATATGTCTCATATGTGGAAGTCAGTAGGTATGACCTACCTGTTAAGCATGATGAGTTTTGGTCAGAATAACTTTTCTGTTTATAGGGCATTACACCATTGGTTGATAGTAACACAAATGACAAACATTTGGCTCATGGTTGGTTCATTATGGTTGCCATAGCAACCACGGTGACATTTTAGCACTGCTGCACATGTTTCTTGTACCTGCCAACCATGTATAATGATAATGAGTATTTAACTTTCTTCAGTATTCTAGTTTCAAAATTAGTTTTTTATTTACTCGAAATGCACACTTTTGAAATATTGACCCATATACCAAGCAGCAATTACCAAGCAGTAATATCGGTCGGCTTAGTTGTTAGTGGTTTATAGGTCGTATATACATATAATATTAAATACACTGTCCATACAACCTTCTATGACCTTCTACGACCTTATATTTTCATTATGTGTCTACTGCTTGGTAATGCTCGGTATTGCTTGGTATATAGTGGGACCCCACAATCTACCATGAATTATACTCTTAAAATGTTGCATCCATGGGTTTGGTTACTGTGATTACTAATAAAAGTGAACATAAACCTTTATTTTGGACTCCAATAAATGAATAAATTTGGGAAAAATTGGGTTAGCAAAGTCCTTAAGCATAATGGAATTTGAATTATGCTTAAGCGTAATAACATTACACTTAAGCGCAATTCTAATTCCATATCTCAAAACTCCCATAAATTGCATAATTCGCGGCATGTGTTGAACAGGTCTGGCAAATGTGAGAATACAGCTACAATATTTGTATTTAGCTGTATTCAGCTAACCTAGCTGTATTCAGCTATATATTATACTCTCAAACCGGCTGTTTTTCGATAATAAACTAGAAGCGCTAATTTGCGCATCAAAATTAGGCTACCATTTCTCCGGTCACCCTCAACCAAATCAAAATCGTCGCTTGTGTTCTGACAAAGTGTTGCCTTTTGTCGACACAGCAATTCTGATTTTGTGTGAAAACTTACTACGTTGGTTGATGTCAGTAAATATTCTGGGGACTATTTTCTGCAAATGCATTCATTAACTAACTAATAAAATAAAGATCAAATTCATCCCAAACACTCGTTTACTTCTTCCCGATGATAAACCGGTAGGGGGCGTTAGAATGGTGTACCTATATCAAGCATTTAGAATTACATACCACTAGCGGTTTGTGAGCGATACTGGTAACTATTCATAACTGTATATACAGATATTGTGCGGCATATTGCAAATGTATGGCACAACATAGGGACAACTGAAATGAAAATGCGACTAATATAATTTCTGAAGTATTTCAAACATGAAGTCCTGGTCGTTAGCGAGTCAGAACTATTCAATCTGTTTTGGCGGGAAAATATATAATGTGTGAAAACTTACTAAACATAACATTGGTATTTGTATTTTCGCGATTCGACATACAAGTATGCGTTTCCGTATTTTTTGGAGAGAATCAGCTCAAGCAGTGAGTGGAACTCGCTCGGTTAAACTCTGGCTAGAGATGTTCCCCTTTTTACCTGTTTTAACGCACCAACAAAACTGCGTTTTAGCAGCATCATATTGATACTTCCGGGAATGATTAAGATGTTCCATCTTCGGTGATAAATATTGTATTTAATGTATTTTTCAAGGTATTCCGCATTGCATAAGTATGATAAGAGAGTTATTAACCGTTATGACCAACATCGACCGCCGTAGTAAGTTTTCACACATAATCACCTTCGCCGTGCCGACAAAAGGCAACACTTTGTACAGTACAGTACAGGATAGACTCTTCTTTATCTTCTGGTTTTCTGCTTCTAACTTCCCGCGAAACGTCGAACTGTGAGTTGTTCAAGCTGTCGATGATCTGGAAATTACCCTGTGACGATTGCCTGGTACTTTCAAGTGGTGGCGGAAGATCGCTCTTTCACTGCTTGTCTGTAAACTTCTCTGCTGACACCAGTCTGACACTTGCGATGCTGCCAACGAGAACAGCCACCGCAGTTCAAACCTTCCTGCCGAGGTCGAACTTCGACACCACAGAATAAGAACTCAACGTTTTCGGAAGACATGTTTGATATGCCATCATTTCAGATCTGGAAATCTTATATAGCTCTTCTTGTTTTTACAGAGCTTCGGTAACACAAACGCATACTTGATACTAGTTCAGTCATGAACGTAGTGCGTATCCTTCTACGTTCAGTGTAGTGTCGTTATAAAGTACTGGGGGTTTGCGCCCGGTCACCTGGCGCAACAAATAACGTAAATTATACGACCGCTAGAATAAAATTTCTGTGTTCCGTGGGTAGCTCTTAACTTTATTCTGTTACAGAACCCGGATTTTCATACAATAGGAAATGTATAGTCTATACTTACTAACACTAACCCAATGTCATAATTATTTAATAGGAACATATAAATGAAATATAAACGTATATTACGGTATAAACATATATTAACTTAAATAAGGTCCCAATCGTCTTGACTCAAGGTCCCAATCGTCCAAGGTCCCAATCGTCCAAGGTCCCAATCGTCCCGAGGTCCCAATCGTCCAAGGTCCCAATCGTCCAACTTAAGGTCCCAATCGTCCAAGGTCCCAATCGTCCAAGGTCCCAATCGTCTGGATACCCCGGAGAATAGGGACATTAGGGTAGCCTAATTTTGATGCGCAAATTAGCGCTTCTACTAAGTTCTAGTTTATTATCGAAAAACAGCCGGTTTGAGAGTATAATATATAGCTGAATACAGCTAGGTTAGCTGAATACAGCTATTGTAGCTGTATTCTCACATTTTCCAGACCTGTTGAACTGAGGAAATCCGAAATGGACTGAAAATGAAATCACATTAATTTGATTAAATTAAAAAAGTTTAGCTTAAGGCTTAAGCTATGTGAGCTCAAATGAGCTACATTAGGCGCTGTCGTATCTAATCCCATAATATTCCAAAAGAGCACGTTGTATTTTTTTCAATGTTCACCTTATGATATTCTTTGCACCTTTCCATAACATTGTGAACTATTGTTGTGATTCACTTCTGAAAAATCGGTTAACCGTATTCGTGTATTAGGCCACCCACTGCAGCTCTGGTTGACGCGGAACTGTACGATCCTTGAAGTCATCATCCATTGTTAACTTTAGTTCATTGTTCCTTGAAATTAGGTACTATACCCGCGAACTGATAGGTTGATAAATATATACTTGAGAGCTGTTCGGTGTGTTCGTATCTTCGTGTTTTATAAAACTAATAAGAGTACACAAATGTGAATAGTCAATTTTTGGCAACCAAATATATCTCGACTGTAGCTTACTACTCGAATACGCCTTTTTTTCTCGATACCGGAAATCAAACCGCTTGGTTAATTAAAAAAAATACAATAGGAACTGGATTTTGAATAACGAAATTCCGGTTTTGTTTTTGAAATATATGTTGATGCCAGTTGGACAAAATGGCAGATGTACCACTACGAGTGCTTGTCAATAAAATCGAGTAAAATATAAATTGTTTAAATATATAAATTAAAAACGAGACCGCAACTTTAACAAACGGATCACTATATTTACATATTTTTTTCACAAGGCAGGTCACAAAATCGAATACATCATCACTTCGAACGGCCATAAGACCCTAATTCACAACGGCCTTATCCATGGCTAAATTGCTTATAATGATGAGAATGCCCCGTATGAGAACTAGCAGTGCCACAGAGAGATAGATAATCACTCGAGCATCGACGTGAATATACATAACCTATATTTTAGATGAATGATCTACAGAACACAGAACATGCAATACCGGCATTTCTCAGCGACAGTATTTCCAGGCCAAGGAGGGTTTGATTGAAATAAGTTTCAATTGCTCATCATGTCGACTACAAGACACGTCAGCCAAACCAACACAGCAATACAGCAGACAGTTCATGGCGCTGCCATTCTTGCCATCATCACATATCCGGCCATGGTGATGTATGAATGTATGAATGGTGTGTATTCGAACACAGCGTTCGAACAAACAACCACACAGAAGGTTAATATATTTTTCATGTCAATAAAAAGTAATAAACGCTCTTTATACTATATAAGTTAAACAAATGGTTAATGTGTTTACACATATTTTAATAAACAACTCATTCTTCACAACAAATGGTTAGTAACACATATAATAAAAATATATAAATAATATATAATAAACAATTCGTTCTTCATTTCAGCATGGCACCGAAGGATTAACAGCAAGTGTGGCCAACGCCTATCATTCTACAAGCTGGTGCCAATTCTTCAACTTGAAGCAGCCCATGTCGAAATTGCCGTTGCAGCCAGGGATCTCGAGACAGACATCAGGAAGAAGTACACATAAATAGATACGAAGATCAGCAACCTATGGGCGAAATACAGAGAAGAGGACATCAGAACATCGGAATTTCTACAAGAAGTGACCAAGATATACAGAATCGGCAAGGCAAAGAAATAAGAAGATATAATTCGCCCATAGGTTGCTGATCTTCGTATCTATTTCTGTGTACTTTATTTGAAACATAAAGTCGTTTGATCTAACTAACAAGACTATTTTTTATGTTTCAAATAAAGAATGACGGTTATAAATGTATTTTAAATTGTTTTGTTTGTATTTCTGTTACACCTTATGTTATCAGCTTGTGTAAATATGTTTCATCCATTCTAATAAAATCTGTCATTACTAAAAATGAGTTAATCAAGACCCTATAACCCCTCTAATTAGTTGGTATTGTTACAACAAAGAATAAGTGCACACACAAGCTTAGTCCCACATAAGCCGTAATCCCCAAATCGTAATTAGTTAGATCAAACGACTTGCCGAATCTTCCCTCCGCCGAATCTTCCCTGCCGAATCTTCCCTCCGCCGAAAAATACACCGCCGAATCTTCCCTCCGCCGAATCTTCCCGTTCCCGCGATCGAAGGCGCCTTACGTTCCTTTAAAGGTACTCAACCCGATAAAACTCCTCTCAATTACTATTTCAATGGCTTCGGGGGTCAAAAATATTTGATTCGAGTCGAGGAAGTCACCCATCAAAGCTCAGATTTGTTAGATATCGATTTTAGAAATCTATTATTTTTCATTATCGGGAATTCTTTCTGGCCCAGAAGATAGTAAAAAATTCGTTATTATTACCCACTTGATTATAGAGTTATCCATCCTTGTCTGTTTGAATAGAATTTTGGCGTAAAATCTCGAGCATGTTACCAAATTGACGGCAGTTATAAGTACTCATCTCGAGAACATAAGAATTTTCAAAAAATCAATATCTAATGACTCTGAGCTTTGTTTGATGGGTTCCTCGACTCGAATCAAATATTTTTTACCCCCAAAGCCAAAGAAATAGTAATATAGGACCCTCTGATCGGATTGTTGTTGTTGGAATCTGTTGAGATGGGGACCCTCTTTACGGGTTGAGTACCTTTAAATGCCCACTTAATTTTCGAACCCCCAGATTACATTATATAAAATATATCACATATTATATACTATTTGGGAGGAAGCTCCAAACCATTGTATTATCAACTTATCCGGTGTAATATTTAAAGTGTGAACATGTTGTTTTTGTTAAAGTGAAACACACACAATCGCCACCATGCTGTTGTTGTTGAAATCCGATGTTCACTATCTGTTCCTAACGCTTCTGTAAACTATATGCATGGTTTATCTCCCCTGATGACTCAATCTAATGATATAAATAGATTGAGGGTATCCCTCCTGCATGGCTTCACGAAATCGTAATAAAAAGACAGATATATTGAGCTTAAATTGGCAAAACGCGATCAAATAAGAAGTTTTCGTCAGCGCGAAGATGCGGAAACAAACTGGAAAGAGCAGCGAAGTGTGTGTCTTCCGCCATGGATTTTAGGCATCACAAGGGCTGAAGGGGGAGGTCCACAGGTACATGTAACAAATATTTTATTACTTACTCTAAATAAGATGTATATAGTATATAATATAAACAAAAAATTCACAAGCGCCTGTGGGGAGGTCCACCGTCAAGTGAACAATTTTAATGGGGATTTCCATGCAAATCTGAGGAGTAAAATTACACATAGTTGCACATACTTCTTAGTGTGACTTGATGTGGTATTAGAAACAACAGGTATTTATCTGGCGGGTCCGCTTAGTAAATTATAAAATTTTGCAATAAATATATTTTTGAGAATGTTTTTCTGGAATTACATCACTTGAGTCTTGAGTCTTGACCACAGGGGCCTGTAACGCGCCCCGCTGTCCGCCCCTTTTTTGCACTGCCCATATACGCCGCCCTCTATTCGCGCATTAACGCGAAGAAGGCGCGTATATAGAGCGGCGTATATGGGCAGTGCAAAAAGGGGGGGGGGGCGGACAGCGGAGCGCGTTACAGGCCCCTGTGGTTGTTTACAACTTTACACAGACTGATTTATATCGGGTGTTGTTTATCCGGAAATTGATCCATAATGATCCATCTCAATGGATCGTAATTTTTAATTCACCGACGGGTTGTACTCCATTGGTAAACTCTGCACTAAAGAGCGAAATAAATTCCATAAACAACGAATGAATTTCGGCAATATTTCGTCGAGTCGGGACGTTTACTGTATATGAAGTCTATTTTACTACCCAGTGAATGCAGCCAACCTTTAAATTTAGGTATAGTGACTTTAGTGTTAATATTTTTGATAGAATGGAAGTAAATCATACTAAATGACAGTTTAAGATCGATGTCAAATTGCCATCATTGAACACTGTTGAATCGATCAGTTGATTGATTGAACTCACAGTCACAGTAGCGATAACACAAGTTTTTGAAAAAAAAACAAGTGGCGATCAAATTTTCAATGTTTTTCAAAGCCAGAGACATCTACCATCATATAGAAAGCCACAAAAAAAAATTCCTATGAATATTTTTTTTTTGGCAATTTTTTTTAATTCGGACTTCGGAAACAAAATTATGTCAACTCATTATGTCACCCAGAAGTTGCCAAATAATGTTTGTAGACACTGCTAATGTGCTTTCCACTCATAATTCAGTGTAGTAATATCTCTCCTACATTAGTCTGTTGGTCGTGTTGGTGTATTAAGGGGATGGCAAAGTCTGTTTCATAAAAAATGTCTGGAAACGGGCTGACAAAATTGGTATTTTTCACATAAAAGCAGACAGAAATAGATATAACAACATAGAGATAATATATAGAGCATATATCGTTAAAGGAGGTGCCACGAATAGATGTGAGCTAAAAAGCTTTTTGTACCAGAAAAATGACTTTGAAACAGAGTATATCTGCAATATTATGTCATTGTTTTGGCATTCAAATGTGAAAAACTATAACTTCAACAGTATCATTAGGCAGCCCATTATGATAAGTGACATACCGTTAAGAGCCAAGGAGCTCTGCTTTAGATTAATGTTCACTGTATCGTTTGCAAAACGTCCGCTAAAACGTGTCAGTTTTTCTTGGGAGCCAGTCGCCATATTTCAATTGTAAACACATGTTCATGACGTTGTTGTCATTTTTTAATTCGCGGCAGGTACTTGAAAATCGACCAGAAAAGCAATCCGATCCTGCAATCGGGCAAGTTTATGATATGAAATCGATGCTTTCAGTTTATTGAAGTTGTTGGAATTAATTTAGTTGCTTGATTACCCACGATTTATGAAGTTTTGTGCTGTTTACAGATGGAAATGTTGATATTTTATTTTTAGAATTACCAGTCTATAGTCGAAAGCGAGATTACAAGATGTCGTATTAGTACGCAAATCACATAAATAGAAAACTTACATGTTTCAGAATATTGTATTATTCTAAAATCAAATAGCCTATATAAAAACATATTTATGAATAGGAAAGTACCGTATTCCGACGAAATATGTCATATTTTACGACAGACTCCTTGTGCGAGTTCACTTCCGGTCAATTCTATTTTGGTGCACTGGGATAAACAACATTGTGGAGAAAAATACGTTTAATAACATTTGAATGTAAATTAATCGAGAAATTGTCGGTTATCAGGTACAATCATATTGCTTATAACCCATATCTATTGATGGGCATAATCAAAAGCTTGATCCCATGCGCGATTGTCTATACTGATCGATTTCCATTCGTAATCGTATTCTAGTATTGACGGATGGGTTTGTTTGTAATCATGGCCGCCACGCCCCCATGGCTTGTGTATCGGCTATCGCAAAATAATGTTAGGATATTATGGTCTCCCATACCAAGAAAAATAGTTCCTAAGAATGTAAACAATGCAAATGGAGGACATTTTGCCATTATTCAGGATGACTACTATTTTCACAGGCAGGGTATTTGGGAAAGTTCTTGTTTTTCCTCAAAATGATGTCTCCTCGTCTCTAGCCAGATTCTTATAGGACCATTTTGACTGTTCAGTTTGTACAAAAAGTTAACCATTGGAACTGGAGAAACGCCGTTTGGGGACATGATTTTTTGTCACTCTACCGCGAGTAAATTCTAACAGCTATAATTTCTCTACTAATGACAAGATCTTTGTTTATTATTGATTATTATGTGTGAAAAATATGAAGTTTATCCATTCTATGGCCGGTGAGTAATTATTGATCATCTGGAGGTAGGGTGCAATCCACGGTGGCCATCTTGACCAGACTTTACCATCCCCTTAAGGGACAACAAGCTTGTAACATCAATTGTCTATTTTCAGTTAGGATATGTGAAGATTGTACTAGTATGTTATATATTTGGTTTCCAGCAATAAAACTAATAAATGTAGAATGATTGGTTGAAAACTTGTATATGCCTGATAAATCATCAGCACATTTGGTTAAATTTAACCCGGAGGTTGATTGACATGAGACAACAATGAAGACAATCGCCAGGTATACAAGTAACAGATCTTGGGCAAGACCAAAGGTTAATTTTTATTACAGAATACAAAACTATCCTGTAATGCAACTTCATGTGCCCAAGCATCAAGACTACAATAAATAAAACTGTCGTCGGATGAATACATATAAGGTGATCTTGAGAAGTTGAGTTGTACAGTACCTGTAGTATAGAAGGACATGATAGACTCCAGTTATTATCGCATAACATGTACTAAATGGAAGTTCCCACTCAGTTATAAAAGTGCATTGGAATGGTCTATAATCATTTGGTGGGTTTTCAGGAAAACTAATCACATGGTACAGTTCACCTAAATCAAGTTGATGTGTATGTTTAACCTAAATCATGGAATACATGTAGTACCTCAATCTTGGGCTTTCTTGGCCCGTATATTTACATGAACATGCTCTAACAATGTAAACAGGCAGTTTTCTAGCCTAAAATGTTGTTCACAATATATTATTAATAATGAATTTATTTCATACTATCAACACAACAATCAATTTGTTTCTTCAAATTCTTGTTGTTCTCTTGTGTGAGGCAAATGTTAATGTCTTTGGGAGCGATATGAGCAGAATGTCAACAGCATTGATTTTTGAAGGACATCGGCATTAACTAAGTCATAACACGATTAAAATGCCTACAAAAATAAAGTTATGTACTCCATAGCGTCATGATAGCGAATTGGATTACCAATTACATGGCATGAAATTGATTAATATCAATGTTCATTGTGCACTGTTACTTATTATTCCCCCTAACATTTTAATTATTTAATGTCTAAATGGTTATATACATAATCAAATCATTATTTGGTATGGTCATTCGTCAAAATGACAGCCACCACAACACTATTAAATTAAACTAAATTTGTTTCAATATATTATCTTTGACAAAATTGCACCTCAAACTCAATTACAATTGTCTGGTTCACATCCCGGTGTGTTGCTTGTTCAACGCTTTATTTAATACTTTTTTTATACTCTTTTAATCGCTACAAAAATTACAAGTTTTTTCAGTGACAGGTCTGACTAGACTTAGAACTGTTGTCGCCAACACGTGTAGGCCTACTATATGTACTAGCATTGTTGTTTCCCGAGAATTTGGGCAGAACTTTCGCTGGAGGCGCTTGCCAGATCCTTAACACCACCCGTATCCAATCAAATTAAAAATTTGGGCAGAACTTCCCTTAGAGGCGCGAGCCAGATCATTATAATCAATCAAATTGATAATTTAGGCAGTTAATGCACATTGAAGAATACTACTGTGGCTAGAGAACTTAATTCATAGTCATGCTGGCAGAACTTCTCATACTATTCCCTCCATACCGTTGCCGCACAATGTAAATAACGTTGATTCTTGTAGGGTAGTGGTTTTTACTAAGTCAAAACACAATGAAAATGCTAGCCAAAAATAAAATAAAAATATGCATTCCATAGCCAATTGGATTACCAATAACATGGCACGTGAGTTACTGGAAGTTACTGATGATTCCTTTAACTTTTTTATGCACGAAAATAGGCTACTTTTTCAGACGATTATTACCTTCAAAAAAATAATAACATGGAATACAACCTTGTCCAACATTAATGCCAATATTTATTGTGCATTGTCATTTATTTATATTCTAATATTTTAATGTATAACTTGTTACAAAATCAAAGCAAAGTTCGATGGGGTCATTTATCGATATCAAAATGGTGGCCACACAACAAAAGTCAAACGGAATTTATTTCACTTACAGTTGACAATATTTCACCTGAAACTCGATTACAATTGACCATTTACCTATTTTAAACAGAAAAGTGAGTAGTTTATCCAATAATTTATTGAATTTATATCACTTTTGAGCTCTGACACGTTTTCCTCATTCACAGATTGAGAAACCGGAAATTGCCGGAACACTGATGTCGCTACTCACAGTAAACTGTTGTTGGCCATTATATATAAGTAGTAGCCTAGGTAGAGTAAGAATAATAGGAAAGTTGGGAAACAACTTGTTAAAAAAAAAATTTTAAACCCACCCACCTCCCCTGTTGAACTCGGAATCTCATCAAAACGAATACGCTTCGGACATGAATAACTACGTATGCAAAACTATCGAATATCGATAATCACACTAAGACACTTACCATACATTTCTTGAGAGGTATATCCAGAAAAACTACTTTTATCAGGTGAACATAATCATGCAAAATCACGATAACATTTGGCTCAACACAACATCATTAGCACGGAAATGTTAGGATCGATAGCTCTTTCGAAAAGTCGGGTTGGCGATTACCGCAATACGATAGGGGAACACTTTGACGTTCGTACTCATATTTCACCAATTTTTGTACCTGGCTTACCAGTTTCACGGGAAAATGGCTAATTTGATTCTATTTGTCATTTTATACATATTTATCACCCCATTTATTATTCATTTTCATAAAAATAAAAGAAGCTGAAGATGACATGTTTAAAATGTTTGAAGCATGAATTTGGCGATAAGTGTCATAAGTTATCAGAGTACGTTATACTTGTGATAGTTACGTTACGCACTCAGTGTTCCCCTATCGTATTGCGGTAATCGCCAACCCCTCTTTTCGAAAGAGTTATCGATCCTAACATTTCCGTGCTAATGATGTTGTGTCGAGCCAAATTTTATCGTGATTTTGATTATGTTCACCTGATAAAAGTAGTTTTTCTGGATATACCTCTCAAGAAATGTATGGTAAGTGTGATTATCGATATTCGATAGTTTTGCATACGTAGTTATTCATGTCCGAAGCGTATTCATTTTGATGAGATTCCGAGTGCAACAGGGGAGGTGGGTGGGTTTAAAAAAAAAAATTTAACATGTTGTTTCCCAACTTTCCTATTATTCTTACTCTAGGGCAACTACTTATATATAATGGCCAACAACTGTGATTGAACTTGAAGCTGTTGACTGTTCGACGTTGACCTGTTCAGGCTGTTGTCAGCGATGACTCGATGACTGGTTCAGGTTGAGTCGTAGTCAGAATCCGGCCTGGGTAATATGGCTAATGCCATATCAGGTCGGAGAGTGTTGTTCTTTCATCATAACCGACTAGCTAATTTTTTTGAATACACTTAATTTTAAGAATCAACTAACACAGTCATTAATATTGCAATCTATATTAACTCTGACACCTACCAGAAAGTGTGTATAATTCCGTAATTATTTAATCAAATAATCCAATTGGGAAAACACATGTTGCAAATGGCCGAAGCTAGGAAAGTAGGAGGTCCTAAATATCACATGACAACACGTGCACGTCACATGTGACCGCAACTAGAGATGGGCGGTACTCAGTATTTACCGTGCGGTATCGGTATCAGCGTAATACTGATTTGCCGTACCGAATCAAAACTAAAAATACCGTATTTTCGGTAATGAAATTATTCATGTGTTGTCAGCGTATGTGCATGCCTTGTCACCGTATATAAGCAACAAGAATCGGATAATTATGATAACTCGGTGTAACAAGTCTGTACAACATGCATTACCGGTAGTCTATTGCAATTTTGTTACATAAAGGGCACAGCTGCCCAGCGGCATCTTTGATCTTTACGACATCTTAATGACAATGTAACTAACACCATGACGTTTGACTACTCATAGCTGGATTGTTATGTGTCAATTTCGGTATCCGTGCAAACTGGAAAATGCGTGGGTAACTCGGTACAGGCCAGCACAAGTCTTTAAACCCTGTTCCAAGTTGGATCGAAGCATGTGTTATGTGGGGTCCCTGTGGACACCAAATTGAAACCCCCACATGTTACTTTATAATTAGACGTGATGCAATAACGATTTGGTATACGCATTGCAGAATTTTTTATACAACCTGATCTTGTCAATTGCAAATAGCACCTCTTCTCGGAAAGTTGTGCACATATATGTCAGTACAAATATTTTTTTATTCTACTATAAATTAAACATATATACTTACCGGCATATTATACATATGTGCCTATATATTGACCAAAAAAAGATCGTGCGATATCTTTAAATTAACAATTGGGCACCATGTGCTACCGGTAATTTACCTGCTATAAATAAGAGGGACTCTTATATATATGGATGGTATAAATTACGCTACAAGGAGGAGAAAATGAACCACCCGCTGGTTTGGGCATCTGCAGTTCGGAAATTGCCATTGTTTGCCGATTTTCATGACATCGCGCATACGTTCATAAATTTGTGAATTGTGATTACAGATTACTACTCACAATTTTATTCACTCATGGAAATGTTACAGAATCGAATTGACATGAAAAAATATTGTAGTCATGCTCTTATTCTTTTCAAACCAATGCAACCACATGCGTGTAAATCATCAAAGAAATGTGTGAATATTACTTAATTGCGTAGGTCATTTTGTTGCCTAATTTAGCTATTGTCACGAATGTAGTAAATCTGTGGACTGTGGTCACATACATGTATACATGTATATTGTTCAGCTAAAAACTTGAATTACAACAATTTACCGGGAATATCTGCTCTGGTCTTATAATTTAATAGCAATACCGATTATCGTACCGATACCGAGGTAAATCGATGAAAATTTACCGATACCGAGATTGAAATGTCAATACCGCTCATCTCTAACCACAACCATGGGAGTTTCCACTAGTAAGGTAAGTAGAGCAAAGGTCATGCATGCGCAGGGTGTAGTTAAACTTGACCTAATTGTAGATAGTTCGGATATTCCACGGGGATTCATGAACGCGTGCAATGACATGTTGCAGTCACATGTTATAGTAGACATGTCAGTGTTTACGTTCTGTTATTTGTCGGATTTTAAGGATAAATGACACGTAGGTGAGTGGGTGGTTTCACACTTGTATTAGTATTTAGTTAATTAAATACATGTGCGTTGGTCATAATTGTTACTTTTATTGAAAATCTACCTGCCCATAGCGTTGAACAGCTGCGATGGAACATAGATGGCGTATTAATGCCATGCTGCTACGTTCCAATGGATCTAGTTGAGTCGACACAAAGAAATAAATCACAATGAGTCTGAACGACATCATCTAATCATGTCAAACCATTTTGATATTCATTCTATCACCTGATCACTGTTCAGTACTGAACACGGGCATTGCAAACAGTTTATTTTTGAGACTAATTTGAGTGGTAAAATAGCTTACAGTTTTATAATTGTATTAATTTTATTATATTAATTAGGCCTTTTAAAAATTAAATTATTGCTTATCATCAATTCCCATCTGGTATTTTTGTATTCTTGCTTATACGGTGAAAATAGCATGTTTATATCTTATAATTTTTCATAAAATCACATAAAATTGAATGCATTCTTGTTGCACGGGTTATGATCGCAACCGGATGCCGGAAGTGAGTTAACACTTGCTCATGTTATAAACGTTTGGCTATTATCACAATACGCCAGTGGAATCCAGTCTTTAATGCAACTATTACAAGTACAATGTACTCTGCCACTGGGAACAACTTATCTATTAATTCAATATAAAAGGACGACTTACGGTACTTCCCTTAAAGGGCTCATTCATTATGTCATCTTTGATATTTTTCCAACGTCATTTTGAACGGCGTCTGAACGGAGACTAGGAGTTGGAAAATAACACGGAGTGATTCAAATGTGAACGTAAATAAAACAAAATTAAAGGATACTTCAAAATAGGCTAACGCAAAGCAATGCTGACATTACACGACCGCATTGACTCCCAATCCAACGCGTTAAACTTCAATGCTGTCTGCTGAATTTCAACACGGTCCTAACGTACACTCTATGAGCTTGATGAACGCGTTGTTAATGGCTGATGACTGCGTTAAAAGGGACACTTATTTTTGTGTGTGTCGATTGGTGCTCAGAAATCCACACACAGAGGGTACTAGTAGGTATTGTTATATGTAATACTAAACTAACGGTATACGGTACTAGTAACTTCAAACCAATTACCCAAATATTATTGATTCTTTTATCTCTAACATGTTTAATTTCACCCCCTGTGTGTGATGAAAGAAGTATTTGTTTGGGAAAATGTGTATACATGGGCGGTACTCAGTATTTACCATGCGGTATCGATATCAGCGTAATACTGGTACCAATTTACCGTACCGAATCAAAACTAAAAATATTGAATTTTTGGCACTCAAATTATTCATGTGTTGCCAACTTGCATGTCTTCGTATTGAGTAAAGTTTATCAGTAAACACTTCCTAATTGCGTAGGATATATTTATAGCATGCTATGTCAGTACCTTTCTATTAATGGATCATCATCGGCATCATGCAATTGGGCAACTTTTAACTGGCATAAGTGATTTTTTTGCCCGCAAAGATTTTATGAACCTAAATTTGTTCAAGTCTATTACACATGGCTTATGTTCAAGTCTATTACACATGGCTTTTGAATAGTTAAAGACGAAGCCGTGGCTTCACGGTCCTAATTTGATCAGGCATGACAGGGAGTCTCACAGAGAAAGTGACAATAAGTAATCATGTTAAAAACATTAACTCAATAATCAGTTATGATGTAGCAAATAATGTCAATTGGTACAAAGTCTGCGTGTCGCATGTGCCCAATCACGAATGTAGTAAATCTGTGGACCATGGGCATATACTGTTCAGTTATAAATTTGGATTACCACAATTTACCGGGAATCTCTAATCTGGTCTTACAATTAATTCAATTCAATTCTTTTATTGGATATACATGTAACAATATAATAATCGTCGTGTATCCAAATATATAACAATATAATAAAACTGTCGACTAATGACAGGTAATCAAACAAAAACAAAAACGAATAATTTTTTTATCATCAACTAGGATTTAAATTTCTGAAATACCAGAAATTTTATACTTCCATGGAATATTTAATTATTAATGAACACAATATTTATATTATATTGAAATTATGTATTAAATAATTAAAAGAAATGAATAAGAAAAAGATCGTAGACAAGGATTGTAAGTTCAGAATTTCGACTTGTTGGTATATTATTAATGATATATGATGATTTATTTGTTAAAACTGTCATGGCGATTACTGCCCTTAGACCCTTGTTATGATTGTTGTAATGATACTTATATTGTGCAATACGCCACGACCCTGGTTGTTAATTTATAAGAAGCACTCACAGTACAAAGCAAAATACGACATACCATTGTACGCCATGAAAGTCTTAAGATTTATCATTAATATTAATGCTACGACCGTGCAACATTCTATACTCGTTGGCTCAAAAACTTAGAAAATCGCACTAAAGTTGCACATAGATACTACCGCAATTTCGTTAATTTTGTTTTACGTGAATTACCGAATTTGCGCGTGGATAGTACCCACCACATCCACACGTCAAATTTGTTCTATCTCGATTCACGATTTCTCTATTTTGTGTTTTCCTTTGTGAGATTTACTCGAATTTGCCAAAAGCCTTGACCCACACCGATGCAAGCTCTCTGTTAGACGGATTGCTTTTAAACCACGACAGTCAAACTTTCAGGATGTATCTATTGTATACCGATGTACCTGCTAGCGCATTTCAATCGCCCCTTCATTAGCCTGTTTGAATTTGACATGAATATTGGAGAATTTCGAGTTTTGCCATATATCGATGGCAGGCTGTATTCATCTGCATGTAGTACGTATTACACTATATAGCGTCACCACTAGTAAACCCTTTGCTGTGAAACTTAAGAAATCGCACCAGAGTTGGGCGTTGATACCCCCTATCACACCCGCTCATCAGCAAAATTGTATCTCCGTGTTTGATATTTTGAAGTATTTTTCAACTTTTGGTTTTTGTTGGAATTTGCCGATTTGAACCCACCTGAACGCGAGCTCTCCTGGTCAGGTTGCTTTGTTAGTAGAGCGGTAAACCTTTCGGATGTTACCAAAAGTATATCGACGTACCTGCTCCTGCATTAGCTCGCTCCTTTATTAACCCCGTCGAATTTGGCGAGAAAAATAGGTTAGTGATACAGCACTTAAGAAAACTTATTTACATTATAAAGCCTCGCCACGAGTAAACCTTCGACATTAGCGTCAATTAAGCAGACATCAATAAGTTGCGCTTGAATACTATCTATCATATCCACCACTCAGAAATTTTTTATCTCGATGTTTCATTTTTTAGACAATTTCGCTCGCTGTTGGGCAGGTTGCTGTTATAGTAGAGCTATCAAACTTCTGGGGCCTACCTGTCAGATACCAGCATACCCGCTCCTGCATTAACCTTGCTCATCAATTAGCCCATTGGAATTGGCGCCAAAAATAGGTCATTTTCTTGTTCATGCTGTAGATCGGACAGTTGGGACAAGAAACTGATAAATGATATATTCCGGTCCGAATTACTCTTCCCATCTGGAGCACACAATAAAAATATCATTCCGCTGGACTTGTTTTTTTGTTTTTTTTTGCTAAATCTGACGTTTACATCCGCCACCGATCAGCCTGGTCTCACCACCCTCGGCCTGGTCTCACCACCCCGACATGGTACCACCACCCGGCATGGTCTCGTCTCCTCCCCGGTATGGTCTCACCCTCTCCCATGCTCCTTCATTAGCCAAATTATTTAATTTTCGATGGTCTGTAACTTGGACATTTCTTAACCGATTTACAAAATTCTTTCAGGAGGATCATTAGTACGTCCTATAGATACACGGTAGTAAAAATGGTTGAAATCATCGCAAAAAACAAATTGCGAAAATTTCGCCCCCACCCTAACCAAAAAATGTAAGTCTGACCCTGTCCAAAATATTTTTGTGTAGTATATTGACAACGGCCAGCACTACCATAGAAACTAAATCCAGCTATCTTTCTTGCTATGTGAGAACAGGCGATCAGAAAGATTTCGAGGTTGACATATATATGGGAGATAACTCTGGAGAGGAAAGACCGACAAAGTTTTTGATGTGCTTACGATTCAGTGGATATCAAGATGTATCTATCGACCAAATTTCAGTATTGTACTCCTTATATTGTCGGAGTTCTGAAAACACCAATTGTTCACATAAAGGGAGATAACTCTGCAAATCAAGTGAGGACATGATTCTCAATAGGCCTAAGCACTAGAGTTTGTATACATATATATACATACAACGTTTTAGCTTTCTAACTCTTGTATTAACCGAGCTATGCTCATTATAAAATTGCTAAGAAGAAGGCAAATAATAATAATAATAGAGAAAAATAAAAATCACAAAAACAATATACTTCCATGTAAAACATGGAAGTATAATGACTAATACATCTATAATATGTATATATAGCCACAAGTACATGTGATATCTCTGAATTGAGATAATTATGAAAGTAGTTGTATGGCTTCGGATCGAATTACTGATATTTAATAATAGTAATGGAAAATTGAAAAGTTGATGACTTGAAAGTTGATGACTTGGTATTACGTTTTGAATAAGCTTAAAAATAGTCTGTGAGAGTATAGGGGTTTAGAATATTGCTGACATCCAAGAATTCAGTTATGCTAAAAATATTGAATTTATTTCTTATTTCATTATAAAGAGGGCATATATATAAGAAATGCATTTCATCTTCAATATTAGTTGGACAAAAGTTACAGAATCTTTGGGATGCTTGGATAATTGGTCTTTTATATCTTCCAGTTTCAATATGGAGTGAATGGGCACTTACTCTCAGTTTTGTTAGTTTCTTTCTATATTCTTTTGGTATATTAAAATGTAGATACTTTTTTAAATTGTAGCCTTGGTTTATTTTACTATAGAATCGCAGTTTTCCAACGTTCAAGATCAAATAGTTCTTCAAATCAGTATCAACTTTTTCCACCAACTTTGATGCCATCAACTTTTTCAGTTCATTTTTGGATACTGAAGTAATCTGTGTTCCTATAAATTTTTCAATGGGTTGAAATAATTTTGTCCATGATACATTTGGGTTTTATTTATTTATTATTAAGTCTTCCTCAAAGGCTGCTACCAGTAGTTTATTAGCTCAACTTTACTTTGTAAAGTTTGAGCTATTGCCATGGCTTTGTCGTCCGTCGTCCGTGTGTACGTGTGTACGTAAGGCGTCAACAATGCAGTCTACAGGTCGTACCTTTGGTCGGATCATTATGAAATTTGTCATAGCTGTTGACATCAACATTTAGACCAGAATGATTAATTTTGGGGTCATTCGGTAAAAAAACATGGCCGCCAGTGGCCATCTTGCATTTCAAAATTCAATCCATAAGCACGGGCTACAGGGCGTACTGTTTGTCTGATCGTCATGAAATTTGTCATGGATGTTAATATTGACATGTAGATGGGAACGAGTAATTTTGGGGTCATTCGGCCCAAAAACATGGCCACCAGCAGCCATCTTGGATTTTACTCTTTGTATGACTAAATTCTTTAGCACGGGCTACAGGTCGTACTTTTAGTCTGATCATCATAAAATTTGTCAAGAATGTTAATAATGACATGTAGATGGGAACGAGTCATTTTGGGGTCATTCGGCCAAAAAACATGGCCGCCAGCAGGCATCTTTGATTTCACTCTTTGTATGACTAAATCCTTTAGCACGGGCTACAGGTCGTACCTTTAGTCCGATCATCATAAAATTTGTCATGGCTGTTGAAATTGGAATGTAGATGGGAACGAGTCATTTTGGGGTCATTCGGGCAAAAAACGTCCCAGAGATTTCAAAATTCAATCCATTAGCACGGGCCACAGGTCGTACTGTTCGTCTGATCATCATGAAATTTGTCATGGATGTTAATATTGACATGTAGATGGGAACGAGTAATTTTGGGGTCATTCGGCCAAAAACATGGCGGCCAGCGGCCTTCTTGGATTTTACTCTTTGTATGACTAAATTCTTTAGCACGGGCTACAGGTCGTACCTTTAGTCTGATCATCATCAAATTTGTCATGGATGTTAATATTGACATGTAGATGGGAACGAGTAATTTAGGGGTCATTCGGCCAAAAAACATGGCCGCCAGCAGCCATCTTTGATTTTACTCTTTGTATGACTAAATCCTTTAGCACGGGCTACAGGTCCTACTTTTAGTCTGATCATCATAAAATTTGTCAAGAATGTTAATAATGACATGTAGATGGGAACGAGTCATTTTGGGGTCAATCGGCCAAAAAACATGGCCGCCAGCAGCCATCTTGGATTTTACTCTTTGTATGACTAAATCCTTTAGCACGGGCTACAGGCCGTACCTTTAGTCTGATCATCATAAAATTTGTCATGGCTGTTGAAATTGGAATGTAGATGGGAACGAGTAATTTTGGGGTCATTCGGCCAATAAACATGGCCGCCAGTGGCCATCTTGGATTTCAAAATTTAATCCATTAGCACGGGCCACAGGTCGTACTGTTCGTCTGATCATCATAAAATTTGTCATGGATGTTAACAATGACATGTAGATGGGAACGAGTAATTTTGGGGTCATTCGGCCAAAAAAAATGGTCGCCAGCAGCCATCTTGGATTTTACTCTTTGTATGACTAAATCTTTTAGCACGGGCTACAGGTTGTACCTTTAGTCTGATCATCATAAAATTTGTAGTGAATGTTAATAATGACATGTAGATGGGAACGAGTCATTTTGGGGTCATTCGGCAGATAAACATGGCCGCCAGCAGCCATCTTTGATTTTACTCTTTGTATGACTAAATCCTTTAGCACGGGCTACAGGTCGTACCTTTAGTCTGATCATCATAAAATTTGTCATGGCTGTTGAAATTGGAATGTAAATGGGAACGAGTAATTTTGGGGTCATTCGGCAGAAAAACATGGCCGCCAGCAGCCATCTTTGATTTTACTCTTTGTATGACTAAATCCTTTAGCACGGGCTACAGGTCGTACATTTAGTCTGATCATCATAAAATTTGTCATGGCTGTTGAAATTGGAATGTAAATGGGAACGAGTCATTTTGGGGTCATTCGGACAAAAAACATGGCCGCCAGTGGCCATCTTGGATTTCAAAATTTAATCCATTAGCATGGGCCACAGGTCGTACTGTTCGTCTGATCATCATGAAATTTGTCATGGTTGTTAATATTGGATTTTACTCTTTGTATGACTAAATTCTTTAGCATGGGCTACAGGTCATACCTTTAGTCTGATCGTCATAAAATTTGTCATAGATGTTAATAATGACATGTAGATGGGAACAAGTCATTTTGGTGTCATTCGGCCAAAAAACATGGCCGCCAGCAGCCATCTTGGATTTTAATCTTTGTATGACTAAATTCTTTAGCATAGGCTACAGGTCGTACCTTTAGACTGATCGTCATAAAATTTGTCATGGATGTTAACGATGACATGTAGATGGGATACAATCATTTTGGGGTCATTCGGCCGAAAACATGGCCACCAGCAGCCATCTTGGATTTTACTTTTCTCTTCATGTCTATAAACTAGTATTAGACATTCAACTTTCCACATTCCTAATCGCTCCATTGACTGTAATACATTAAATTATTCCCTTTCCAAGTTGAGCTACAGTGTCATTGACACTTTCATGTTGATTTAGTTTGTTGTTCTCATCATGTTTTAGTCCTACTAGCCTTTTATAGTAGTTCATAGCTAATAAATGCATTTTCAAGCATATTGGATTTTCATTAACTTCTGAGTACACTGCTGTATTTGATGCTTTGCTGTTTACACCTAGGATGTCTTTCAATATAGCTGAGTAAGTTACCGGTATGTCCATACTGGATGTGAAAAAATTATTTATTGTCTTGAATTTAACATTCATGTCTGCCAACCAAATTTCACATCCATAAGTTAAAATTGGATGAATAACTGCACTTACCAATTGTAACCAAGTTTTAACAGATAATTTGGGGTAATATTTCAATTTACATTTCATTGAATAATATGCTCTTCGGGCTTTATCTGACAGATTCTGAAATATTATTTCCAGATATTTATATTCCTCGACCACTTCAAGTTGTGTGCTCCCATAACAAATCTTTCTATTCCTATATCTTTCTTTTTATTGAAAATAATTGCTTTGGACTTCTGTAAGTTTACATTCAGTTTCCAATCATTACAAAATGAATATAAGTTGTTCAAGCAGCATTGTAGCCCTTCTGGTGTCTCTGATAGTAATACCAAATCATCTGCATAAAGTAGATGGTTAAGTTTTGTATTATTTATCATAACTGGGTCTGAGATCATACAATCAATATATTCTTCAAAGTCATCAATAAATATATTGAATAATATCGGGCTGAGACTGTCGCCTTGCTTCACCCCTCTGTCGGCTTTGAAAGGATCACTGTTGTATCCATTATCAGTTTTACATGAGTATAAAGTTTTTGAGTACATGTCCACTAAAATATTATAAAGTTTACCCTTTATTCCATTTTTCCTCTATTTTTGAAAAAGAAGGGGGTCTCTCTATACACTGTCGAAGGCTTTCCCGAGGTCAATGAAAGCAGTGTATAATTTTTTACCCTTGACCTCAAGATATTTAGTCATCAAGGTTTTCATTATAAAAACATGATCAGTTGTTCTGGATCCTGGGATGAAGCCTATTTGTTTAACTGATAATTTTTGCTCTTCAATCACTACTTCAATAAGAAATTTAACTAATCTTTTCTGTAAAATATTGGTGAAAAGTTTTCCTAAGTTACTGGAGATACTAATGCCTTTGTAATTATCGCAATTGGTTGGGTCACCTGATTTGTATAAAGAAATGAGAATGGACAAGTTCCAACTTGTTGAGAAAATTCCGGTGTCAAAATTTTTGTTGAAAAGGTTAGTCAACGTGAGTAGCATACTGTCTTGACTATATTTCAGAAATTCGTTGAGAATAAGGTCTATCCCATCCTTCTTCTTATTTTTCAAAGATTTGATCGATTGATGGAACTTCAGCACAGGTAAACGGGTGGTCTAGCAGACATGTATTTAATGTATATGTCTATGAAGTAAATGTCAACAAATATTACCGAATGTACCAGTATTTAAATATACCCCAGCCTCAAGCAGTCGCATATCATTGGTTTCGCATTGAACATCATTTTGTTTCAATATGATTGACAATAGATCAAATTACTGAGAATAAAATTGGAAGCTTGTTAATAGGTTGTTGATTTATGTAACAGAGTTTTAGAAATCTCTTCTCATATTGTTGAGATGACTCATTTTTAGAAAGAGTTTTAGAAATCTCTTCTTTATTTTTAGAAATAATTTTTAGAAATCTCTTCTCATATTGTTGAGAAGACATTTTTAGAACTCATTTTTAGAAAGAGTTTTAGAAATCTCTTCTCATATTGTTGAGATGACTCATTTTTAGAAATCATTTTTAGAAAGAGTTTTAGAAATCTCTTCTTTATTTTTAGAAATAATTTTTAGAAATCTCTTCTCATATTGTTGAGAAGACATTTTTAGAAATAATTTTTAGAACTCATTTTTAGAAAGAGTTTTAGAAATCTCTTCCCATATTGTTGAGAAGACTCATTAGTTCATGTCCTAGATTCTCTGAACCCTGAAATCTCGGATAATGAGGTTGAAATCTTGATGAGTTTCTTCGGTTGGTCCTGGCAATGTTGTTTGCATGGTGGTTCCTGTTGTCGTTGTATGACTTCATGTATTCAAAATAGTTAGCTAGACCCAGCATTGGGTTTAAGTGTGTCTTCACCATCCTGACGAGTTCGATTGTCCCACTTCTATCTAGGTGAATGCCATCCCATATATAGAGATGATTTGATTTTGCGTTTATGATATCATTTTCAATTTATGTCGAATTTTTTTATTTTTTGATGATTGAGTCAGTTTCTCCATTAAATTCATACACCTTTTTAGCTCAACTTACTTTTGTAAGTTTGAGCTATTGCCATGGCTTGGCGTCCGTCGTCCGTGTGTGCGTGTGTCCGTCAACAATTTCCTTTGGCGCGGGCTACAGGTCGTACCTTTGGTCTGATCTTTATGAAATTTTGCATGAATGTTGACATTGACATGTAGATGGGAACGAGTCATTTTGGGGTCATTCGGCCAAAAAACATGGCCGCTGGTGGCCATCTTGGATTTCAAAATTCAATCCATTGGCGCGGGCTACAGGTCATACTGTTCGTTTGATCATCATGAAATTTGTCATGGATGTTAATATTGACATGTAGATGGGAACGAGTCATTTTGGGGTCGTTCGGCCAAAAAACATGGCCGTCAGCAGCCATCTTAGATTTTACTCCTTGCATGACTAAATCATTTGGCGCAGGCTACAGGTTGTAGTTTTTATCGGAACTTCATGAAATTTGTCATGGATGTTAACAATGACATGTAGATGGGAACGCGTGATTTTGGGGTTGTTCGGCCAAAAAACATGACCGCCAGCAGCCATCTTGGATTTTACTCTTTGCATGACTAAATCCTTTGGCGCGGGCTACAGGTCGTACCTTTGGTCTGATCTTTATGAAATTTGTCATGAATGTTGACATTGACATGTAGATGGGAACGAGTCATTTTGGGGTCATTTGGCCAAAAAACATGGCCGCTGGTGGCCATTTTGGATTTCAAAATTCAATCCATTGGCGCGGGCTACAGGTCGTACTGTTCATCGGATCATTATGAAATTTGTCATGGATGTTAATATTGACATGTAGATGGGAACGAGTCATTTTGGGGTCGTTCGGCCAAAAAACATGGCCGCTGGCAGCCATCTTGGATTTTACTCTTTGCATGACTAAATCCTTTGGCGCAGGCTACAGGTCGTAGTTTTGATCAGAACTTCATGAAATTTGTCATGGATGTTAACAATGACATGTAGATGGGAACGAGTGATTTTGGGGTTGTTCGGCTAAAAAACATGGCCGCCAGCAGCCATCATGGATTTTACTCTTTGCATGACTAAATCCTTTGGCGCGGGCTACAGGTCGTACCTATGGTCTCATCTTTATGAATTTTGTCATGAATGTTGACATTGACATGTAGATGGGAACGAGTCATTTTAGGGTCATTCGGCCAAAAAACATGGCCGCTGGTGGCCATTTTGGATTTCAAAATTCAATCCATTGGCGCGGGCTACAGGTCGTGCTGTTCGTCTGATCATCATGAAATTTGTCATGCATGTTAATATTGACATGTAGATGGGAACGAGTGATTTTGGGGTCGTTCAGCCGAAAAACATGGCCACCAGCAGCCATCTTGGATTTTACTCTTTGCATGACTAAATTCTTTGGCGCGGGCTACATGTTGTAGCTTTGGTCAGAACTTCATGAAATATGTCATGGATGTTAACAATGACTTGTAGATGGGAACGAGTGATTTTGGGGTCGTTCGGCCAAAAAACATGGCCGCCAGCAGCCATCTTGGATTTTACTCTTTGCATGACTAAATCCTTTGGCGCGGGTTACAGGTCGTACCTTTGGTCTGACCTTTATGAAATTTGTCATGAATATTGATATTGACATGTATATGGGAACGAGTCATTTTGGGGTCATACGGCCAAAAAACATGGCCGCTGGCAGCCATCTTGGATTTCAAAATTCAATCCATTGGCACGGGCTACAGGTCGTACTGTTTGTCTGATCATCATGATATTTATCATGGATGTTAATATTAACATGTAGATGGGAACGAGTCATTTTGGGGTCGTTTGGCTAAAAAACATGTCCGCCAGTAGCCATATTGGATTTTACTCTTTGCATGAATAAATCCTTTGGTGCGGGCTACAGGTCGTAGCTTTGGTCGGAACTTCAAGAAATTTGTCATGTATGTTAACAATGACTTGTAGATGGGAAACGAGTCATTTTGGGGTCGTTCAGCCGAAAAACATGGCCGCCAGCAGCCATCTTGGATTTTACTCTTTGCATGACTAAATCCATTGGCACAGGCTACAGGTCATACCTTTGATCAGATCATTATGAGATTTGTAAAGGCTGTAGATGCGAACAAGTCATTTTGGGGTAATTCGGAAAAAAACATGGCTGCCGGTGGCCATTTTAGAATTTACTCTTTGCATCAATAAATCCTTTGTCACACCATAATCACCACATCCCTGATCCGATCATTATGAAACCTGTTATGAATGTTGATATTGACATGAACATCTAGTCTTACTTAGACATTTCAATTAGCACTTTTCCTATTCCTCCATTTACTGTCGACCATTAAATTATTCCCCTACCTAAGTTGAGCTACAGTGTCATTGACACTTTCATTGTTGTACTCCTCCTCTCCTATTCTCTCGAATGCCGGAATGGTATGCATCTTAATTTTCTCCTTGTCCACGTAGTTAACAAGCTCCTCCAAATTGTATTTTGCAGTTTCCACAGAATCTTGAGATAGATCGTTGCTTCCAACCGCAAGCACAATATGATTTGGTTGTTGTTTTAAAGATCTTATGAATTTTAAAACAATTTTGTTTTGTTTTAAAATTCATAAGATTTATTGTCCATACAATAACAAAATACTCTCCCGCCCCCTCCTGAAAAAGAGTCTGATGATATAAAGCAGTAATTCGATTTTGAAAGGCCTTATAAGCTTGTTTTAACCCTTTCAGTGCCAAGACCAATTTTTGTATCAACCCATATTTTTGTATCAACCCATATTTCATGCAGAATGAGGTCCCCAGATGGTTAATTTAATGATGCTAGCCAGCTGTGCAGGGTAGCATCACTAAATTCACCTCCAGAACCTCAATCTGCAAATGTCCAGTAGGTCACTAAATTCACCCCCAGAACCTCAATCTGCAAATGTCCAGTAATCAGTATTAAGAGCCAATACTGATTACCGTACCGTTACCAAGGTAAATCAATGAAAATTTACCGATACCAATACCGGGATTGAAATTTCAATACCGCCCATCTCTATATACATGTATAGCTCAATTGTATGACTTCCCTAGCCATATACCGGTACATGTTCCCGGTTTGTCCATCTGAAGATGATATATAGCAGCAATTCGATTTTGAAAGGCATTATAAGCTTGTTTTAAATCTTTCAGTGCCAAGACCGATTTTTGTATCAACCCATATTTCCTTGATCATTTTTCAAATTTATTGATTATAATAATGTGATACATTGATGGAAAGAGCTCTTGGCACTGAAAGGGTTAAAAACGTTGCAGTCTACAGATGCATGCAATGTGTTACTATGTTTTTTCCAATTTTGTGTTGGGTTTTTCGGCGTTCCTTACACAATGGCATGGATATTTCATATATGAATTCTGGGTGTTTTGTGCCAATTTTGATAGGTCGTAGTGATGGGCGGTATTTCAATGGAGGAACAATGAATAACATGCTGCAACATCTACACCTGGAATCCCTAGAAGGCCAAAGGTGTGACCAGCGACTCCAGTTGTTTGGCAAGGTAGTGGATGGTCTGGTCCCGGGTATCATCACCAAAGATCTTTTGAGACCAAAAAACAAAGTGGGTAAATAAATCAAAGCTCGAAATTTTGAGGGATAAATTTCAAGGAACTTTGTTTCCACACAAGAGTGTAACAACTTAAAGCCCTACGAACTAATAGAATTGAACACTCCAGATTTCAAAAACTCATTCTTTCCAAAGTCACTCAAGGACTGGAATACTCTGGAGGAAGACAGCATGCATACCTTCCAAACTACAATGGATGGAAACCCAGCAGGGAACAACAAAATCATCCTAAAGTATTGTGAGAACAAACTGTGAATTAACCACGTTTGAATTTCGATATCTCATTGTTTGATAATTCTCCTGACATTAATATTTGAACCAGCAGGAAAATGGATGGTTTACATGGTTCTATTTACAATTTGACACTATTTCCATACTTTATCAAAACATTGTATTGAGGGACCCAAAAATAAAATAAAATCAACCTATAAAGTTATATTTTAAATGTTTCTTGAACTTCTCCCTAAATTGTGTAGAAATTGAGGTTTTATTGCTCTTATGAAACTTGAATAAATTTCTATAAATTGAGTTAGTCGTTCTGATGCATGCACATTTTATTTGTTCAGTAATGCCCTAAATAATCAACTCCTTAACCACAGCAGAATTATGGGTAACTTTTCAGGATTTAGTCGGAAATATGGCTTGTTGCCATTCATCGGAAAGTTCTCACTCATTGGCAACAAGCCATATTTCCGACTAAATACTGAAAAGTTACCCATAATTCTGCTGTGGTTAAGGAGTCGATTATTTACAGCACTACTGTAAGTATTTTATGTATTTATTGGCCTATTTTGATCCCGGGGCATTACAAAAGCTACTCGATCAAACTGAAATATTGGAAAATCACACAAATCAGCTGAATACCAAATAGCAATGAGACAACTAATGATAACTTTGTCTGTTTCTCATTTTAGGCTGGAAAATGAGCTCATCAACATTCACTTCTAGCCTCACATGATGTCATTCTCTCTTAATGAGGATCAAGCTGAATCTGCTTCAGCAGGTGAGAAGAGTTCTAGTTATGTATCAGTGTAGTTTCCAGTAATTATTTGGGGACACCTGTTTTATATGCCAAAGTCATATCCGAAGGCCGCAGCCCTAAGTTGGGTAGGGTATGGGGTGGCCTACCCCTGGAATTACATGTTCATATTGCCATAAAATGACAACTTATTGCTTTATTTGATGATTTAGTGTTAGTTGTGTTTGTTTTCTAGTAGTAATGGTCAAAAACAAATTATCTGAGGATTTTTTTTACTTTCTACATGTAACTGTTTTTTGGGGCGCCCATACCTGTTACAGGTACCAAAACTGGCCTGGAAATTACTCTGTAATATGTATCAACCCCAATAATAACCCATGTTCTTGCTGGGGTTGAGTTGCCCTCTTCTATAATCATTAACAACAACTACAGTAACAATCATGCCTCAGAATATGGTGCTGAACATTTGCAGAATGAGGTCCCCAGAGGGTGAATTTAGTGACTCTAGCCCGCACAGTGGGTTAGCATCAGTAAATTCATCCTCTGGGGACCTCATTCTGCTTGGGCCTCAACTCCTCTGGAAAGTATCTTTGTTATCAAATTAACAAGTTTTTTTTTTTAATTCTTTAGAAAGTTTCTTTTTCAGTTTAGTTTTCTAAAATTGGCAGACAACACAATGCATAATCGAGGTGACCAATGGGTGCACATCACCATCTTCACCATCATGGAACTTAAATATGTGTCTAGGTCTCCCACAGCAGATGAGGCCATGCAGAATGAGGTCCCCAGATGGTTAATTTAATGATGCTAGCCAGCTGTGCCAGGTAGCATCACTAAATTCACCCCCGGAACCTCAATCTGCAAATGTGCAGCACTATATTTTGATGCCAGGTAACAATTACGTCAAACGCCAAAAAATGCTTACGTGACTCCCACTAAGGTAGACTAGATACTCCATTGTAATATTGTTAAAGATGGTCTATCTCTTTGTAAACATGTGCTGTATAGTTACCGGGGCATAACATATTAGATGTGATTCGAAGATCCCTCTCCGGAAATGCTTCTATCAATTAATATTGATTATATTTTGAATATTTTCTAAAACATGTGGTTGTTCAGCTAACGAACAATAGTGGTTACTCTTAACAGAGACCAGAAATTTTATTTTGCGCCAGTGCATTATCTGATACATGTATATGCGAGGCTACTTATGGGAAAGTCACATACATGTATATAAGAAAATGGCTGGCAGAGGATCTTTAATGCTGCTCCAGCACAGCTCCCATCATGAAAGGGTTAAGTAAGAACAATTCTTTGTGCTGCAAATTCAGATATAAAAATATTATGAGCAAGTTTATTCTCTATTACCACCCAGTTACCCCAGCGGAGTGTTCAGCATCTCTTTGCCGTTATTTTTTAGATCTAAATGTATCTACAGTTCACTGATTGTTATCTGTTCTTCTTTCTTAGATTTTAGCTTTAGTAAAATGGAGGATGAGCTGACGTGCCCAGTTTGTTTGGAGTTGTACGCAGACCCACTCATGTTGGCATGTTCGCACAGTATATGTAAGAAATGCCTGCAGGATATCAACAAAAATAATATCAAAACCAAACGGAACACTGATGGTGAGCTCTATAAATCATCTCTCATAACACTTTCATGCCGGGAACTGCGCTGGTGCATCATTGAAGACCATATGCCAGTCCTTCTCAGGAGACAGGAGTGATTGCACTAGCACCCATACGCACTTGTGATTTTCAATTCACGGGTACTAAAATTCGCACTCGTCCCTCTTGTCAAAATGCTTATGGTGACTATAATCGTTGATTCAATATTGAAAAAATTTAAGGTTTATTTACATCCTTTCCCATCTGAGTTATATTATGGACATATGAAAGTGTAACTGGATATAAGTCTATCCCACAATAACATTTTGTTTGAGAAAAACCCAACATACGATTATATTATGGTGCAATATTACACCTCTCATCTGAATTGGGGGAGCAAATAAATGCTCTTGCTGTGTTTTCCTCATGGGCAGACTGATGCCAACTGGTGCATTCTCTTATATATGTGAGTCTCCCATAGGGAGCCTCGCATATATAAGACAATGCACTGACTTACAAGGACAAGGTAAATATTGTTAGCCGATGCATTCTCTTATATATGTGAGGCTCCCTATGGGAGACTCATATATATAAGACAATGCATTGGCCCATGGTTTTCGCAAAATTTCAGGAAGCTTCAGTCGTGGAAGGGTTAACCCTTCTTCACTGAATGGATTGTCTCATTCAGTTCTAAAATTATACATTGGAATGGTCTATAATTCATCTGGGGGGATGTTCAGGAAATATATAGTACAGATAAACATAGTACAAGTATGGAAGGATTCTTCATTGGTGGGACGTGTTCAGATAATAATTTAAACATATGGCCTAAGACCGTTGGTTGAACATATTATCTGAACATTCCTTAGGAATTTTGTCATCAATGAGTATTTAGTATAGAAAGGGTTGAATGCAGATTAAAGAACTTCAGTTTGCATGTTCAGACTTGTAAAAGCCTGAGTCTGTTTGTTGAACTTGTTATCTGAATATTTCCTCCAAATGACTGAATAGGAATCCTATCTCTTCGGTGCGTGTATTTTCAAAACATCCCTCCAAATGAATAATAGACCATTCCAGCAGAGTTTCTGCTGGGCGTTTGGGGAATCTGTAGCCACTGTGGGAAATCTCAGTCCATCAACAAATTGAGAATATATAATAGTATTTATAAACCGGTTCACACCCCTCGGCCAACCAGATCACTTCAATCCACGAACAATATTTCTTGTATGAATCTGTATTTTGCCAAAGCCGAAATATAGACTTGAGCTAAACATGAGATATGAGCGGAAGGTGTGAATTATAACAATACACCATGATAATGATCGCAGTCATGGGGTGCATGGAAGTTAACTGAGCGAAATCCACATTTGTTTGGAATGTAAAATCCACAATAATCACTGTTGAACTATAACATTGAGAATATTCTACAAACCACAGATTTGTTTTAGTATTTTTACATGAATGCCAGTGATATTTCAACACAAAAACTTCCTGTAATGTGAAACAGTTTCTCTTTGGGGGTCGGAATGTTCGAACCCTATCGGCACTTGTCACCTGGGTTCTGAAATATAAATCCAATATGGGAACCAAGATGAAAATAACATTAACATCTGCAACAGCTTATTGTCGCAAGGAGGAATTTGAATAAACAATACTTAAAATTTGGAGACAAAATGTTTATCGACGCTGATAAATAATTCCGAAGCAAGTGCTCCCACTGTCAACAATCATTTGACTTGTGTGGTAGGAATATATGTAACACCACACAACATTCAAATAATCTTTGATCGAATAGTAATTGATACATAATCATCATAGTGAATCATCATAGTGGCTCAATTCTATTTGCCTTGACAGTAATATAAATTGTAATTGTATTTCATTTTTATATGCCTGGTTTTTAAGAAAATTGGTATGTGGGTTTACTAGCACAAAATACAGGTCAAGTTCGAATTCGGGTATAGCCTGCCAAATTTCACCAGAATTATGTCCTTTTTCTTTTGACATTTGCACTCAATTTTTGTTTCCGGATGATAACTTCAGGAAGTCTGAACTGAATGGAATGAAATATTGTATGTGTGTTTACTAGCCCAAAATAAAGGTCAAGTTCGAAATTTGGTTCCACCCGCCAATTTTCACCAGTGTTATGGCACATTGTTGGAATAACACAGGTGTATTTTGCCATGCCCAAGCGATGCTTTTTTTTGCAGAGTTAAGGTAATATAAACTTAAAGTTGTTGTCTTTTGGCGCTACATAAACGGTAGAGGAAACTATTAAAATTGGCAGTTTATTTCCATGTCCGAGTGCGACTTCACTGCATTCATGAAAAAGTTTTTACCATTACATATTCCCAATCATCCTTCAGTGGCTAACATCTGAACGTATTCAACATAATGATAAATCAATACAGTGTGTTCTTTGATAAAGTACTCGGGACGTAACCTGGCTGAATCAGCCACATGCTTTTTAGCTATGTCCACTTCAATGTCTTTCATAATAATGCAAAAAGTGTTGATGTGTGTAGCCCTGAATAGCAATCTTTTTCTACAAAATGGTTCATTGATGATCAGCGTTGGCTGGCAAATAAAATTCTCTTCATTTACCATTCCCTGTATGCTTTATTTAGTGGCAGATATGGTGAAATTTTGGTGATGGGGAATGGACTCTAAAAGGGACACACCGCCCCTTAATACAAAAAAGATAATGTTTATTGTCAAAGCATTAATTTTAAGTTATTCTGTATTTTTTTCCCCTAGACTCTGTTCATTGACTATTTTAGTGAACGAAGAACTCTAGATCTTATAATTCTTGTTGTTTACATTTGAACATTTGTCAATATGTTGTGATAGAATAAAGGGGAAAGCATTCCACGCTATAAACTATTTTTGCTTTTATTTTAGGACACAGAATCATAACAAACTCTATATATTAATGACTCTCATGTATATATGGAAACTCAAAAATTATGTGAACTTTTAATTTTATTGTATGAATTAATTTTACTTGTGTTGCTTCTTTTCAGTCTTGGATTGTCCAACATGTCGACATAGGCACAAATTCACCAAAGATGTTATCTCTCAACTTCCTAAGAATCTCGCTCTGGAAAATGTTGTTTTTCGTTTCCAAGAATTGCGAAGTACTAACATGTGTCGCAGTCTTGATAGCTCATGCGGAGCATCTAGCCCTGTCTTTAATTCAGTCGAATTTGCTTCATTTCCGGAAGAATCCAGTGGCATGTGTGGACTATGTGAGGAGAAAACGCCAACAAAGGCGAGCTGGCATTGTGAACAGTGTTGTGTTCTTTACTGCCAAAAATGTTTTGATAACTTTCATCCACGTCGAGGTCCCCTATCGCACCACAAGGTCATTAAAGCGAGGAGCAGTGGTGTCAAGCCAAAGTCAGTATTCTGCGCTGATCACGAGATGGAGACCGTGACGATATTCTGTGATAATTGCAAGCAGTTGATCTGTCATCTGTGTGTCTGTGATGGTGTAGGACAACACTGTGGACATAAGGTTGTATCTCTTGACACTGCTTGTGAACATGTAAAGGTTAGTACCAGGTACAGTATAACTTCTGGGGCAGGCTCACAAACATACTTGAAGACTTTTGCAAATGTTCATTTTGTTACCTTTGTTGGTGTATTTGTTTTACTCTGTTACAAGAATAATGAAGGCTTCATATCTTGGACATCATGCTATTATTACCTTTTGTGACCTATTCAAAAAGCTTGACAAAGTTACAAAGCAAATTGTTATACCCCCATGACCAAAAGAAATGGTTCATCCATCCAGGCAGATATGAGAAATCTCAACCACCGATTATCGGATCTCGACGAAATTTGGTATGGATGTTCATTACCATGGGGATATCCTATGGAGTGTTCGTGATTGTTTGGTTTACCGTTCTAGCGTTATTCATCTTTGTTTATCTGGAAATTGTTTTCTCCATCCGAGCAGATATCTCCACCACCAATTGTCAGATCTCATTGAGTTTTGGTATGGCTGTTCACTACTGTGAGGACATTCAGTGTAGTGTTAAATCGATTTGTTTAGGTTTTCTATTCTAGATTTATTTATCTTTGTGTATCTGGAAATGTTGTATCTTTTTGTCCATCCGAGCAGATATCTAAGCCACAGATTGTCAGATCTCAATGAAATTTGGTATGGATATTCACCAATATGAGGACATTCAAAGGAGTGTTCATTTGTTTTGTTCAGGTTTTCGATTCTAGAGTTGTTCATCATTATGTTGACTTTATTGTCTGTCTGAGTATGTCAGCCACGGGTTATAGGTATGCCCACACTAGGCGGTATGTCACACAGGGTTATGCTCTGGACAACAGCCCAGCTCTTTAGCCTTTTGCTCCCGATGTCATCTTGTGAACTGCAGCTAATAAGTCATACCAATATTTAGCCCTTCCATGACTGGAGCTTCCTGAAATTTTGCTAAACCCTGTGCCAATGCATTCTCTTGTATATGCGAATCTTCCATAGGGAGCCTCGCATATATAAGAGAATACACTGGCCTAACATTATTTACATTGTCCTTGTAAGCCTGTGCATTCTCTTTATAAATATATATGCAAGGCTCCCTATGGGAGACTCACATATATAAGATAATGGATTAATGCACTGGCACATTATCTTTAATTCTGCACCAGTGCAGCTCCATCATGAAAGGGTTAAATATGTGGCATGAAAACTTATATTTTCTAATGCCTGTCCCAGTTCTCCCTGAATGTCTTGCCATTCTTAGCTGCCTTAGGTTTGTTAAGTAATTATCTCTTGGAAACAGGAATTATAGGGCGATGGAAACACCTGACACCTGGATATATGACCTATTGCCCTTATTGCCAATTGTGCATTTTAATTAACCTCGGTGCCTTTTTATAATTCTCAGTCTGGAACAGAATTAGGTATACCTCATTCATCAATATTCATAAATTCCCTGCCATCATTTGTACTTGTTACATGTATATCATGGTAGGGCAGTATGAAGGCAACCAACTAAGGTTATGCTGCTCCTGTACAATACCAGTTCAAATTAAAATTAGACTCTCGAATAAGCTACGCATTACAGAGCCTAAAGGAAATATCTGGGAATTTCATTACCACCCCGAAGCATATTGTCAGTGTCAGCCAATCACAGCAATAAAAACAGTAAAGCAATGAAGCCAATAAGGCGATTGTTGGAATTCCGCGACTCCCCAGTTTCTTGCCACATAGCCTAATAAATTTCCTTTCACGTTATTAATTAAACAATAAAACACATCTATGAAGAGTTCAGAATTTACCAAAAATGCCTAGCAAGTAGAAAAGAATTAAGTATTTCCAAAAATTTCAACAGTTAACACCTGGTTATTCGCCAAAATGAAACTGAAAGGAGATATCATTCCGTCAATCGTAAACTATATGTGCGCTGTGATGTCTTACTGCAGGGATTGCATGCAGAAGGTTTTAATAAGAGGTGGTAATCTGAATGATAGTGAAATCCTTTAGACTCTGTAACACGCAGCTTTTTCGAGAGTCTAATTATAATATAATTAGAACTGGTGCAATACATATTATATGACACATACATATTCATTGTCCCCTGACATTCCGTCGGAGGACTATATTCATGAACCTCGTCCATGCGTCTGTTCTTGTCTGGCTGGAACTTTGTCCAAGGCTGTATTCTGTCATTTTCTGGTAAATTTGTTTAAATCTTGGCACATATATAAACCAGCATGCGAACCTGCGCATCTGCGCATTTTTAGATCGCACAGACTCATTTTGGCAGTGTTATTGCCCTTTTTCGACATAGAATCATATATCTTTTGTCTGAGCCTGTATTCGGTCATTTTCCAGGCAATTTTTTAAAAACTTGGCACATATGTTAACCAGCATGGGCACCTGCACACCAGCGATTTTTAATTCAGTAGGAGTCAATTGGCTGAGTTATTGCAATATTTTGACATATAAATTAAATCATGCTTGTTAGATGATGTCCATTTAGCTTGTTTCTGTTGTTTTCAGGACAGTTTATGTAAAGCTAAAGAATCTGCAGAGGGTTTGCTCTCTAATCTCACAGAATCAACACTCAAATTAGATGAACTTTCTCAAGAAATTGAGGTAATTTACAGCCAGAGATAGAATAAAAAATCATTTAAAATTTAAATAGTGACCCAACAAATTTTTTACATTTGATTATCAATGAACAACACAGTTATTTACTAATTCTAATTCACACTATATAGCGTTTCCCACTACGCAATCCTGATTGCTTAAACAAAATAAAAGGCATGAGGTTGCCACCTTGCCACCTATTCACTTGTATACTTGTAGAACTGAATGGAAGAGTCAATTTAGCAGTCAAAAGTTAAAGGTGGTCTATTTCTTCCTATAACAAGATTTATATAGTTTCCAAGGGGCTAAAATAATAATTATGAATCGAACTTCGAAGACCCCTGTCTGGAAATGCTTCTATTAATTAATATTGATTTTATTTCAAAATTTTCTGGTTCAATACATTCAATCAGTTTGGGACATTTTGCAACTCGTGGAAACGATCGGAGTGTAGCAAGCGGCAGAATTTATACTTATACTCTATACTTATAGTTTATCTCTATCTGAGATTGCTTGAAAGTTTCATGACGGGCTGTTCTAAAAATAGTAATGAAAAAAATGTCCAATTCATTATCGCATTATATAAAAAATAATGATTTAAAATAAATTTTAATTGATAGAAGCATTTCCAAACAGGTGTCTTCGACTCATATTTTTTATTTTATACCCCAGAAATTATATGAAACGTATTTGGGAAGAGATAGACCATCTTTAAAAGCAAAGTCATGTATTGTCAGACTAATTTACTTTAGGAGAGATATACATTTTGATGCACTTTTTTCCAGAAAATTTATGGTCAAGCTTGTCAGAAAATTGACCATCAGTACCAGAGATCCGTAAGCGACTTCACCGCTGCTCTGATGGTCAAGCATGGTCTTCTCTTATCTAAGGTTACTGCCACAAAATCCAAATCTATAGAGAGATTAAACTCTCATGCTGCTGGTAATAAGAGTGTATCAAATGATCTGGAGTCGTTAGCGGAGACATGCAAGAAACTTCTTGATGTTGATGACATAAAGTCACTACTTGTCAAAGCCAAAGATGTTGAACCTGTCATCACGAAACTGGCAGAGTTCACAGAGAGGTTAGTTAATATCATTTATTACTTATTTTGATTGGCTAAGGCATCGTGATTTTCTGCTCAATTTTGGGTTGAAATTAGCCACAATTTTAGAAATTTTACAGGACCATGCTATGTTTATTTGAGGACTGCTAATGTGTCAATTTACATGGTCTACGGTGAATTTGATCTATTACTAATAATTAGGAAGCACTTGTTTTCACTACATTTCCTTCCTAACTGACTGGGCTGACCCTATGTTAATTTGGACAAATATTATTCATATGTGATTTCATATGTTCACCCATGCATGTGTTGCATCATTTGGTGTAACCTCCGGTTTTTATTACATACCTGTTACTGAACAACATCCTTTTCCATGATTGTTTTTCCGCCAAGGAGAAGCCCTCAACTGAACTATATGGATTACGTCTCCGGCCTTGTGTCAATTAGGAGGGTTAAAATTTTATTGCTGTGCCGACCCCACTCACACCCGTGTCCAGATTAGTCTCGCATGAATACACCCGCATTCTATCTATTGTCTAGTCAGTTTTTATTCCTCCTCGCCAGGACAGGATCGTTTCTATTTTCTCAAGGTTGTATCTTTCTGTGTTGCGAGTTTATCGACTCAATATTTATTGTTGATATTACAAAGTTGCAATTTATTGTACCCGATAGTTAATTAATATTTCTCACATCCGAAACGGGAACTTTTTTCGTTTCACTGTATCCGTAATTTGTTTCCGTGTTTTCTGTTTTCCTCAAGACGGCTTTATCTTCCAACAATTGGAATTAAGATGGCCATCTTGACAATGACTAAAGAAGCACATAGCTTACTTGTGGCAAAACCACACCGTGCATATTGTGCCACACATACGGCGTGATGACTATCATGACTTACAATTGAGGACGCAATGTAGTACGGTATGCGATATCTCCTAATTTCGTGCTACACGTGTTTCACTTTACATAAGTTTCCGTCGACTCGCTTCGGTTATTTCGTAAGTTCCGTTGCTTTGTATCCTAATGTATACTGCCAACTCATACATGGCACTGCTCTGTTAATTCGCAGAAAGTTGCACAGGACAGCCATATCCTCCTTTGTAATAATTTACATGAATAAATACGAAAGATGGTACTTGTTATCACTATCAGATGACAATTCACATTTCTTTCGACTGAGCGATCTGTAACATTGTTTTCACGATCAATACCTGCGAATCTACGCCCGCCAGTATGTATGAGCGCGTGGTCTTGTTAGACACATGGCAAATGTAATAACACATTACATCGACTTCAAGGTATGTAGAAAATTCTGCCTTGTCTATCACGATTAAATATCATATAACTCATTGTATCATCGGTACAATAGTTACTAACACTCCGTCACAGGGGGATGGTATTCGTTATCACATATATAACCACACTTCAAATTGATGTGTTGTCTGACGATCTAAATATTGTGTTGCATTCTTTACATCAGGGCCTCATGTATGCTGTCAGAACTGACTACTAGTATGCTTACATATGGTGAACAGTTTTCATCCCAATACTGACATACTTTGCAGTTTCATCAGTGAATGATAACGGCAAACAGCGAAATAGACAGAATACATATTGTCACGTGCTCCAGATTCACTGCCAATAGTCTTTCCAGTAGAGAACATCACTTGGCTCACTAACTTCTATTTCCACATATATCAAAACGATATTCTGCCAAATAGCTTTCACTCGTGTATGATGCGCAGTTACATGCAACACATTTATATTGCGCAGAATATCAGAAAGGACTGCATTTGTATTGTTACATGTCTAAAGCGAGCTTACATGCGCAGCATTTATATTGCGCACATCTACTGCCAATATATTTCCGAAACCGGCCAAGACATGGCTCTTCGTCTATTGTCACATATCCACTGATTATGTGACAAAACGATTCGATACAATCATGACGAAAATGAAGGCATTCGTATCTTCACGTCCGCTGTAAGCGCACTTTCCTAACGGAAACCGCCTAGTTCTTGCCTATGTGCATTCGGAATCATCGTCCTCATATACGAGAAAAGACAGTATCTTACCTGTCATAGCAGGTAAGATCACGTGGCCAGGGGTATAACGTGATTTTATATTAACCTTACTTTATACTCAATAACCTAGATTGTATTGTGTTATGTATATTAACCTTGCTTTGTTATAACTAACAGCATGTCTTGCAGTCGAACATGATTCGAATTTGATAGCCACACACCGTGCAGGTTGCTCATTCACGGGTGTATTACTTGTTATAGTTGGGTAAGGGCATATTAGTCAATGATTACCTACTTTGAGCAACCGTACCAGTCTTTACCTCGGGCAGGACCAGTTCTGGCCCCCCAGGTCCTGCTACGGCAGTGTGAACCAATGGTAGGCGGGTGCTGCAAGTGGTTGATTCGGGAAACCAATCTTCACGGGCGATTGCTCCGGCACCTTTCTCTCAGGTGCCTAATGGTTGTGGCAATACGATTATTAAATTTCGAAAAAATTCACATCGATATACTATTATTCCACATAGAGTGAAATTTCCATCAGTATTTTGATTTCGGCCTGGATTCCTGCCACGAAGATCTGTTTATAGGCCACCACAATTATTGGGCACCTGGGAGTAGCCTTTGGCGGCTGTTCTGGGTGGGGAAGACTCGTTGTCACGTGACGCTCTTGCTCTCATAGACATAGCGCACCAGCCAAATGGCCTTCTGACTCTTCCCCATGGTGCAGTGGCCCACATCATTACAAGATGGGGTCCAGTCGATCCCCTGGAATCGTAATACCTTTGGGATACATCCGGGCCTGCTCCTCCGCCGTCATGTGATCATAGTGGTATGTCATCGACATTTATTCCAGTTTGGTCAGGACCACCTGCATTTGGGGGATTCCATGGCAGGGGCTTCCTCTGATCAAATGGCTCATCAGAACTTATTCCCTCTGGCCTTGGGGGCGCAGCTTGCTGATGCCCCAGAATTTGAGGGGGTGACCTTGGACAGGACATAGCTACTTATCCCAAATGCAAGAGCATTTGTCTTGCGTCGAACCATTTCAGAGTAGGCCTCTTCCACAGTCTGGTATCCCAACCTGATGCAGCCAATTCTGTTGGCTGGCGTCGATCTTGACATGCTTCTCTGCATCGCGTGGCGTCGGCAGGTTTGACGACGATGAGCAAGAATCGCGGGTCGACAGTGGGTCACCAGGCACACTGTCGGACGAGGATTCTGATGTTCCGCTGGTAAGTGATTTTGTACAGGATGAGGATACAGGTTGATATCTTATATTGCTTCATTTAATTCAACAATTTGCGATAAGTACAAGTATTTATCTCAGTCAGGAAAGATCCAGCGCTGTAGCCTTTGGAGGATGTTCTGGGTGGGGAAGTGAAGAGTTGTTGCGTGCCTCCAAGAGCTGCTCCAGCCTTCTGCCTCTTCCCCACGGTGCAGTGGCCCACATCTCCACAGATGGGGTCCAGCCACTCACCTGGAATCGTACACCTTCGGGATACCTCTAGGCCACTCCTCCACCGGTAGGCTGAATGTTCTGGGTGGGGAAGACTTGTTGTTGCGTGCCTCCAAGTGCTGCACCAACCAACCTTCTAACTCTTCCCCATGGTGCAGTGGCCCACATCTCCACAAGATGGGGTCCAATCCCCTGGAATCGTAATACCTTAGGGATACCTCCAGGCCACTCCTTCACCGGTAGGAAAGAAAGGCTGAATGTTCTGGGTGGGGAAGACTTGTTGCGTGCCTCCAAGAGCTGCACCAACCAGCCTTCTATCTCTTCCCCACGGTGCAGTGGCCCACATCTCCACACGATGGGGTCCAATCTCCTGGAATCGTAATACCTTCGGGATACCTCCAGGCCACTCCTTCACCGGTCATTTTGCAATTTTGATCATTCTGCTACATTTGATCATTTCGAAATGTACCCGACACTCGTTATGTGCGCCATCATAGATCACTGATGCTTCTATGCTTGTTCATAAAGTCCTCAGTGGTGTTCTCTAATCCCATATATACTGGTATGCAATGATACCTTGGATCATGATGGCGTTCCCTGCTCTACATTATACGAGGCTGGAGTACAGATGTGTGGCATGATATAATGAAACCTCATACCTCGCTATGATATCTGCAGCATATCATTTTTATATCTGGTTTGTGTATCACAGGGAGCAATTTACTTTCGATATCTGATTAGCAAATAATCTCACATTGACATGATTCGATAGCATTTTTATACGCCCTTTTGAAAAAAAGGCCGTATTATAGTATTGGTCTGTCCGTCCGGGCGGGCGTCCGGGCGGGCGTCCGGGCGTCCGGGCGGGCGTCCGTCCGTTAACCTGTTGTCCGGATGATAACTTTAGTTAGAGTGAACCAAAATTAATAAAATTTGGTATGTGGGTTTATTAGCCGAAAAGTAAGTTCAAGTTCGAATTTGGGTTCCGCCCGCCAATTTTCACCGGAGTTATGCCCCTTATTTAACGTTTTTTGACTTAGAAAATCCTTGAAATTTGTTGTCCGGATGATAACTTTAGTATAGTTTATCGGAATGAATCCAAATTTGGTATATTACTTTCTCCCACCAAAACACAGGTCAAGTTCGAACTTGGGTTCTGTCCGACCATTTTTGGCAGAGTTATGCCCCTTTTTCGACTCAGAAAATTCAGTTTTTCTTATGTTTTTTGGTTTCCGGATGATAACTCGATAACCCGTATTTTTGTGGATTACATATATCGAAATACACCTCAAGTCCGAATTTCGTTTTAATCCGATAATTTTTGCGAGAGTTATGGCCCCTTTTTTGACGTAATTTGACTTAGAAAATCCATGAAATTTGTTGTCCGGATGATAACTTTAGTTAGAGTGAACCGATTTCAATCAAATTTGGTATGTGGGTTTATTAGGAGAAAAGACAGCTCAAGTTCGAATTTGGGTTCCGTCCGCCAATTTTCACCGGAGTTATGCCCCTTATTTGACGTAATTTGACTTAGAAAATCCCTGAAATTTGTTGTCCGCATGATAACTTTACTAGAGCTTATCGGATTCAATGATAATTCGGTATATTACTTTCTCCCACCAAAACACAGTTCAAATTTGAGTTCCGTCCGCCAATTTTTACCAGAGTTATGTCCCTTTTTTACCAGTTTCCGCCGACCCAAGAGAGGGCGTATATTGCACGCCCAGCGTAGCTCTTGTTATAACATCATACATGTATAAAAAATTCCTCGCTATTACCGGTATCCACATTTCAGTGGCAAATCGCGATGCGATTCCAGTTAATTTGCTCCCTGGTGTATCATAAGCATTCTGATATCTTATGGCATACAAAATGGCTGCATGTGACATCAGTTCATAATGTGAACTGTCGAGAGAGCGAAGAAGATAACAAAGAGAATAGGATGCAGCAAAGTTATACTTGCTCGGTTGTCTCGCTAGCATGAATTATATGGCACTACCTGGGATGTTTATTCCAAAAACAAGGGGGGGGGGGGGGCGGTACACATTTGAGCAATGTTGTAATCTGAATTGGGAGCTCTTTCACGTAACATAATCATATCTGATTCATGACTAAATCACATTTACATGAATCCTGTTTCGGAAGAGTACATTCCCATCGAATTTGGATATTAATTAACTTTATTGCTCGTGCCTCCTCCTGGGCTTGCATTCTAATCCATATAGTTCAGTTGAGGGCTTCTCCTTGGCGGAAAAATATAATATTTATAAATAATATTACTTTTTCCTTAAGGGAAGCCCGAAACTGAACTATCATAGATCCCTCCCATGGTGGTGCCATTCCCAACCCCGCGACTTGCAAATCTCATGATTAAGTCGGAAATAAAAAACTGACTAGACAATAGATAGAATGCGGGTGTATTCATGCGAGACTAATCTGGACACGGGTGTGAGTGGGGTCGGCACAGCAATAAAATTTTAACCCTCCTGATTGACACAAGGCCGGAGACGTAATCCATATAGTTCAGTTTCGGGCTTCCCTTAAGGAAAAAGTAATATTATTTATAAATATTATATTTTAAGGAGTTCCACATGTGTAATGGAAAGGTGTTGCAAGCACATGACAAAATTATGGTTGACTCAACAGTACAATTCAACTGGTACTTCAAAGTGAAGTAACATTTATGTACCGGTAGTGTTCAGACGATTCTGTTGCATACGTTTCTTTGAAATTGGATTACTTACAATAACACTAAGGCATTCAGATGGCTGCAATGCATCTGTTACGTTATATCTGTTAATACATGCAATAGACAGATTTTATTTTTTTACCGCAACGTAAGGCGTAATGCATCGTTTATAGGGCGCGCAAAAAGATGTTTATTATTTTCAATCGATAAAATATGGTTTTTATAGTGTTAGTTGTTGTGATTTGACAGGTTTTACATTATCGTAGAATTAATTAATTACAGATATATTCATTTGCAATATTGATTTATTCCAATATCATACTTATTAGCTGAAATTACTAATCAGAAGCTCTGTGTTATAACGCAACGTACGAGCTCGTGTGAATGACTTAATGCAGATAACGGATCGTATCAACGCAATGTACATTCATACTTTATACAAAACAAAATAAGACGTGGATAAATTTTCAGATAACATCTGACAGGTGATTGTGTTTGGGCATGAAATAAACACAGAACCTCATGTGTGTTTCTTGCCAATAATTTATGGGACTTTGTGATTGTGGAAGGAAACATTCCAGGCTGATGGCATTGCATTTAGGCCAAAAAATTGTCAGCCAATAAAATTAATACATTTCTGTGTATATATGGTGTCCCAAGGTCTGTTTTTTCTATGTTTCATATTTGTTCTCTATATTTTAGCCTGAAAATATCCGAGAAGAAATCTCAAGAGTTAGTATCAGAGAAGAAGACACAGCAAGAGATTCAATCAACTGTGACCGCTTTCAAGGGTGCAATCAAATCCTGTGCAGAAATATTCCTGGGTAAGTTATTTTGTATTGTAATTCAACTTGAATATTTATCGTTAAAGCGCACATTCTGAATGGTCAAGGGCTGTTAATTTAAGTTTTTTTATTCGTCAGCATCTCTGCTGATGGGTGAATAAATTTGAATAGCACACCTTGTGATTGACAGCGAGCATCAAAAACTTCATCCTGCAATCAAGCGCAACTGCAAAGTTATTTTCTATAGATACAGTCATCATCGATTAACAAAAAGTTGTTTGGGCACTGTTCCGAGTAACCCCAAGGAGCATACTCAGATCTGATCACCGGAAAAGAGTATCTCACATCGTAACATGTACTGTTGATAAAAAGCTTCTCAGTGCTTCTCTTGCAGTTTCTTTTAAATTACAATGGAGATAAAATACTCTGTTGACTTGGATATTCGGGGGGGAATGAGCATGAAAACAATTGGCTTGCCTCCTAAAAGGACTGCAATATGGATTTGTTGATTAGGTTTGGAAAATTGTTGTGACAATGGTCACTAATAATGGCAGCAATTTTTATAATCTAACAGTATAATTGTATAGATTCCAGTGTGTGTAAAATAATAAACATTCAGCCAGAACTTTGTCAAATAGCAATATATATTTTACAGATCAAAATATCAAGAAGTTCAAAGCTATTATTCCTGTGATGAAATCTCCCACATCGCCTGGCAAAAAGGAAGGTCAAAGGTCAGCACAGAACAAATGTCTGATCACATGGGGATTCAACTCGACAACCTTTACTGCAGAATCTATCAATCAGAACATCACATGGTCTGTTAATATCGAGCGAAATACTAGTCATATTGGTGAAATCAACAGTGGATACCTTTTCGGTGTTGGTGTTGCTACGGAAATTTTGAACTGCAAGGACAATGTCGGCATGAACCCAAAGTCATATGGTATTGTTTGCCACTCAGGTAACATTGTGATAGCACATGACGGCAAGATGGAACAAGTGATCCCATTGGATGGTTTACCTGTGTCAGTGACCATATGTGTTGATTTTGACCAACCAGAGATTGTTATTTTTTCGTACGTTGTTACTTGTCCAAAGTGGGGTGATATTCTTCAAGGCAAGAAATTGTTGGAGACCTCATTTTGTAAAGCTCTACATCCAGCTTTCACTGTTAGTCAAAGAGTCAAAGTTCATTTCCCTACCTATGTTTGAATCTATTTTCTGTTACTGCATGTGTTTTTGAGAGAGGTACAGTAATGCCCTAAGTAATCGACTTCTTAACCACATCAGAATTATGGGTAACTTTTCAGGATTTAGTCGGAAATATGGCTTGTTTCCATTCATCGGAAAGCTCTCCACAACCACAGCAGAATTATGGGCAACTTTTCAGGATTTAGTCAGAAATATGGCTTGTTGCCATTCATCGGAAAGCTCTCGTGGAGAGCTTTCCGATGAATGGCAACAAGCCATATTTCCGACTAAATCCTGAAAAGTTACCCATAATTCTGCTGTAGTTAAGAAGTCGATTACTTAGGGCATTACTGTACATATAACATGCAGCTGTACCAAATATCTACCATATATTTTATGTTAGTCAAATGTTAATATGTTTGTAGAGTTCTCCACTGCCTTAGTACATTCCAAAGTCTTGTGATATTGAATTTGCTGGAGGAAAAGAGATATTCGTTTAACAAATTAAAAGCTAGTCTATGAATCTCACAAATTTCCCCCCAAAAAATGTGATATATAGATGATACCTTCTGTTCATGAGTGAATACCAGAATTATCTCATTTCTGGCTACAGTGGAATATAATATTGTTATGAGTTCTCACAAGTGGGAATGGTTATTTAAGAAAGATCCACTGTGGTCATGAGATATTTATATTTATACCACAATTGCATATGCTATTGTGTGTACAACACCTATTTTGTAAATTCATCTTTACCCCCAACTGTGGGTTAAATTTTTACTGTGTTGTAAATTTCCAAATGCCATTTCATGGGTTAAACGTTTATACCCATAGTAGAATTGCATTGCAGTTAGCAAAATAGTTCTGTTACATTCATGTAAAATTGGAAGTTCTTATGATATCAACTAAATATAAGGAAAATAGCCTGCATTTCAATCAAACGTAGCTTGCTAGTGTTATCTGAACTAGGAAACATATAAATGAGAATACTAAGTGACCGACCGATGGCTTAGAAACAATCTGATGCCATAACGAAAAAATATGCATCACTACATTTGACGCACATTCCTTATAGCATTGTGTTTGGCTCTCAGTGAAGATACACAATAGAAGTAAACAGCGGAGTTGTTGAATTATCAAAAATAATAATTATGTCATAAACAAAATACACCCATAGTAGCCGAGAGTTCCAAATTTTCACCACATGCAACAGCGGCATACAGAAAATCACAACTGCCCTGACTTCCTAACCAGAGTTATGCCACTTGTTCTATATATAGCAGTTTATGTCCGTTAGCGTGATAACTTGAACAAACTTCAACCGATTCCATTCATATTGGCTGTATGGATATTTCACAATAATATCTCAATTGAGTAATTTTCTGTTGGACAGATTCACTCTTATGGGCAATAAAGCTTGACCGGAGCCATCTTTGATATGCAACTCTTGTTGCATTTCATTGTTTCATTACAAGTGACATACAGTCAGGGTCAGCGCTGAACCGAAATTTATTTTTGCCAAATAATTTGCCAAATGAAAATATTTTTTGCCAAATTATTTTAGCATTTGCCAAATTCTATCCATGATAGTATCATTTTCTGCAACCTTAAGTCTGATAATTCGACACTCGCTATTTGAACGACTTGGTATTGTTAGAAAAGCAGTTAATTAATAAATAGTTCATTATACTCGCATCTCTATTGTGGTTTATCATGCACCGATAAACCAATCACCAAACAATACAATGGTAGATGGGTTGCTTCATCAGAAGGGCACAAGATTAGCTATGTAAACTCCACCGCCACATTAAATACTAGTAATCACTCCAACCATCGGTAGGCTATGAGATTAACGGCATCTTAATAGGTGTTAACTTAACATAAACCTTATAAAACACCACAAATATAATTATGTTGTAAGAGTTTCCTGAAATTAGTGGTATTGACATCGAATATTGTTCAATTTTCTTGACGAATTAAAAAGTTACTTGCCAAATGAAAATATTTTTTGCCAAATGTGAATGATTTTTGGCATTGGCAAATTTGGCAAGTGGCAGCGCGAACCCTGCATACAGTCCTTTAATTTAAAAAAAAAACAGGTGCACAGTAAAAAAAAAATTATGCCACTAAGGGAAATAACCTAATGTATAGGTATATAATACACATAAAGAACATTGTTTTGAGCTAATATTCTTATAGCTATCTATAACTTAAATAAAACCAAATAAAGTGTTCAAGCATGTTATGTTAAATATAACCAGAACAGTTACCATTTCATCTTTCGCGTATCCATTCAGACATGCGATTTGTGAGCTGTGCACATCGACATCACTGATGTCAAATGTATCACTACCTGACATTTGAATAAATGATTTTATTCTTTTTATTCATATGACAATCCAAATGACGAAAAGCTGACTGTTAACAGAAAAACCAAACAGAGCATTGAAGACAAAAAATACGATGCTGCTATTTCGCATCATTTACAAGCATGTAATGAGTGCTGATGTCAACATTTCAAAGATTGTTTTGACAACGTTTTCTCCATCACTTTAATTACAATTATTTGTCTGAGACACAGTGCAGTCTGCACTGAGCTTCTTGATTGACATGTTCAAATAAACACGTTAGTAGATCACTTTTGATACTGTAACAGACCATTGTGTCCGCTCAAACTAGATCGCAAATCTTTTGTGTCCTACTTTTCAATTCTAGCTGCGAAAGTGCTATTGTACACCTCAAAATCAAAGAACTGGAATTTTTCAATCCTTAGGTTATATCTGGTAATTGCATGATGTTGTTGCATTCCTGCGGTCATAGCCGGTAGCCTGTTTTTATATGACCATGGGTATATGCGAGATAAACCCGCACACACAAAAAACCTGGTGCCCGATGTTATTGTTTAGACGAGTAATAATGTTCAACTGGTGTTGTTAGATTGGTAATGGGATTAGCGGTCTTGTCGGATCATAGTTTATGTTTGAAATATGTTTGAAATAGACACACTTTTTATACTTGAATTTGCGGAACAGGAGTACGAGGAAATCGCACATCATGAGGGTTTAAGGTTTTTTAGAGACAGATCTAATCCATTGGAAAAGCTTGATGAAGACTCTATCCTGTGGCGATATCGATATTCGAAGAAGTATCACTCTAGTTGCTGTAACTTTTAGCCCCCGACATAGAGAGGCCAACAGAAAGAAACCATATATATATAAAGTATTTGCCCAATAAGGTGACAAATGTATTGTCAAAATGATACAGACAACCGATCATCAAAAAAACAACATCAAAATACACAGGGCAAGGCTTATTGATACTAACTATGGAGTGTGTTTTCCTTGTTTATATCTCACATATGACCATGGTTGGTATTATATAAATGGGCTACCAGCATCTGACCGCTGTTATCCTAAGAGGGCAGTTATATTTTATACTTGACATTATACTATGAAAATACTTTCTGGAAATATAGAATTTGTGCCTCTTTGCAGCCTCAAAAAGAAAAAAAAATGAGTCCTTTTTTCTGCTGTATATTACAATAATGCATTTATGTATTAAGCTTGGATTTAAATGAGGCACTCAGAACTTGGAGGTTCAAAACCAGCGTATCACAGTAATTCAAAGTGGTTTCAGGACTGTTTGTATAAGATAATTTTTAGTGTTTTCACAATATTTCCATTATATTCTTCCATTACAAGTGGCCACTGGTGAACTGGTTAAAATGTTTAAATGAGATTGATGAATTAGTTTTTGTTATATATATAATTTATGCACACCTCAATCATCATAATTCATTGCTCACTACCATAGTTATATCTTCGATTTTTGAAGGATTTCCTTTTAGTTTCATGCCAATGATTGTTTGACTTGTTATACATGTATTGGTAACTAGGATGTTCATAGTCATTATTTAATAGTAATAGAAGGTTTTCCTCATTGTTATTCCACCAATTCCCCACCACTCGCAAATGAGGTTTCATGTACCTCGTATACCTTACTTGTATTTAAATTCGTTCAGTGGTATTTCGCCCACCCATCTGTGCACATATTTAAAACTGAGCGAAAAATAGTACAACACAAAGAGTTTGCATGTATATATTGATTAATACACTTTATTTTCCCCTATTTTTTGCTAAACTCTTTGAGATGTGCATATCTGAAGTCAGTAGCCTATCGCTGATGTAACTTTACTTAATACCAGTTATTTTCTGCGTGCTGTGCAATTATATCATGGTGGTCTTTAAATCTGTATTCAGTGACTATTAGGAAACTGAATCAGGAACATGATTTTTTTCAATCAGAAATATGATTTTTTTTTTGTCAAATTTTATATTTAAAACTGAGCAAAAATAATACTGCACAATTTTAAATATGAGTAAGGTAGTAATCTTCATGATACAGAGCACACTATGCTAGCTTGTCCTCGAAGATTTTGACTTTTTTCCCTGAATTGTGATGACAATCAGGCAGATTGGCTGTTCTATATATTGGCACCACTTATACTAACTACAGTAATGCCCTAAATAATCAACACCTTAAACACAGCAGAATTATGGGTAATTTTTCAGGATTTAGTCGGAAATATGGCTTGTTGCCATTCATCGGAAAGCTCTCAGTGAGAGCTTTCCGATAAATGGCAACAAGCCATATTTCCGACTAAATCCTGAAAAATTACCCATAATTCTGCTGTGGTTTAATAAGGAGTCGATTATTTAGGGCATTAACGTATACTCATATTCTCATTCCCTTTGCCTCAGCATAACAAAGTACAATTTGTCTAAAACATTGATTGATTGATTTATTTATTTCAACTGTTTGTAATCTAAAAATCAGCAATCAGGAACTGAATAACTTAACAGAGAATCACCATCATCATATGCCAAGCCACCGGTCTGATTAGGTTGTGATTCTTAGACCTTATAAGATCAGTTAACCCTTTCAGTGCCAAGTCCGTTTTTTGTATCAACCCATATTTCCTTGATCATTTTTCAAATTTATTGATTATAATAATGTGATACATTGATGGAAAGAGCTCTTTCCATCAATGTATCACATTATTATAATCAATAAATTTGAAAAAATGATCAAGGAAATATGGGTTGATACAAAAATCGGACTTGGCACTGAAAGGGTTAAGATACAATATCCTCACAAGTATGTTTTTGAGTTCAGTCTAGTAATATGATTCAAGAAATAAACAGATTATTTACAATATTATGAACTTCTCCACACCAATATATGTCTCAATCTGCCATCCAAAAAATATTTTGTATACAAACATTGATGTTCTGGCTGCAGTCAGCAGATTATTTTTTTAAATCCTCAAGTACAGGCTAGCACACTATCTAAGAGCATATATGGATAATACTTAAATTTTGAACCTTGTCTCTAATAAGGCTTTATAATTTGTTTTTAGATGTCATTAAGAAATGTTTTAAGCCGAGTGGAATATATCTATAACTTCTCTCTATCCCAGTATGTATAAGCCTTTCTAGGACTATGCATATCTATTAACTGTTCTTAAAATGTTGTATGTTATCCAATTGTGATTTATTAATTAATATATACATCTTTGACGGAATAAATTGTCAAACAAATTGCAAAACTTTCTATTTTCTCCAAAACAGGAAAAAGGGATCATTACTGCAATAGACCAATGAATTGTGCATCCAGGATATTGTGCCCCTTCAACAGTGACCATCCAAGGTCCAACTTTTAAGGAGAAGTGACTTCTCCCTCTCAGAAAAATAGAAAGAAGTGGTGGCCCCAACAGAGAAGTTAGAGCTTGCCAGTGAGAAGTGATATTATTGATATTTTTTTCATGAACAGGGTATATTGTGAAGAACAAAGTCCTTTCTTCTATTTTATGACTTTTATTCAATGTTTTAAACTTCAAAATACAACTATATATGGAGAACAACAACATAATAACAAAATAAAAACATGATGGCACAGCAAACACATCGCACAGAAATACTAGTAGTTAGTGGAAGTAATCGGATACCAAGAAAGTTGTTTTAACAGGTATAAAGAGAAAACATGTAAGATATGGCCCAAACGGTTGTGTAAATGCAGTGGAAACCAATACTGCACCAGTACCTTTGTATGATTTATAAAATTATGTAGCTGCAACTGGGCTGTAGCAACTACCAGAGAGGAGTTCTAGTAATCGAACTGTTTATCTTATCTACTGAAATTACTACTGAATTAAGTTATATAAGTAATATCTTGAAAGCTTGAGAATTGTATTACTTGAAAGGGCCTTCAATATGAGTATTGAGTTACTAGATTATCTTCATGCATGAACCGGATGTGTGTTGGTTTTCAGGATAGCAAATATCAGTATCTGTATTACGGACAATCCATTATTATATCTTGACTCTCAAATTTACAACTACACATGAGATGGAGCATCTGACTATCTCCTGCTATTAATCACATATTTTGCCACCAAATTATTTCTGACATGTCTAATATAACCTTGTACTATGCCAATATAGTTTGCTATAACATATTATTTCTTTTCTGTTATGTCCTGTTTTGGTTACCATATACATGTACATGTAAATTGTATATAGAGTGAAATTACTGGGCAATGGTTGAAAGCCTGTGTTTTATTCCTACGAGATTGACACTACAATGAAACTTATTATGTTGTTGAAAAGTTTTTAGAATGCTGAAGGTCTTGGACTCTTTACTGCCAGTGTGACATATCCCGATCTCCAACCCCTAACTGCCTCTCCACCCTCTCTTGCACACATATATATGGATTGCCCCATCAATTTTGCCAGGTATGTCGGGCTGCTGTTCAAAGTCACCCTAATAAGAGACATAATGTATTCAAGAGTTTATTCTGGGTTGGATGTGGCAATAAGCTGCATAAACATACCCATTCTCGTTAAATCTCAAGTCTGCTACACAGATTTTTGCGAAAGAACGAATTTAGTAATAAAAAAATAAAAAAACATTTGAAAAGTAAACTCCCCAAATACATTGGCCCCCATAACCCTCCATAAATGGATCCAATTGCCATGAAATGTTGAATATAGAACCTTTATGATCAGTTTGATTAACTGTCTTAATGCCAAACATTTGATTGGAGTTATGCTTGAATTAGCCCATTTTAATCAGGAAAATGTAAAATTAAAGAAAACAGTTGTTTAGCAAAAAAATCCAGCCATCAAAAACCCTGTTGTTACAATTACCAATGTGCTTAGTGAGTGCCCCCCCCCCCCCAATCACTCCTAAACTTTCAAACATCGATTTTGCATGGATCTGACCTGGTGAGTTATTTGACACTATAGAATTAGAACAGAATGCCCAATTATGTAGATTTGGTTTGAACATAAGTGTTTGATACATAAGAATGTGCTCATCAGCACAGGCTCCTGGGGGGAAATACCAGATATACCAATACAAACTATACAAGGTTCACAAGTCTGATTTTGGGAAAAACACACCATATCTATCATATTCCTCATAGATTCTCAAAATATTTCATCTCAGTCACCACATGAAAATAGTCACATCGGTTAAAATCGCCATAAACAGAAAGAATATTATATTGCATAGACAAACTTGTTCTTATACTAATCATAAATTTCGTGTAAATTGCATGTCATTGTCATGTTAGTATTCTGTGTTATGTAAACAAATGCCATGTTATGTAAACAAACAGTATGTAATGGGTATGCGATAAGCAACACACTCAATGCCGGAGAGATCCCACTAAAGAACTTTGGTTAGAAATGCCACCAAGCTGTTTACAAGATAACGATATAGTGCTTGCTAATACACGCCTCTCAATATTTTGGTGTTGAATCTGTCCCCGAAAAAATTTATTTCACTTTCATTCGACCAATTTTAGAGTGTGCCTCCCCGTTTGGGACAATAATTTGTCCGGACTACTTACGAGATGATTTTGAAGACATCCAATATGAAATGGCGAGAATAGTTACCCATGCAACCCGAAGTGTTAGTAATGCCAAGTTGATAGATGAGGCCGGGTGGGGATATCTTGATGATAGACGCAAGCAGCATAAATTGATCCAATTCTTCAAAATGAAAACAGGTAGGGCGTCACCTTATATTAGTAATGATATGGTACCCCCAGAAAGTAACTCACTACATGACCACAACACTAGAACTACTATGAAACGCCGCCCCCCCCCCCCCTGATAGTAATAATGATTACCATATGTAATCCTTTCTATCGTCGACTGTCCGTTCGTGGAACTTGAATGTACTTCCAAACTCTGATAAAGAAGCAACGTCAATAGGCGATTTTAAACGCAATCTTAAACCTGATATATTAAAGCCTAAATACTACTTTTCCAGCTATGCTAGGACAGCTCAAATATACCACATCAGGCTGAGATTAAGATGTAGCAATCTTAATAGCGATCTAAAAGATAACCACCCAAAGACTTGCCTTATTGCATGTGTGGTTGCATTTAAACTGCTAGACATTTTTTTCTGGAATACGCAGGAATACGCTCAGTATAGTACTGCTCACAGAGAAGAACTCCTTAATACCCTATCTGATGTAACTGGTGAATTATTACTATGGGGATCTGACGAATTATCCTATGAAATTAATAAGCAAATCTTCATGGCAGCTCATAAATTTATAATAACCAGTAATCGCTTTCAATGATTCTTTTCTTAAGCTGTTCCAAAACCATTGCAATATGGTAGATCATAAACCGAGATGCTCTTGATCTCTCCAACGTGGGTCGTCGGGTCGATGGACCACTGCAGATGTTCCTTGGTTATTTTCATATGGTTATTTTTTCATTCATAAATTATGTATAAATACTTTTTATTTCCTTGAAATGTTTTATTATATATCTTTTTGGTTTATTTGAAATTAATTATATGCATGTTCAGATATATAATTACACCTCACACTCTGTACTTTCTGATCTTCTCTCTAAATTCTGACATCTTCTGTCCCTCTGTCTCGCCTCCACCTCTTCTTTCGATGGATCCTTTTATGCCTCTATCATTTACCCCTACTTGACTTGCAGTCAAGTAGGGCTGCGCCATTGTCAAGGGAGAGGGCTTCAACTAAGCCTATGGCTTGTTGCTTAATCCCATTTTCTTCTAAATTTGTACATATTGTAATTATTTATCTGAATGTCCATAGAGGGAAATATAAATACTGTTTAACCCTTTCAGTGCCAAGTCCGATTTTTGTATCAACCCATATTTCCTTGATCATTTAAGAGCTCTTTCCATCAATGTAACACATTATTTTAATCAATAAATTTGAAAAATGATAAAGGAAATATTAGTCCAGGAGATATTGGTAGACCTCTGCACCCCAAGCCCAGAACTCAACTTCACCCCACTAATTTTCTTTCTTAATGTCTCCTCTAATTTTTTTCGGTTGTTAACAAGAACAAAAAGTGGCCACAGAGACTCCAGACAAGATGGCGTCCATCATGGCGGCCATTTTTTTTTATATGCACCAGGTCTCTTTGATCGCCGTTATAGTAAAGATGATGTCACATACGGTCTTGTTTTCCGTTCGATTCGTTATGGTAATATACAACCCTTACAAATTAGCCAAAAATCGGACACAAAAAATTCAATATGGCGGCCAAGATGGCCGCCGAAATGTGAAAAATTGCTATTTTTCGGACATTTCGTCTGTCTCTGTAGGAAAATATTGGCAGGCGATTTTATAAATTTATCGTCTGGAAGAGTCATTGGCGAACACACGGGGACCATAATAAACATTCCTTGCTGGATATTTTTGTCTGATATCACGTTTTCCCAAATGCCGGTATAATCCGGTCAAAGCCAAATCGACGCTAATAACGCTATGTCTGTTTCGAATCAATGAGTGTTATTGCTATTATTACTCCAGCCATGATTATATATGTGCAGGAGATACCCGGGCTAGGATTCTTCTTTTACCTGAGTTGGGGAATATTCATCCAAATCCAATATGGCGGCCAAAATGGTCACCAGACGCAGGGACGCCGCTGACACCCCGGCTGTTCCTGCCGTCGTCATTGAGGCCATCCGGACATCCCTGCCACCGACTTCGAAGTGAAGCTGGACTCACCACCAGAACCAGCACCACTCCCGATGGAGACTTCTTGACTACATCCCGATGACGCCAGATCACATCGGCCCGGAGTCCTCGGCCAGCTCCATCAACATGCATCAAGAACTCCACCACCAGCAGAGGATCCACCTATTCTGCTGCTGAGGCAAATGACATCATTAACTCAGCGCTGGAGTTGATACCTAATTCCAAAGGACTAAGAGCTCAATTCGAAGCACAACAACTGTTTTCAGCAGCCTCCAGCATTCAAGCGACAACATTATCCAATAAGAACAATAACAAGAACAAGAAGTGACAAAACAAAAACAAAAACAAAAGAGATAATTTTCACCTTCTTCTCATCATGTCATGTGCTATATAACATCGTATCCATGACCCCACCCAAAATTTCAAGTTGGTTGTAGGGGAGGGGTTCTACCCCTTTCAAATCCTCCCGGGTTTAATCCCAAATCCCCAATAAATATAAAATAAATCAGTCAATAAAGCCTGTACTATTGCATTACTGCGGGGATCTACGCGAATTGAGGTACCTACTCCGGGAATTACTCAAATAATTAGTCTGCGAACCTCATGGAACCAGCGATGTATATATCATTTACGTCCATGATGGAACCTGTCGCTATTCTTTAGACGTGATCAGTTGACAGACATTTTTGCTGTACAAATTTATCGAAAGTAAGGCGTACAAAATACCCCGGAAATAAATTATTTTAATCTTTGGTATTCTTCCGCCTAAATCCCATTTAATAGTATTCGAATTAACACATAACATAAATATTTAATACAGAAATAAAATAACCAATGCACACGTGCTTAGTGTAGCACCACCTACTGAAATACTTGTAGATCATATATACAGAAGATTTTCTTTTTTTTAAAGACTTATATTTTATCATCACATGTTTCAGCTCGAGGTGTTGCAGGGCACTTTCATCGATTGGTGAAAATAATTTCTGTCTGGAGAAGAAACAACAATATTATGCATATTTTCGCTTGAAATTCGATGAGGTGAGATGGAATTATATGTTAAAATTCCTACAATCTTGCAAATACATTCAGCCGCTGAGCGTGATCATTTAATTCCTGTTGAATTGTTCATTTTGTTGAATTGTTGTGAGTTAAAAATTGAAGTCAAGTACTTGAAGTTGAAGTAGAATATTTTAGTCTGGTAGAAATAAAAACAATTATTTACAATCTCAGTTTCTCAATAAATTTTGTTGGTTCCAGTATTAATTCTCAAAGTTCCGCTCAACCACGTTGGAACCGCCATAAGACCGCATTGAGAAATGACCATCAACGTTGTTCGCTGTTTTAGTGTTAACGTAACATGGTTGTAATTTTCAACGCAGTCGAGGTAACCATCATCGCAATATAATGCTGTCGGTGTAACCATCAATGCAACAAAAACGTGATAAAGAAAACCGCTAACGAAACATAACATGGTGTAGGTCATCGTATACAAAATGTAACAGTGCCTTGGATTCCAACAGCAATACGTCGGGATGTCTTTATGGCGGCCTGACCGAAAGTTTTTTTCCACCGAGCGTTATGACTAGATATGACGGCCATATATATTGTCATATAACAGCAATTTTTGTTATCTGTCTTGTTGGCTTATAAAATGCATTAGTTTATTAAGAAACTGGCCATAGTTTTGTTTTGTTTTTGAGTAAGAGTGTCCTCATTTGGTTGAGGTTGTCCTGTAATTTCAATTCGTCAAGAAGCTTAGGTACAGCGTGCTAAATATTCCTAGAAAAGGCGAGCACATGCTCTGTATTGTACTTCACAATTTGGAGCTATACTAGTACATGATGTACATGTCTGTAAATATATAAGAAATGAACGGCGGTTTCAATGTGGTCATGGGATTTTGACCACGAGAAAAATTCAGCAAACTGCATGAACCCCAAAATTTTTATCGCGGTCAAAACCCATGACCATGTTGAATCACCCGTTTATTATTTATATTTATTACATGATCCTACCTTTATTCCATTCAATAGACCCATTCTATAAATTGTGATATTAAACGTTCGTTTAATAACAGGAAATAGTGCCAGGTGACCTTTGACTTCCGGTTTGTCGACCTGTTAACATTCCGTACGCTACGTCTCAAAATACTATGCATGGCTTCCAATATTTTTCCAACAAACTATTACGAATGAAGAGTTTGAAAAGTTATGTCATTAAATATACGCCATTAAATGCGTTAAAAAGTCTGTATTTATCTGGGACTATTTCGTTACGCGGGCAAACAACGAATAGTTACGTGAAACCAGGGTTTCCGCCAGGGGGAAATAAATGAGTCCGTATTGGAGAAACACATAACGCGACGGGACGACCATGGTTCGTCCTGTCGGGCGAAAATTTTGTTATTTGACACTTAAAAGTAGCCATTTCCTTGCACCTGAGTGTCCCACAAAGCAATCCAAAGCTACAAATATTATGCAAGTCAATCATTTCTGTGGGTGCATTAATTATGTTGATGGTATACAAATAATTAATCATGTAATTACGTACGTATAAGACTGCCGTCTGATTGAATACTCTATAAATAACGAGCTACGAGTTACAGTGTTTACACATTTATAACTTACAATAAGATATAATGAATATAAACACTAAAAAGCATCTACGCATTGACCAATAATACCACGCAAGGAGAATTGAATAAATTATTTTTTAGAATTTCAAGTAGCGTCCGTGGAAATTAAACTGACAGGATTATGTACATGTATTCTGTCAATCGTAAAACTCTTTGTTCGCTGTGACGTCATACTGCAGGGTTTGTCTGGAGCGGCGAAATACGAATGGTAGCGAAGTCTTTCACTCGGAACGCGTAGCTTGTTCAATAGTCTGTATAGGCCAACAACTGACGATCGACCGCAGCTATAGAACAGAGTTTTAGCCAACGTTTTATAAAATATAATTGAGTTTCGGCTGGAAATGTGAACATGTGCGTCGTTGATTGTGCTTGGGGACCCAGGCGGGACAACGAAACTATTATTGACTGACTGTACTTTGACTTTATCTCCATATTGGGGGGGGGGGGGGGGGGGGGGGGAGGGTATGTGTTTGTGTTTATCTTCAATGCGTGTAATATGGCTCAAATGAATGGTGTTGTCACTATGAATTCGCGCTATAAAGACAGGACAGGTTCCGTATTATTGTGAAATAAATCACTTTGGGATTTTGTTGAGTATGCATGGCAATATACGCATAATAATCAACACACGTAGAGAATCACATGTTTTTTTCAGGAACTTCACTGACATCGAACTCAAAACAAATGATAATACAGCAATAAGATAAATGATCAACATTGAGTAGTTTCATCCACGAAAATCCCGTGCAAAAAAATGTCCCGACTCAGCAATTGGGTGTTCTTTGATCCAATTATGTAATTGTACGATAGGACGGGGTCTTCGAGTCTGAGTAGTTTCATCCATGGAATCCCGTGCACAAAAACATCCGTACTCAACAGTCCGTCATTCTTTGATGTTACCGCGACATGTATTACGCTGTATCTAATGTCGCTATTTGACCCGCTTTTTCACCAGTATTCTGTTTAACCCCCGAACTCCCGTTGCAGCCAAAATTTTTGTACCACATATTGCTACTGACATTTGGTACATGCATGAATCAAACAGATCATCTGCGAGGGGAATGGGTCCGTGTGACGGACCCACAGCCGGCCTGGCGGAAACCCTGGTGAAACGTCATCGCATGCCTTATAGAAGCCGACGTTAATTTCGCGTCACATTTGTCGATTTAAGTTTGTTTTGTCGATGTTTTGGATCATGTAATAAATAGAATCTACAACTCGTCCCCAGTTTATAACGGAAATTACAAAACTCGTCCAGTAAATTAGGTCTGGACCTCGCCAAAGGCTCGGTCCAGACCTAATTTACTGGACTCGTTTTGTAAATTCCGCTATAAACTGGGGACTCGTTGTAGATCCTCTATATATATACTTAAATTCATTATATTTACATACACCTGATATCTCTTCCGATTTCCCCATAGCGTTACGGTAGACACGCCCCCTTATGCAATGCGTTCATAAACCCATGAACGTAACGTGACGTCACATTCAATGTCGTTCATAGGTTTATGAACACATTGGTCCCGGAAATCACTGGGGATTGTCGGACATTACCGACTGCTTGAGTATCTAGTCAGCCAATACGCCAAGGATTTGATAGCAAACAATATGTAATCGAGGTTCACGATTGGATGGCTAGTGGCATCTAATCGCGAGCACTGGTGGCACGAGATGTTCGATTGACTATCAGAATGTTGGTTATCATATAATCCCATAGCCCATAATATGTCAAATATAGCGAATTATCGAAATATGAAATACACGAAAACGCGAAATATGAAAATACAGCGAAATGGCACGAAAAATCGAAATAGGAAAATACAGCGAAATATAGAAATAGGATTTTTTTTTTATAAACGAAATAACGGAGATATTTGAAAAAGTGTTTTTGACGAAGTGTTTTAAAGAGCGTAAGTATATAAATATAAATAATAAACGGCGGATTCAACGTGGTCATGGGTTTTGACTGCGATAAAAAAATCAGCAAACTCCGCATGAACCCCTTTGGGGTTCATGCAGTTTGCTGAATTTTTCTCGCGGTCAAAATCCCATGACCACAATGAAACCGCCGTTCATTTCTTATATGAACTAGGATTGTCTGTCTTTCCCACTATTTATTCAACTTTAACCCTTTGAACCCTGGCCCCCCACAACGATCGACACCCTGACCCTGGGCTCCCAGTGGTATTTTGACTTATTGTAGGAAGTGTTTAGGCGTATAGTGTTGTTTATGTTCATGTGGTGTCACATGTCTGAAACTTTAGACGTATGTTCCCCATGGACCACTGATTATTTTCAGATCTGGTTACTTTGTCACATGGTCACTCCCTGGTAACGGTTGCTAGGCAACTACGGTCTACCTGATATTGAAAGTAAAATACAACTATAGCTTTTATCGTTGTTATTCAGCCCAAAGAAATGGCGTTTTTGATGCAGTCAATACTCTAAATGTGAAATTGTAGATATATCTGGCCAGAAGAGTCAACCTAACTTGTATTTAAGGGTAGCAACGGTTGCTAAGTCCCTGGTAACGGTATCTATGCAACTACTCGGAATTGAAATTTGATAATTTCGCGCTAAGAAACTGCGTTTTCTATGCAATCAATACCCTATTGTGAAATTTGAGATATATCTGTTCAGAAGAGTGAACCCAACTTGTATTCAACGGTATCAATGGTTGCTAAGCATATACCCCAAGTGATCGAATGACACCACTTCCATGTGCATTCAATGGCATTATGTCCCATTTTAGACATCGCCTAGTAGGGGCACGGTGATGGTCATGTTCAAATGGTGCCACAGATCTTAAACTTTACATAATTGCCCAATAAGGCACGATTTGACACGTGTTTATAATGCGCATGTGCAAGTAGATCGGACTGGGTGGTATTGTGACCATGCAACCCTTTCCACATGACTACTCTGGTGCAATGTCGAAACGTGCAACTGTATAATGCAAATTGATACACTATATATGGGGATCCTTGATGTGATTGTATCATTACGCAAAAAACCATACATTTATCATTATATCCTATACGCATGCGCGAACAAATTGACTCAAATAAGTGACTGCGCCATCCTCACATACAGCAGAACACTGATTATGTATACAAGAATAATTTAAACACAGAGAGTGATCGAAATGGTGTCTTTCTACAATCCCACGAAACGCGCAACAATGTAGAGCGTTACGCGAATCGCTTCAAATAAGGTACGTTTGTTGAATTCTGCGCTGTGCGCATGCGCATATTTTCCTACCCCAACTGGTCGGCAACAAACCCATATGCATACACCCATGGCACTGCTGAAGTTCCTGGGGATCATTTACATAGACATAAGTGGATATACCAATGGTTGTAACACATACAAACATGATACATATGTTTATAACGTCACTGGATGCTCATGGCCGCAAAAGCGGCCAGCCGGGTGTATGAAAGTTTTCTGGCTGGCCGCTTTTGCGCCCAGTCGGGTTCAAAGGGTTAAATGAATGCATGGAGTTCAGTTCGGACAGTTCGAATCCTCACTTTTTAGAAAACCAAACATTATGAGAATCCGTTGACGGAGAGCGGAAAAACGCAATTTCACAGTAAAGTATACACATATGACGAAATGTCTTGTTTAGCTTACAGTAATGAATGTAGACGTGCTGATTTCAAGAATGATAATATCTGAAACTAACAATTAAGTTTCGGCTGTGGATAAGAAATTGACAACACGCCGTTCTACCATAATGATATATTTGTGAAAACGCATTTCAATTGAAAATTAAAAACGATAATTATGCAAATGAGCAAACACCATTGTTGGCAGTGTTTCGAAATTGTGGGGTTATGAACAGAGTGTTGTCTTTATGTTATAACATAGTTGTGAGGTGAGAGATCTCCGCACGTTGTACTTCTCATGGCAACAATTGTCGAAATGTGGGTTGTGTGACCCGATTGATGTGAATCAGAGGAGAGGAGTTTTAGGTGAAGGGTAACAACACTGATTATAGACCAAAACATATTTCTTGCAAATCCGGACGTGCTGAATACGCAAGCAGTCGTTCATGTCCAACAATCCCCGGTGATTTCCGGATCAATGTGTTCATAAAACCTATGAACGACATTGAAAATGACGTCAATTTACGTTCATAGGTTTATGAACACATTGACTCAGGGGGCGTGTCCACCGTAACGCTATGTGGAAATCGGAAGCGATATTAGGTGTACCGGTATGTAAATATATGAAAATTAAATTAAATTTCCATTACAAGAATGACGCACAGATACCGGTAGTTATGTTATATAACCAACACACTTTATGTTAGCATGTATATATCTATGAAAATGCGGACATACATACATGTACCTAGCTACCTGGAGTTTTTGGGCCAACAAATCGGAAACACATGTTATTTTGTTTGCCTAATCTTGTCAAACATTTTATATTATCTATTATTAAGGTACTCAATCCAATCAGACAGTTCCCATACCAACAAGATACAACAACAACAACATTTCCTCAAAATACGCTTTAGTTATCAGAATCGATTTATTGCAACAAAATAATGCTAACCACTGTCAACTATGGTATCAAATTTCCCAAAACTTGTTATTTATTAACATTTTGTTCAACAAAATATGTCCGTATTATCACAAAAGTATCACAATTTTACTGTATTACATGTACCATTTGATATTAGAGTTATCCATCGTCATCCGCAATTTGTCTGAGACCTTCCGTTTGACCACGTTTTTTTCTTCTGGGCAACATATTATTATACATCTCGAGAAATAACAAACTTCAAAAATCGATAACTGATTACTCTGATCTTTGATGGGTGGGTTCCTTGACTCGCTTCAAATATTTGTTACCCCTGAAGCCAAGGAAATAGTAATTTAGGAGCGTCTGATCGGATTGAGTACCTTTAAACTAGTGTGTTTATACCGGTATGTAACACTAGCAGTGTTACCCGGCGTTGCTCAGGTTAAAGTGATGTGAAACCCTCTGCATACTGTGGATATTTGTTGGGAATAGAGAATACTCTTGCTCAAAGTGTTACATCTATTCTCATAAATTGTATCTTCAAATAGCATCACAAAACATGATTCTTACACAGTCATGGAATATAAGTAGTGGATCACCTTGTCGATTGTCATTTTGTTTATCACGATTAATCTGTTCCACCAATAAAGAAGTATATATTTATTTACAACTGCGTATACTTCAGACATTATAACATGATACATAAACATCATAAACACATTAGTTCTCAAAAATAAAAGACGATAATTGGGTTTTACATATAGAGATGTATCAATCAATCTAGTGGATTGGACTAAGATCTTGAGGACACCTGGCTATCATATCTCCATGAAGATACAGATGTTTTAAAGAAATGTCCAGGTGCTCCTCTGTTCATGGTGCTATATATTGGCTAAATATCCTCAGTTTAAAAGAAATGTTGCTGCGCATGTATATCAGCCACATGTACCCGACACAGCAAGATTTTGAGTTGTTTATGTTAGTCGATGAGTCTGTTCTAAAAAATCTGCTGTATCGGGCAGATATACCCTTGTCAGATGTCAGTATTGGAGGATCCTGAAAAGTCATGTGCTACTGACTGCGTTTTCTTTTATATCAGAAGAAAATATATTTGAATGCACACTGTGACCACTATTTTTGAGCAGGCCTTCCATACATTTTCATATCTCTTGACAAATTGTAACTTTCTTTGTGTTATAATATATACATGAGCCATTCTAATATGCAATCGTCTGACGGTACGAGGTCTCTCAATTTGCAAGAATATATGTATCTCTTAAATAGAATGATAACTATACTTTTAATGTTTCTTCTATGTATCTGTTTTTGCTAGCTCATTATGTGAATGCCCTGATTCCCATCTCCATATAAATATGACAGTTGAGAAGATATAATTGTTCAAGTGACTTAATTGGTTCACCATTTGTCGAGATTGTGAAATTTGCCAAAAATGCCAAAAACTCCTTAAAACGATATGGAGATGGTCTGGGTGACTATATAACTTATAGGTGGATATCGACGAATAGCAATCTTATCAATGATAGTGCATATCCTCTTGCCATCCGTGACCCAAACGACACCAAATGTGATTTAATTCATCGTATCATTAGAGAAGAATGTGTATGAATTTGGTGGAAATTAGTACTAAATATATTTGTATCAGCTTTGGTGCAACTGCCATCCTGCAACGCTGACTCGAACAGCGTCATATCGCGGAGGTGATTATGTATTTGTTTGTTGGCAATTGGCAACAAAACTATTTCACCATATTTTGTTAATTTTGCCGCCCTTACCCCTTTTCTTCCCCTGACACCAACAGCATCACTTTAGAAAATTTTAACCCGCACCATTATCTTCCTCGTAAAATGGTACCCATCTTAGACTGCCTTGGTGCCATCTCGATTGTATCCCGTGGAGTTATATACAGAACACATACAGACAGACAGAAAGACAGACAGCACGATTTGATTCCTCGTATCATCTGAGAAGAACGTGTATGAATTTGATGGTAATTGGTACTAAAAATATTTTTGATCAGTTTTGGAGACCCTCCCATCCCTATTTCGGACTCAAGCGGCGGCACTTTTATCACCATTAAACCACACACTTAGACTCATTATGGAGATGCATATATATAAAATTGGGGAAAATTGGCGAGTATACAAATTCGTATCAAATTTAAGGTCCCCATATCTCTCACCCAAAGGGCACCAATGTGATGTATCTAAACCACACGATTAAATTCCTCGTATCACGGTGTAGAATATGTGTCAATCTGGTGGAAATCGACACTAAACATATTGTCATAATTTTTTGTGTCCCTCTCACCTCTATGCACCACTGACTCGAATGGCCCCACTTGTGACATCCTTTGACCACACAATTACACTCATGATATCATGGAGATGATTATTTATAAGTTTGGTGCTAATCAGCGATTAAACAAATTTTTATCAAATTGGTGTCCACCCCACCCCTCCCCATCTCTCACCCAAACAGCACCAATATGGCATCTTTAAATCACATGATTAAATTCCTCGTATCATGGATAAGAACGTGTATCAATTTGGTGGAAATTGGCGCTAAAAATATTGTGTATCAATTTTGGTTCCCCTCTCCCTTTCAGTGGACCCCTGACTCGAATGAGGCCACTTTTGACCGATTTAAGCCACACCATTAGACTCCTCATACAATGGGGATGATTTTGTATAAGTGTGGTGGCAATCGGCGACTAAACCCATTCTTATCAAATTTAATCTCTCATTGAAACGACACCAATTTGGCGTCTTTAAATCGCACAATTAGATTCCTTGTGCATCTTTAAATCACATGATTAAATTCCTCGTATCATGGATAAGAACGTGTATCAATTTGGTGGAAATTGGCGCTAAAAATATTGTGTATCAATTTTGGTTCCCCTCTCCCTTTCAGTGGACCCCTGACTCGAATGAGGCCACTTTTGACCGATTTAAGCCACACCATTAGACTCCTCATACAATGGGGATGATTTTGTATAAGTGTGGTGGCAATCGGCGACTAAACCCATTCTTATCAAATTTAATCTCTCATTGAAACGACACCAATTTGGCGTCTTTAAATCGCACAATTAGATTCCTTGTATCATGAAGAAGAATATATATCAATTTGGTGGAAATCGGCGCTAAAATTAGTTTTATCAATTTTGGTGCCCCTCTCCCCTTCCTTGCATCCTTGACTTGAACTTTGACATATTTAAACCACACCATTAGATTCTTCTTATCATGGGGATGATTATATGTATGTTTCGTGGCAATCGGTGACAAAAAAAATTCTGCCCCTGACAACAACGGCGTCACTTTAGAAAATTCTAACCCACACCATTATCTTTCTCGTAAAAAGTTACCCCTAGTAGACCCCTTTGGTATCATCTAGAAGGTCCCCTGTGAATTTCTATAGAACACAGACAGACAGACATTTGCAAATATAGATATAGATATTATAACATAATGTTTCTGACTCCTATCTTGACATCATTGTTATTCTGTATTGTGCGCGTTACACAAAATATCCCATCGAGGGCCCCCGGCCCTTTGATATGATCAAGCGACAAGCACATGTTCATTGTCACGGAGTATAAAATATATGCCATATTATATACCATTTGAAAGAGTAAGCTTCAAAACATTGTATTTCAACTTATCCGGTGTAATAAACTGTGAATATGTTGTTTTTGTTGAGTTACTGACATGTTTTTGTTTCATCTGTTTTCTAGTGCAAAGTGTATTATTTTCAATGGAGGGGGAATAGATCTATATCTTAAAGATAAAGTTATTCCCCTTCCATTGAAAACACAGTTTTAGTTTAAATTCTGTTGCATTCTGGGGGGAATCTTTCTATGGTTTCAGCTGTTTTTTATTTTTCTATGGGCATCTTTTGAGACACAGGCATTTCAAATGGTGACAAATTATAGTATTTTGATAATATTTTATGGCATAGATTGTTATTAAAACCATGTATCAAGGCACTATAAAAAATAACCGGTGACTTGAAAATTAAGTGGGCCTTTAACTAAAATTCTGGGGTGGGGGTAGAATAAACAAACCGATGAACAGAGCTGCATGTATCTCTGATTAATATTGTCGTGGTTTGAAACACGTGCATGCATGGAACCGCACATGCATATATCTTTCTTGTCTCAGATTAGTATTTTCGCGGTTTGAAACACATGCATGCATGGAACTGCACATGCATATAACTTTCTTATCAGTTTTGCATGTTTGGTCATATAGGTACACATTGAATAAATGTTTCCTTTTATCGTTTTTGGGTGTCGGCCAAACTGTTTTCTATAGCATGTAACAATATATTCATATACTTTACGAACAAACGTTATAGAAAAACAGAAATTTTCCAGATGTTTTAAAATTTTCACACACACGTTATTCATACCATGCATGTCATATATTAAATAAACCAACAATAATTACAAAATAAACACTATTTGATGTTCATGCTGAAGAATACCAGGACTTGATTATTCTAACTTTAATTAGCCTTTCATCCACATAATTATATACATGCATAAAGTTCGTAAAAAATATTATTCCAAGATCGGTGCATGCCCTGTTGACTTTGCATGAAAAACAATAACTTCCCCATCGTGAACCTCTGGTTGACCATGCGCTTGCGCTGCTACATTGTCTCGTATTTTGAAGTTATTATAAAATTTTGGTCAAATGACGTTCTGCATCCATAGCTTTCTGGGGCAAGTTATTATAATAAAGATGCCAATTATTGTTTGGCGCCAAAATTAATTTCCATATCACAACTACATGTATAAGCCTATAATTTTAGGATGAGGTTTGACCTGTTCATTTTCTATTAAATAAAAGAATATTTGGAAATACTCAGGAATCAGGTTCATGCATACTGCAGTGTAATTTTAGAATGACCACAGTATTTTTTATAGCCAAACACCACCCAACACTGCTAAATAGTACAGGTACCAGTAATGGCCTACAATGGTTTGATAACATGACAAAAATACCTCAGCCAGAGAGTTAAAGTGTCTCCCAAATATAAAATCTCCAAACAATATCCCATTATGTTTCAGACATGTTTCAGACATTTGAAATAGTTAACTATGCCCAGTATCTTTTGGCAGAATAGACTAAGAATCAAATCTGTCATACTATTCTGCATATATGGCATAACTGCCGTATACGATAACGCAGAATAGCCTCCACACTAACTAAGTAGCCGTTTAGTAAAAATACTATTCGGTATGACAGTGAGAATATTGGTTTGTATAACAAATCATTCATGAGTCAAGTAAAATATGGTGGCAGTTCCACCATTTTTGTTGAGTAATGGCCATTGTTGACGTACGGTAGCTAATTATTTTGGTTTTCGGATAATAACTGTAGTTATTTATATCTATGTGATTGCTTTTCAGGTAAATCTTATGACCTACTACATGTAACTGGTATTCCAGCATCTGTACATGTTGTCTACATGGCTGCTGGAAATCTTGTAGTTCCCATTGTGTTGTGGGGTCGTCATGCCCCTACACATTGCATATCATCTATTCTGGTCACCCATGACACCAAACATATAATCACAGGATGCAACGATGGGCAGCTCTGTATCTGGGATGTCACTGGAAATTGGGAGGTGAGTCCTTATCTAATTGTATTATAACTCCAGTTATATTCTTAGCTTATATATACAGTGGTCAGGTCATAATAATTTTGGTTTGCACCACGGAGCTCACAAATTTGTATCTTCAATGCTGTCATTGATTAAAGACATATTATGGACTTGTTCAGGTGCATTAAACTGATAAGATAGTACTTAGGTTGTGTGGCAATTGGGGGGATGTAAAATTCGACCACGAAATCGACCACACCACTCCATAGAAAACATCGCCTGAACAATGTGCAATTGTAAATATTTACATCTCGATTCAGGGCGCAACAAACGGCGATAAACGAACTCAAATGATTTCGCCCACCAAGAGTCATTGAATTTAATTGATATATAAGAATGTTGGTGTGTGTTGTAAATTTGGATTTATATTCGTAAAAGTTTCTACTTTGAGCAAGATTATTCTACATTTCTATTTGATCACCCTACCTGAGTGTTTCACATCATTTTAATGAAACTGAAAGGCAAGTACACTGCGACAAAACTGCTTTGTACATGGCGGCCAAGCAGCTAGCTTCACTGCATCTGGAGTTGCAGTTTACTTGCCAATAAACAACAGTGGCAATGTTGAAAAAACCACAGTTAAACAGAGTTGGTGCAACTGAGCTTTAAAAGGAGGGATATCAAATGAAGGGTACACTGAACATTTCCTTTAACTTGTCATTATTGTGTTGAAAACATGCTTTCTTCCATATAATTTGTTGTGCGATCTTCATGCATAATACTGGAGATAAAAATCCCAGTTTTTTGTTTCCAACATGGTGCTTTTATTACTTCATTAAGTCTTTCTGGTGTAAAAGTATTTTACAAATTTTGGACCTATTTTTTATCTCCAGATCTGAGCAGAATATGAACAAAGGGAGAATTACTGTCCATATTTTTAATTTGAGGCTGTAACCTGACATGTATTTTAAAATCAACATAGATATATAGAGGATGGAGGAAGGCAATGCAAAGACAATTATCGCTTATGCGGGTAGTATTTTCAGACTTTTGCTGTTGTATATACTTGTAGGTGTTTCCGAGAAGCATGCTTTTTGGCCACACTTCAGCTATCAGCTGTCTTGCTTTGGGAAGTTCAAAGGAGGATAAACCCTATGTTGTCAGCTCCGCAGAAAATGGGTATGTAAATGTGTATTTAACCCTTCCATAACTGGAGCTTCCCGAAATTTTGTGAAAACCCTGTGCCAATGCATTCTCTTATAGATGCGAGTTTCCCATAGGGAGCCATGAATATAAATTTATAGGAGAATACATTAGCCTAACAATATTTACCTTGACCGTGTAAGCCAGTGCATTCTCTTATATAGACGAGTTATATATACGATACTCCCTATGGGAGACTTGCATATATAAGAGAATTCACTGGCACATGATCTTTATTGCTGCATCAGCGCAGCGCCAGTCATTAAAGGTTTAAGTAAGAATATTTATCACACACCTGTTACTGTTACACACAATTCTTCGGTCTCAGCCCCTGTCATTTTTTTCAAGGCGTTCCACACAAGTATGTTGAATGGACAGATGTTTACGTGACAAAATTGAAATGGCGTTCACCTCAGCAATGAAATATGAATTTAAAAATAAAAGCATCGCTACACATGACAAGATAAGGAAATATCATGGAATAATTCTTTGGAAAATATCAGAAATGATCAGTTAGGAGATGTCGATTGGGTGTGGCAGATCAATTGCGGAATAAGCCGGAATTTAGTGTATCTGTCATTTGCAGAATGAGGTCTCCAGAGCGTGAATTTATTGATGCTCTCCCGCATCACCAAATACACCCTCAGGGGACCTCATTCTGCTTATGTCTCAACTGCTATGAGAGACCTAGGATCAGAATAAGGTTCCCCAGTTGAAGAAAAAGTAACTAAAAACAATGTTAATTTGAGGCTATAGATACTTCCCAGAAGATGAGGCATAAGCAGAATGAGGTTCCCAGAGGGTGAATTTGGTGAAGCTAGCCCACTGTGTGGGATAGCATCACTAAATTCACCCTCTGGCTCCTGAGACCTCATTCTGCAAACGTCAGACACACTAAATTCAGGCTTGTTGCAGAAGGATAACACATGAGGCCTCTCATGCTTACGCCATCACAATCATGCCATCATAAACGTACGGCCAGCAACAAATGTGCCATTCTATAAACGGCTTCTGTAATAACCATATCAGATTAATATCAAAATATTGTTTTCCTGTATCCAAATCTTGCAAGTATTATTATAGCACCAATGCTGCAACTAGTTCAATTCTTATTTACTCAATTTCAGTTACATTTATTTCTAAATACTATCTACATCTGTTATTTCAGAGAGATGTGCCTGTGGGATGTAACAGATGGTAGATGTATAGAAAACACGAAGCTGAACATTGTTCATACAAGTATTAAGGTAGTTCCAAGATGAAAATGTTTTGTTTATTTTTTAAATCGACCCAAGGTCTTCGATGTGGGTTTACTTGAAATAACATAAATTTGATAAAAGTCTGTGAAACAACTATCATCCAAGCCTTGAAATAGTGAGCTTGTCATTTGCAGAATGAGGTCCCCAGAGGGTGAATTTAGTGATGCTACCCCGCATAGCGGGCTAGCATCACCAAATTCACCCTCTGGAGACCTCATTCTGCTTACACCTCAGCAGAATGAGGTTCCCAGAGGGTGAATTTGGTGATGCTAGCCTGCTATACGGGGTAGCATCACTAAATTCACCCTCTGGGAACCTCATTCTGCAAATGACAGACACACTATTTCAAGGCTTGCTATCATCAACAACTACATGTAAAAATAGATCAACTTTGTTCTTATTTTCATTACTGATCAGTGATCACTCTAAAATAGTGAGATTCCATATATTGTTATGTAAACATTATTGTTACAGTGGAATTACCAATCAAAGTCCAATTAGTCCAAAGAGATACCAAAGTTTAATCAAAACTTGACATTAAACATTGGAAAGGGTCAAAGCATTGAAAAATATTCTGAAATTCTTATTTAGACTAAAGTAGTGGAACTTACTATGCGATTTGTTGACAAATCGCTGTAACAGTTTTGTTTACATGACAATGATTTCAACACTAGAAATTTAATTATTGGAGAATTATAAATAATTATCATAAGAACAAAGTTTATATATTTCTCCATGTTCTTCTTGGGGGTGATGTTTTTTCAGATTTTTTTATTTTTTGCACATTTACCTACAGTGAGTGCCTTTGGTCTGTTCACGTTCTGTGAAGATGTGAAGATGACTATGTTGGTGGATCTCTTTATATGATGGCATCAGGGAATTGAGGATTAGTTCAGAAATATTTGATTAGTAATGAATACTCTCAGAATATTTATCAAGACACACATGTACACGTGCCAGTATTCATGCTGGTGTCTAGCCACACGCATATGAATGGCTCCAGTTGGAAACATCTTTGATTGGACAGAAAGATGCCAAAATAATCCAGCTGTTGTTACCTTAAAAAAAACAAGACATCAACTTGTCAACTAACAATGGACATCTTTGCGACTCAAAATATTATTCTACATATCTGAGCCAATACGGAAAACCCATGGAAGAGATAAAGCATCGATATTTATACTGAGCCTATTTCTTCCTTATGTTATATACACAATTAAACACTGCCATTACTGACATACATTGATCCATCCGACCTCGCGAGTCGCAAGAGCATTTAATCGGCTACACGAAACGACTGTCATATCTGAATTAAAATGGTATATCTTACGACATATAAAGCAGACCATCACTTTCTCTCTAGGTGGGATGGATAAAAACTGATTCCCGGCAACGATTCACATGAGACCACATGCTTGATGTTGAATCCGGACCATGACGTTATATACTAGTTTGATTTAATTTCTATTGTTGTATAAATATTCATGGAATAAATACTGCTTAATCTAAATAGCCATGTCTGTCTGCAGAACATATGGATACTGGTGGTTGAGTAACTATAACATGGTGTGATAATGATGACTTTGGGCAATTGTGCTCAATTTGTTTAAAAGGTGGCACAGATATGTAACACTTTGGGAACCTGCACACATGTTGTAATTTAGTTGGTCAGACTTGTTTTATGAAAGTTAACTGTTTCATGATGGGAGATGCACTGTTGCAGCATTAAAGATCCTGTGCCAGTGCATTCGCGTCATGGAATGGTTAATTACATGTATCTTCATTTTAATCTAATTGGGACAGTGACACATCTATTGCTTTTCTATTTCAGTCCTTCAAGTTCCGTTCTTTCAATGATGTGAAGCTTGTTTGTAATGGCTTCTATCCAGAGATTCATATTATGGATCCCATTAGCTTTGACATCATTTTCTCCCTGTGTTCAAAAATAGCATCAGACTGGATCAGTGCCTGTGATGTCATCCACCCACTGAAAAAAGATGGTAAGCTCACAGTAAATGATATGATTAACCCTTTGAGTGCCAGGTCCGATTTTTGTATCAACCCATATACCCTGTGCCAATGCATTCTCTTATATATGCGAGTCGACCATAGGTCGCCTCGCATATATAAGAGAATGCATTGGCCTAACAATATTTCATCTTTTGTTATTATTTTTTACAATTTTTTACAATTTTAATAATTTTTTCTTATATTCTTTAACAGACTTATTTTGTAGGTTTAATGCCAGGGAATCTTACGTTTTTGATGGGCATCAAAATTATTACTATGAATACTTGGTGATAGTTTTGAGTTATAACATGCCCCTAATGTGTTATCCAGTTTGTTTTTAAATTCGCTATAGCATGCTTAAGCATACCCAAAAAAAATTCAACCCAAAAAACAAAAACAAACATTTATTTTTTATTTTTTTAGGGCCGATTTTACACACCGTAAATTAGGGCCGATGAGATCGGCCCGTGGCACTCAAAGGGTTAATGCTTCTTTGGCAGTAGTTCTGCTACAGGACAATTGCATACTTATCACTTGCATGAAGATGATGCCTGTGCATGTTTGTTCTGTTTCTGAATGCATTCAACATTATGAGAAGACTGATGATTCCTCTCAACGAATTTTGAATGTAACTGTCAATATTTCTGATAAAATTGTAGGGCCATCAATCTTAAGTCTAGAAAATATGCGATTTACATGTAACTTTTAGTTTATTTTGCCTAAACTGACACAATTTTTAGCCTTTGAATTTCCCTATGTCACAGGTTGTTTATTACACAGTAATTCAACAAAGTCAAAGACAACCAACATAGTACAACAAATAAATGCTGCAGCATCTGATATAACTAAAAATAGTTTTGAATAATAATCCTTGAGCACATAAATTCATAATGCCAGTAGTCACAGGATTTGTTATCTTCCTAAGATCAATATAACTTCAAATTAAGTTAAATGCTTAAATACTAATTCATCTATTATATATTTTGGAAGATCTGTTTGTGTGTGTGTAATCGATGAACTCGAAAACGGCCGACCCGATTTCGATGAAACTTGGTATGTGGGGGTATTTTCGGCCGGGGGGTGACATAGGCCTATTGATTTTCAGATCTGAGGTCAACTTTTCACGTGCGATATCTCGGGCACCGATGGTAATTTATCTTTACGTTGAAACTTGATAATTAATGAGCGTGTGTATATGAGGCGCATTTATATACTTGAGTGGAAATCAAATCGGGTTAAACTGGTGGATTTTTACGGACGAAATTTGATGCATAGGGTATCTCGGTATCCGCTGGGCCGATTTCCCGGTATCCGCTGGGCCAATTTCCACCATTTTTGGGGTGTTGGTGTTTGACCCCACCTGACCTTGACCTTCAAAATGGTCAATTCATGGTCAAAGCCCGGACGAAGTCGGGTCACCTTCTAGTATTGATATATTTGAAACATTTTCAGATGATATAATAATTGCAATATCAAACTCTGGTGCTGTTAAAGTATGGACCCTCAATGGATCAGAGCAGAAGGTCAGTAATTCATGGATATAAAAATAACAACTTAGAATTTATCCATCAATACACGTAAATACATGTGCTCGAACTTTCGATAAATATGCTTTATATACCAGTCAAAGTCATAGCAATTTCCGGTTTATTAAACGCTTTTTATTTGCACCATATCAGGAATACGCTTAACATGGAACGCTATTTATTGCCACTTTAACTGCAATTTTAAGTATTCGTAACCATGCCCTTACTTGTAAAATTAAACACTCTTTATTTGGTATATGCATATGCTTTTAGTGACAGGTTCGATTGGATGTTACTCACAACTGGACGGTCCGTCAAATTTATATTCTTTACGGGAGTTGATGTTTTTCTTGGGATGGCATTCTCGTCGGTGGTAGGTTTGTTTAATGTGGGTGTTGCGTCTCTTCTGAGTTGTCGTTGGTAGCCGCTGTTTGGGCCAAATGTATTCACATTGTGCTCAAAACACCTTCTTTGAAGTGGACGGTACACAATGTTATTGACATGCCCCGCAGCAATTCCATAACACTCATGCGCTCATGTCGATTCCAAATTTTACATCGCCACTCAGATGACGTCATATACATAAACACAATTAACTCCGACTCCGATTCTGTGTTTTTAATTAGTCTACTCATTTGACGTCATATGATGATTTGCGACGGAGATAGCTGACAGCCGGTGGGGTTATTATTTATTTATTTCTCGGTTTATTTATTATGCGATTGTTATGGTACTTGGACCATTGTGATCATATTAGGGGTGTTTTTGTTGTATTCATCAGGATAGCAGTCTTTTACTTGAGCTGACAAGATCAGCATTTTCCAAATTCAAAACACGAAATTCATGATTGTGATAATTAAATTCTCTATTATTTTAAATAAATTATTTATATAGATCACAAACAGGGTGATGATTTAATTATTAAAACTTATTAAAGCATCAAATTTGATGAAATAGTATGTTGAGGCCCATTCACATTCCATAAATAGACATCATGCAATAAACAACCAAATATGCACATGACATGCACAGTGTATTGCAAATGTAAACCCCACAGACACAACTGTCACGTGGGGGTTCCCCAGGAAGTCGCGACCTCTTTAACTCTTTAATGACTGGAGCTTCCTGAAATTTTTGTGAAAACCCTGTGCCAATGCATTCTCTTATATATGCCAGTCACCCATAGGGTGTATAAGAGAATGCATTGGCCTAACAATAATTATCTTTACCTTGTTAGCCAGTGCATTCTCTTATAAATGTGAGGCTCCTTTTGGGAGACTCGCATATATAAGAGAATGTACTGGCACAGGATCTTTAATGCTGCACCAACTCAGCTCCCATCATGAAAGGGTTAAACATAAACCTATTGGATCCTATCGCAAATGACAACAGGGTATCATTGAAAGTTGTACCCACAGGGGGTGTCATTAAAACAAGTAAAATATAAATAAAAAAATATATCTGTTTAAAACACATGCACCACTTTAAAAAGTGCCTCGATAAACAGTACATAATTAATAAGGGAGATCACTTTTCAGATACCTCCCCACTTCTATCGGCCATAATTAAACAAACGCTTGAACCGATTCCTAAAATTCCAATGCCCATCGATCGGGTAAAAGCTATATTTTTCCAAGTATAATACACAATTCTAGGATAAAGTGTTCCAAAACTTTGAAAACAGATGCTGAACACAAAAATCACAATGAGCACTGACTAATGGGTTCCTCGATAGCACAGCAGCTGAGCACAGGAGAAAATATATCGTCCATTTCAAAGTCAATAATTATCAATAAAAAACCCACTTTTTTACTAAAAGTCTTCATGTATCGATATAATTATGTAGATCTAATGTTAATCTCCCAATATCAATTGCATATTTAAATTCAAGTCACCGCTATATTCCTGTATTTAACAATAATCACGAAGCGACTTTGGAGTACACAATTTACACATGATGCCGGTTTAACCAATCAACGATCAGTATACTCCGCTAACCAACAGGTCATTGAGTTCATTTTAAATGCAGAAACTAATTTGAAATTATTGCTGAAATATGGGAATATAATGGCGATTTCGATTCAAATATGCGATTGATTTGGGGAGATTATCATTAGATCTATCGATACATGAAATTTTTTGTACAAAAGGTGGGGGTTTTTTTATCGATAATTATTGTCCTGAAATGGACGATATATTTTCTCCTGTGCTATCGAGGTACCCATTAGCCGGTGCTCTCTGTGATTTTTGTGTTCAGCATCTGTTTTCAAAGTTTTGGAACAGTTTATCCTAGAATTGTGTGAATTTTGTATTATAATTGGAAAATATAGCTTTTACTCGATCGATCGGCATTGGAATTTTAAGAATCGGTTCAGGCGTTTGTTAATTATGGCTGTTAGAAGTGAGTAGGTATCTGAAATGTGAACTTTATCAATGCACTTTTTAAAGTGGCATTTTAAACTTATATATTATATAATTTATATTTTACTCATTTTAACGACAGGCCCCTGTGGTTGTACCTGTACATGTTCTATTCATCTTGCGGGAGACTTGGACACATTTAAATGTTTTCAATGTAAGTTGAACACAGCCGTGATAGCGGGTTTTGGAAGTTATTCATCGGTCGCAAGACGAGGCATCACATATACGCCTACTCGGTCCATAGATGTGATAAAATGGAGGGCAAAAATTTGAGTATTGCGGAAGTGCCATTGCAAAGTCGTGGTAAACTGAAGTACCCACCGCAACATGTTGGTAATTTGTTTCCAATTCTGAGGGCTAACATAGTTTATAAGCTGTGGTATCATTGGTTCTGCAAGGAAACTTTACAGGTCATTAAGACCTATTTTTTTGAAAACAGAAAAACACATGATCCTCCGTCTCAGATCACATCATATTTTTAAAGTAATCCACGCATGTATGTAGAACAGAACCACAGTGACGTCACATGACGTAATTTCATTGAACTCGAGAATGAAGCTGGAACTTTAAAATAAAAGCATCATCACACGTGGCAAGACGAGAAATTCCATGAGTAAAATCAGGTGTGTCATAGACACAGAACTATATACGTGTGTTACTGGCCAATAGTGTATGGCACTCTCCTTATGATCACAGAAGATTAATACCCGAGACCTTCATCCTCTCATGCTATCCTCATGCTATAAACTGATGGCCAGCTGCACACAAGTTGAAAACATTGGTTTCAAAGCTCACCTTTTTCAAATCTTTTATCGAACTCATTGCAGACGGCGCATAGTTACATATTTCCTTGCGCCATCTGCAAATCATTCGATAAAAGATTTGAGACTAAGACGCATGTTGTGTTCTGTCAATATATATATACTAATTCTCAAAATGCTTAGGGGTCTCTCATTTGTCATTGACAAAATCTATTTATTCCTTTCTTTACTAAATGCTCCTTGATGAGCAGTTCCAATAGGAAATGTTCATAGCCAATTGTTGAACGTATTGTCTGAAAAAATTCCCGCCAATGAATTTGAATACTACTGCACTTGTATTATCTTTCCATTTGTCTGTCGTTTGCTCATTAATCATGAATATCCCACCAAAATGGACAATACACCATTCCAATATATGCATTCATGACTGGGCAGAAGATTCCATTTAATCTTTTATGGTTAAATAGGCAGTAATGTTGTCAAAAGATCAACTTTAAGCTTCACAATAATTAGATCATGCCATGAATCTCTACTCTGGCTAACGCCCGCAGAGATCATACTCCACCAGTATAAAACCTGGGAACTTTTTGAAGTTTTGACAGGGAACCTTATACTGTCGAAACAATAAGGCGGGGAATATATTTCTTAGTTATTATCTGTTCCTTAATAATGTAATTCACTGTAGGTGAAGGTCCCAACTAGACATTTCACGATTTAAGTGACTTTGTGAGCGATTTTTCTTCGCGTCGCTTACAATTATGGAATTTCTCCTGGGTAATTAATTAAGTGTTTATTGCGATAACGGCTCACAAAAGTCATGGAAAACCATGCAATTTCGAGTTGGGACCTTCACCTACAGTGAAGTACATTATTAATGAACAGATAGTAATTAAGAAATATATTCCCTGCATTATTTTTTCGACTTTATAAGGTTCCCTGTCAAAATTTCAAAAACTTCCCAGGTTTTGTACTGGTGGAATGTGATCTCTGCAGGCGTTAGCCATAGTAGAGATTCATGGCATGATGTACACAATAATAAGTGTTCATCGCGATATGTTCAAACAAGGTTACACTTCTGGGTGGTGGTTTGATATGGTTAAATTACACTAATCTGAAAGCATATAAGAAGGCCTGGGTACATACACCAGTATAAATGTGTTGATATGTTTTCAGAACAAGCCAATATATGAAGATGAGTCAAAACAGATCAGATGTTTGAATGCTCAAAAGCTGACATGCTGTAGCTACAATCAGCGTACAGTACTTATAGTCTGTTCCAAATACTGGCAGGTGAGGAAAACTATAGCTTGCTTCTTGTGTGTTGGGATTTATCTGCCCAATGCTTCTGTTTATAGAGAGAGTTTTTGTCAGCAATATAGAATTATAACATAGCAGCTTTGGACTCCCAATCATGATATCATCATACATATATACATGTATGTACTGCTGTTGTGTGTGTATCATAAGTCAAATGAGATTTGAAAACATTCTTCATTATATTTAGAGCTACAGATTAGGAGCATTACTTGAGTATTTATTAAAAGCTGTTTGGCAGTTGTAAATGATAGTTTTTCATACTTACTGCTATGGCATTCTCATGTGCATTGCTTGAATTTAGGTAGGGTGATCAAATAGAGATGGAGAATAATCTTGCTCAAAGTAGTTATTATTACAAATATAATATCCAAATTTGTTTACACACATCGTCGTTTTTATATATATTAATTAAATGCAGTGACTCTCGATGGTGAAATCTTTTTTATTCGTTTATTGCCGATAGATGCGTCCCGAATTGAGAAGTAAATAATTACAATTGAGTTTTGTTCAGACGATGTATGGAGTGGTACGGTCGATTTGCTTGAGATTTTCGGCGATGTTAGTTAAATGCTAATTTCCTCCAGTTGGAACAGCGCCTGCATAATAACGTATTAGTTTCATGCACCCGAACAAGTCCATAGTATATCTTTAGTTCTAGTGAACTAGTATTCTAATGGAACCTATACATACACATATATAACCAGTGTTTGAGGATTAATCTTATATATATTGTCAGAAATAATGTTAATCCATGATATATCTTTGTATATCAAAATATAAACACACGATGGCAAATACTTGAAAAAATATGTACATTTTTCTCATCATACATATATCATTAATTAGTTGAAATTTACTGTCTCTTGCTGTTTTGATGCTGATTAGCAGTTCTTAATCTTAATGTTGAATTTGTCATAATGTGTTTATAAATTTACTGTACACTCATTAATTTATGTCGATCAAATTTAACGTGAAATCAGTTGAGGAATTGAACCGGATGGCCACTTAGCTTACTTGTTTTTATTCTTGTCGTGAAATACATGTATTGTTTATTGTAAAACAATTCACCATTTCAATTTCATAGCTTGCTTTTGACAGCAATTTGTAATAGAGGCATATAAGCAGAAAATAGAATATGGTATATGATAACTTGTTACTCATTCATAAAGAGCTGTACTCATGGTGTGCTTGAGTGGAACATTGCAATTAATCAGACAAGTTTGGTAACCACTAACCTATTTAAACTCAAATGTAGCTGTATATTTATTACATACCCCGTAACTAAAAGTGATAGTATTATTAAGAGTCTTTCCTATTGAAATTTGTTGTTTTATTAATTTTTACAATATTTACCAGTTTTTTGCCAGTCTTGTACAACTATTACAATTTGGGGTACGTCATCTTTAACAATGTAAAATATTTCATCAGTCTCCAGGGAGAATCCAGATTGCACCAGAGTGATCTCTCATCGCCATTGAGTGATGTCAAAAAAATTATCACCTCAGCAAGAATAATGGCATATACTGAAATTATGATAATAGATGTGTAATAAAAATATTCATATAGGAATTGTTTCATGTATAGAAAATTAACATTCATTAAACAGAGTGTAAATTTCTACCTTTCATATTACCAGTAGACTTGTAGATTTCATGCTGATCTGTATCTGGCTGAAAAAAGCTTGTGAATTGCTGCATTTTATTAATGAGTGTGTAAAGATTTCATGTTGGTTAGAAATCAGATTCTGCTCAGAATTTAGTATAGATGAATTACATGGTAACAACATATTAGTCCTGCAAGTATTCTCTGCTTTCCATATTGAAGGTGTATAGATTTGATGTAGACCAGTACCTATCAGAACAAGAAGTGGTAAGAAAACTCTGCCTTTAAAACGTACAGCAGCAAAAAGAGAGTATACTCAGAAAACAGCATGTCTTATTCAAAATCAGCAAATAAACTGATCTTAAGATTTGAAACTGCATTTTTTAACATATCACGTTGGTCCAAAAACTCTTGTCTTAATTTTCATGTTGTTCAAACTGTTTACTTTTACATTTTTACATTAATATATGTTCAACAGAATTTTTCTAAAAAAAAATTAAAATCAATTGAAATTAAGTTGAAAAATATCTCTGGTACAGTGCTGTATCTAATAAAAATTGTAATATAATTTTCATTTCTTTATCGATGGAATGATCACACTATCTACCAGTGCTCTCAAAATCATAATTTCACTAGATCTCAAGGTTCCTTTGTTTGGCGAGGGATTTGAAATCAATAGTTGTAACTTGTGAGAAAATTAATATGCAATTCTTATTTTGTTTTAACCCTTTCATGAAGGGATCTGCGCTGGCGCAACATTAAAGATCATGTGCCAATGCATTCTCTTATATATCGAGATTCGCATATATAAGAGAATGCACTGGCTTACAAGGTCAAGGTAAATATTGTTAGGCCAATGTATTCTCTTATATATGTGAGGCTCTGTGTGGGAGAATCACATATATAAGAGAATGCATTGGCACAGGATTTGCGCAAAATTTCAGGAAGATCTAGTCATGAAAGGGTTAAGAAATAATAGTATTGATCTCCTGAAGCCATTTCTGAAGGTTTTATATACCATCCAGGCCATATTGTAATTGACAAAATAAATTTGGTGCTTATATTGTCTCTGAGATTGCTAATAAAATATAATTATGCCTTCCTGTGATTCTCCTAAATGTCAGCTCATAATTATACAAAGATGTTCTCATCATCATCCTTTCATCTATCAGCAGATTTAGCCTTGCTTTTTGAAGACTTTAGTTTATTGAAGATGGCCTTTCCAATTGGTATCAAACATACATTTGAAAAGCAAAATATCAAAACCTAACCTGTGAAGTTAATTTTTTGCCAAACAAAATATTGTCGTTAATAGGATTTTCTTTTCAATTTGAACTCTTAACTTAATTCTTCTTCACATTCTCTTGATTTCTTTCTTCTCTTCTTTGAGTTTAATCATCAGATATATTAGGCTTGTTTGGTTTGGAATCCATTTAACTTGTTTATGATATTCTCTTCATTCTGAGGCATTAGAATGTTGATTACTTTTTTCCAAATTACCACCTTAGATCTCAGTACTGATTGCTGTGAAGTTTTGTCTCTTTCTATTAACCCTTTCATGACGGGAGATGCGCTGGTGCAGCATTAAAGATCCTGTTTCAGTACATTCTCTTACATATACAAGTCTCTCATATGGAGCCTCGCATATATAAGAGAATGCATGGCTTACAAGGTCATTATAATTATTGTTAGGCCAATGTGTTATCTTATATATTCGAGGCTCCCTCCATATATATAAGAGAATGCATTGGCACAGGGTTTTCACAAAATTTCAGGAAGCTCCAGTCATGGAAGGGTTAAAAAGATAGTGTATCTCTTCTAAAACAAATTTTATAAAGTTTCCGGTGAATCGTATTAGAAATGAATCATAGACACCTGTCCGAAAATGTTTCTATCAATAAATATTGATTTTATTTCAATTTTTCTAGTTATACATAAACATTTCGGGACCGTTTTATGGGCTATTTTTAGAACATCAATTTCAGGAAATCTTGCGGAAACGTTCGGAGCTCACCAACAGGGAGAACTCTATCTTGTTAGCACCCTCAATGAAGGCAAATTTCAATTCAACTAAAAGATTTCACTGCAAATTACACACGGTTAATAAACAAATAATAAGCACAATTTTCAGTTTGATCTGCATTTTATTAACAAAAAGCTATTTGTTTTCTTGAAATCTGGTTTTATATAAATTATGTTGTTGTAATTGTGGCCCATAAGAGATACACTATCTTTAACTATAAGACATAAATAAATGCATTTTCTGTGGACAATCAATTTTTCAACATTGAAGATGTTAACTCTTTGATAACTTATTGATTCACATTAATTCATTTGTAGGTATGTTCGCTATTAATAAATTCAACAGGCAGCCCTAGGTTGTTTATTGAACTCACTAGCTAAACATCCCCACAAATAAATCCAAAAGTATTTCTCTGCCTGCCATTTTCTTATATGACCTGTCACCTGAACATAATGAAGAATGTCTTAGTACGTCTCTATAACTGAATGGGAGAATCCATTCATAATAAAATTCATATTATAGATTAATTGATATAATACTAATAGAACCAGAAAATACATACAGAAGTGGTTTTCCAATTATGCGGTCACCATAAATTGGGTCTGTCTCAAAAGCATTGTAGAAATGAATAGAATATCTTTCCACTAATACTAATACTTGATTTGCTTGCTATTGTTGGTTTTGGTATAATAACAATTTTATAATGTTATTTCTCTAATATCTTGCTGGTATGCTTATGTGATCTCCATCTCTTTACTGCTATCAACATACTCAATTTGTTAGCTCTTTGAACCTTGAGTGTACATCAATATACAGAGGACCAATTTCAAAGCGCAAGGAAGACTTTTGTCCCCTCGCTGTCCTGGTTCGATCACTGCCATCATGTATACAGAATGTAAGGAAATCTTACAATTTTAGTTGAATTTTGTCAGTTACAATTCGTGATGCATCATTCTGAGAAACTGACCTGTCCATATTCATCTGGAAATAGGTCAGATTAAATCAAAATGAATTGTAACCGACATAATTCTTGAATAAATAATGTAAGATTTCCTAACATTCTGTATACGTGATAGCAGAGGTCAGACCAGTGTAACGAGGGGACTGAACTCTGCCTTGAAGTTTGGTCCAATATTAGGAAATTTTAGACAAAAAATGTTCTGTATTAACTATGTCCCATCATTCATTTGTCTGTCTATCCTTCTCTCCCCTATAATAACTTCAGTAATCAAACATGAACTAAAATAATATTATATATATATAAGCTTATTGGTTAGGCACACAGGCCTAGTAAAAGTATGGATGTAATCTGCCCATTATTCAGGATATGGTCCTTGTTGACTTAACATTTGGTGATCAGTTTTGTTTCCAAATGATAACTTTAGTTATAGCTTCCAATTGTTTTCAAATTATGTACATGTATTTCTAACCTACATATATTCAGGTATGGTATGGTTTTGTTTTCAAGACATTGATGGGATGTCATCAATATATACCAAAAGAGACAATACTAGAATGAAAATTTAAATCTTACACCTATTTGGCAAAGTGTTCCCAAATGGCAAAGCCCCTTTTACCCTTTCTGGAGTATTGAATGATAATCCTTTTTTCAACTGCTCAGGTTTAAAGGGTTAATAATGCATTAACACTTTCATGATGGAAGCTGCGCTGGTGCAGCATTAAAGATCATGTGGCAGTGCATTCTCTTGTATACATAAGAGAATGCACTGGCTTACACGGTCACGGTAAATATTTTTAGGCCAATGTATTCTCTTATATATGAGATGCTCCCTATGGGCGACTCACATATATAAGAGAATGCATTGGCACAGGGTTTTCGCAAAATTTTGAAAAGCTCCCGTTATGATTGGGATAATTTTTAGAACTGTTACACAAGGCATGTGTCCTGAGAATTCAGGGCTATTGCTTCACAATTTATGCTATTCGTGTTTCACTTATTTTCAACTTAGTGGGTCCCCCCAATGTGTTGGTGAAACCTTTACTGGTTCTCTGAAGTCAACCCTTTCATGACGGGATCTGCGCTGACACATCATTAAAGATCCTGTACCAGTGCGTTCTCTTATATATGCGAGTATCCCATAGGGAGCCTCACATATATAAGAGACTGCACTGGATTACAATGTCAAGGTAAATATTGTTAGGCCAATGCATTCTGTTATGTATGCGAGGCTCCCTATGGGAGACTTGCATATATAAGAGAATGCATTGGCACAGGGTTTTCACAAAATATCAGGAAACTCCAGTCATGGAAGGGTTAAGCAGCGGACCAGCCCTTTAATAGTGTTTCAGAGCAAGCAATTGCTAAGCACTATATAAAACTTCATATAAATGTTAATAAATTTACACTGCATCTTTGGAAAATTGCTAACTCATAGTTTAGCCATACATTGCTAACAATAACTGTAGCAGAAGATATTTGGTTTTTAGATTTATTGACTTTGTTACAATGGACATGCTCTTTTCTGCTGATACTCCTTATATATAGACAATATTTACCGCTTTTGAGTGAAAACCAGAATTACCTCATAAATGGATGCATTTAAGTATGGAATTTCCTTATACAGCTTTGCTGTGAAGGGAAATGTAAACTTCAAAGTCTCCATGACCAAGATTATTCTGAATTTCATTCAAAAACTGCAGTTTTATTTTATTATATGCGATCATTTGGTCATGTTAAAAATAGTTTATAGTCTGAATATGTTTTCTATTTTGGCATTATTATTATACGCGAAAAGATTCGGCTTCTTACCATGGATATTTCTAGATGGAATGTATATATAGAATAATAATTACGCCAAGTAACTGCGTTGATGGCATATAATTTATTTATATTAATATCTACCCAGATAGCCTGTGAACAAATTAATTTACAGAAAAGCTATGGCACTCAACTAATATAAGCATTGATTTTTTTTTCAAGGTTAAATACTGGGTGGGAAATTATTCATACTTCTTCCTAACTAATTTTCACTTATTCCTGAGAGAATTAAAAACAATTCTGACAAACTATGCTTGCACTGGGTTGAATAATTAGTTAATTTTTCCTGAAATGATTTTTTTCTTCTTCTAAACAATACGGTATATTATTACAGAAAATGAACCAATGTTGGAATAGTTAAGTGCCCTTGTTTCCACTAGATCCAGTAGTTTAGAGAAGTTATTTAATTTTTGGAAGATTTAGGTTTTGAAAAATTTTCTCAACTTTTGGAACGAAGCTTTTTGGCTGCAGATGAATTATCATGATGAATTACAATATGCCAACAGTGCAGTTACTCGGACTACATTATAAGTTACCAACTTACTATAACATGTTTATTATGAACAGTATCGGTGATTTCAATTGAAATGAGTCAACTTAAGTTATTTTGCATTTGCATATTACATAGGAAAGCATATAATAAAATCTAGTACTCACAGGTACATGTAGCTTCTTTTGCTAGATTAGGTATGACACTATGAAGATTACTATTAACATATAGATATAGCCTAATTTGTAGCAAAAAACCCAGTCAAATCTTCATTTTGCTTAGGGTTAGTTAAAATTCAGGGTTTGTTTCACGGCTGAAGTATATTGTGAATGTCACTGTGCTTTTGGTATGTTCTGTAACCACACTTCAAAATATACTGCACAATAGCTTAGTCTATAGAATTTGGTTAAACCACAAGTTAGTTATCCCATTATTATTCTCTGAAAATTTTCCCCACTTACTGTGCTTGTATCAATGGTTACTAAAATGCATCCAAATAATAATAAGTCAACTGGTTAATAAAATATACTCTCTTTATGTATGCATCGAAAGATATAAAATACAGGGAGCCACTTCTTAGAACAGAAAAATTCAGTTTCTTTCTCAGGCAAGCATAATCGAATGTAAATGCAGGATAGCAGTCTGCGCAAGTATCAAGTTATGGTTTACCCTTTTATGACGGGAGCTGTGCTGGTGCAACATTAAAGATTATGTGCCAGGCAGGGTCCGCGCTGGACTGAAATTTACTTTTGCCAAATGAAAATATTTTTTGCCAAATGCTTTTTGAATTTGCTAAATTTTATCCCCGATAGTATCATTACCAGCAAAATTGATTGGATGCTATGTTTCGACATTCGCGGTTTGATCGACGTTTGATATCGATACGAAAGCAGTTCATTAATAATTATACTCGCATCTCTATTAGCTATGTAAACACCACCATCACACTAAATACGGGTAATCCCTCCACCCAATCGATATCAATGCTATCAGACTTAATGGAGGTGTTAACTTTTCCGAAACCAAGTAAAACACCACTAATATAATTCTATTGTAGTCTCCTAAAATGAATGGTATTGAATGACCGATATTTTTCAACTTTATTGAGGAATTAATAAGTGACTTTTGCGAAATGAAAATATTTTTTGCCAAATGTGAATTATTTTTGCCATTAGCAAATTTGGCAAGTGGCAGCGCGAAACCTGGTGCCAGGGCATTCTCTTATATATGCGTGTTTCCCATATGTGAGGCTCCTTATATGGGAGACAATGCATTGGCACAGGATTTTCACAAAATTTCAGGAAGCTCCAGTCTGCTGAAAGAGTTGGATATTTCTGTTCTAAGAAATGTCTCAGCAACTTTATCAACACAAATTTTAGTGAATGTGTTGGGACTTTTAGTTAGATAAATGTTCTCTGTTCAGTTGGATATTTGGGGGATTCGAGTATGTAAACAGTTTTACATCATGCTCGAGTCCCCAAATATCTAACGAAACAGGGTTTATTTATCTTCATTTTAATTCAAATCAACAACTTGCCCTTGATTGCGCGACTCCTGGCTGCTTGATGATGTAATTGACATGTGTTGTCAATCACAATGTGCTGTATTCACCCATCAGCAGGCAATGCTGATGAATCAAAAAGTTAGCAGTTCTCGACCAATCTGAATGCGTGTTTTGACCCTTTCAGTGCCTAATTTACAGTCTGTAAAATCGGCCCTAAAAAATTAAAACAAATGTATGTTAAAGAATATAAGAAAAAATGATTAAAATTGTAAAAAATTGTAAAAAATAATAAGAAATGATGAAAAATTGTTAGGCCAATGCATTCTCTTATATATGCGAGGCGACCTATGGTCGACTCGCATATATAAGAGAATACATTGGCACTGGGTATATGGGTTGATACAAAAATCGGACTTGGCACTCAAAGGGTTAAAGAAAAATATTCAACTTGAATTATAATTATAGGTTAACACAATGGTCTGTTTTGAAGTAGATATTTTTATCTCCCGAAAAAAAAAACAAATTTCCAGGGACTATAGAAATTAGTGGTGTCCATCCGTCCATTTAATCATTTGTTTGTTTGTCTGTTTGTCTGTCTGTCCGAAATGTTTGTTGTCCAGATGATAACTTGAGTATTATCTCATGGAATTTTATCAAACTTGGTACATGGCTGATCGAGTTTTTTTTACATAGAATTTGCTGATTATTTTTTGTCTGGGTGATAACTTGAATAGTATTTGACAGAATTTTATGAAACTTGGTGTATTGCCTTCAAATGAGAAAGTCCCGATCAAGTACAATTTGGGTCTGGTCCAACCATTTTTGATGGATTTGTGCCCCTTTGCTGCTCAGAATGTTCCCCATCAAGGAGATAGTTTCTTTTCCTGATTTAGAATTTACAAATTATCCTGACGTCAAAGCAAATAAAAATAAGTATGTTTGCAACATGGACAGTTGCAAGCGACGATTGATTCAATAATTGTTCCCAAAATTTTTCATTTCTAAAAAAGCAACAGGCCAAACAGGCCAAGTGGTCTTTTATCTTGATTGAGAAAAATCTCATAAATGAAGGCAACTGGTTCCTTTCAAGCTAGCAGTCATATCTGCTAATTTTACGGGTTTCATACATCACATTTCTGTATCATCAGGAGTATATATTTTATTTCTGAATTGATTTTCTCCCCCATTTATAGCCTAACTTGACAAAGTCAAATTTGAGTTATTGCCATGGGTTGGCATCCATCATCTGTGCATGCATGCATCAACCTCCTTTGGTACAGCCAATGGGCCATATCCCTCATCCAATCATCACCTAGATAATACTCAGCCTCCAGTTGGCCTTTTATGATTTTTGAGTTAGTGGCCTGCCTTTCAGCTGATCAGTTTACCATCCGAGAGGAGATGCAAATTTTTGCCTCTTACGGACGACCCAGGGCTACAAAGCCTTGCTAACTCGCACATGCATGACCTTTTGATGGGAGCTATCAAATTTGTCCTAAGTTTGTTGAAAAACATGGCTGTCAGTGGCCATCTTGTATTTCATATTTAAATCCATTGGCTCACCCTCGGCCCACATTTATTGTGGAAATGTTTTGAAAATTTATGGGCATGTTAGGATCACCTCTAGATGGGAGCTATCAAATTTGATTGATTTTCGATTAAAAACATGGGCACTGACTAAAACCTCTGCCAAACCCTATAATAATCAATTCCCATCTGATTTATTCCAAACTTCACATGGCTCTCTGGGTTGACCTCTAGTATTATTTAAACTTTCCATATTCCTTATCGCTCCATTGACTGTAATGTAGGACAGTATGCCCTCTCCAAGTTGAGTTACAGTGTCATTGACACTTTTATTTGTTGTGTTTTGAGAATTGATACAAGCATATGTGGGTTGAGAGGCAAAGGTAGGCAGGTTTCTCTGTAATAGCTGGTTTTAATTGGAAACATAGTAGTTTTTATCCTGGTTTGAACATTCGTATTCCTGGTATATCCATCAATTTAATCCTTCTATTTTCATTTAACCCTTAACCCAACAGAAGGGCCCTGTGCCAATGCATTCTCTTATATATGCGAGTCGACCATAGGTCGCCTCGCATATATAAGAGAATGCATTGGCTTAACACATTAAAAATTATAAAATTGTTAAAGAATGTAAGAAAAAATGGTAAAAAAGGATTTCTTTTAGGCCAATGCATTCTCTTATATATGCGAGGCGACCTATGGTCGACTCGCATATATAAGAGAATGCATTGGCACAGGGTATAACTGTAACTATCACAATGTGGTCAAGGAGCCGGTTCCAATGATATCCATATTTGTATGGTTCTATTGAGACAGACCGAAGATATTTTAGGCTGTTGAAGCTTTATTTGGCCGGTTTTGGCCGGTTTGTTGGGTAAAGGGTTAAACCACACACATTGTAAATTGGAATTTTGGAAGTAGTAGCGCTCCAATGAATAAGCATCCTTACATCATCCCTCATAATATAGCCCAGTATAGAATTTCAGAAGAGAACATATTTTAGTCATTAGACATACTTAAATCGAGAACTTCTAACTTCAAACCTCAGTCACTGTAATAGCTACCTACAGTCACCTGAATGATTGACTCTGTCGCCAGACATTTTCGAATAGAGATAAATGTAATAATCATTGATCAATGTGCGAGAATGTCTGATGATCATATCATCTAACCTTCGGAAGCTGACAGTGACAAACATTTGAAGTTAGAAGTACTTGATCTAAACATGTCTACTTATTTACATATTTACACCTTTAGTAGTGTGCCTCATTTACATTTATATCAGGGTTCACATACTTGATCACCATATGTCTTATTCTTATCTTGTATGTAATATATTCTAAAATCAAATGCAACTGTGAAACTATATCTAATGTGATACATATTATATATACTGAAATTGGCAAAGTAGATTCATTCATCCCTAAAATCTCTCAGAATAATTATAAGCAAATGTTAAAGATGCATAATCTGAATTTACGCTCCCAAATTACTATTTCTTTGGCGGTAAAATATATTTGATTCGAGTCAAGGAACCCACCCATCAAAGCTCCGAGTGATCGGATATAAATTTTTTTAATTTGTTATTTCCCGAGATATGAAATTTTTGGCGGCCTGGCAAATATTTGTAAGCCAAAAGTCTTGGATGAAGATGGATAACTCTAAAATCAAGTGGCTTTGGGTGTTAGTTATTTGACAATCCGGCAAAATTTCGTTGAACAAAATACTCATAAATAACACGTTTTGGGCAATTTTTATACTATAATTGACTGTGGTTAGCATTTTTTTGGGGCAATTTATCAATTCTGATAACTGAGGCTGCATTTAAAAATGTTTTTTGCTGTTTTTGGAATCTGATATGTGGACCATCGGATTGAGTACCTTTAATCGTAATATGTTCCTTGCTTTAGATAACTGGGTTTTTTTCTATTTTGTTCTTTAGCTCTGATTTGGTTGTAAGAATTAGAGAGCAAAGCATATGAACTGCTCAATGTAGCATGGTAGTACATACCACAAACAACTATGTGGTCTAATTGTTAGAATATTTATCGTACTTCTATGGAGCATGCTAGACAAATGAAAATTGTAATATTTGGCATTGCTCGTCATACTAAAAAGGTGCATTAACTTGTTCAGCACAGGTGCTTCAAGCATCCTGCTGATATTATATGATAACTTGACAATGTTCAGCACTTTGTTAGCCCAAACCTAAGTCGTAATATAAGTTCAGAAGTAATTATATTCATTGGTGGGAAATGTTCAGATAATAAGTTCAACAAATGACTTATTGTCATTTGTTGAACTTATTATCTGAACATTCCCTAAGGGTTAATTACTCATCAATGAGTATTCAGTATAGAAATGGATAAATACATATAAAAGCTGACAACCATTTCACATGTTATTTATTGAGAATTTCAGCATAAATCAATAATTGATTTCACTTTTATTCGGTAAATCTCACTAAATTTCATTCTCCTAGTGACTATTTTCTTCTCGACTTACATTGGTATTTCATTCAGTCCCTTTAACTCTTTCATGATGGGCGCTGCGCTGGTGCAGCATTAAAGATTATGTGCCAGTGCATTCTCTTATATATGCGAGTCTCCCATACATGTAGGAGAAAACCATGTGCCAATGATTTCTCATAGGGAGCCTCGCATTTATAAGAGAATTCACTGGCTTACAATGTGAAGGCAAATATTATTAGGCCAATGTATTCTCTTATATATGTGAGGCTCCCTATGGGAGACTCGCATATGTAAGAGAATACATTGGCACAGGGTTTTCACAAAATTTCAGGAGGCTCCAATCATGAAAGGGTTAACTGTGAATATCGAAAGATATTTTTGAGAATTTGTTAATCAACTATTTTAATTATAGATCTATGATGCCTGTGATTTCACGTTGTTGTGTTCAGAATCAAACCGCTGTGGTGAACGATGGTGTGGTGGTGATTTTATCAGTGTCGACAAGATTGTCGTGTGGAGTAGTGGCGGCAAGGGATATCTGTACAAACTTCCAACTAAGTAAGTATTTGGGTCAATAAGTTTTAACTTTCCAATTCAATTGGTGATGCCTGCAACAAGTTGTAGAAATTTATGCAGAGAATTTAGTAAGTCCTAATTTGTTTTTCTTGTTGATAGAAGTAGCTAGTCTCTAAAACCAACATTGATTGTTTGGGCAATGTTCCCTGAGTCTTTCACACAATTTAAAAAAATTATAAATGTTCATCATTGGGCTAAAAATTTGACAATATTTTGTGAGAGGCAAATATAGAAGTAATATAGAATGGAGATAATTGTGCCAGTTCGTGATGAATGTAATACTAAAAGTATACCTTTTTATGACATTAATTTTGAATGAATATTTTGTTGAGAAACAAAATGAGATTTCTGATTTGGATTCTCCTTTGAATTTGACCTCTTATCAACTATCATGTCATAAAAATCAATAGTGTTAATATGTGCTAAAAGTGATCCCATATATGTGATGAAATGCTTTTGAACTGATAAATTATTTTAACTAAGTCTTTGTTTCAAGATTTGCTTTAAAAAAAATTATATTTAACCCTTTCTATACTAAATGGATTCTCCCATCAGTTTATAAAGTATACATTGGATGGTCTATTATTCATCTGTATGGTGTTCAGGAAAATGAGCAGACAAAACACAGACGAAATGATATTAGAATGCAGAAGGATTCCAATTCATTGGCAAGAAATGTTCAGATAATAAGTTCAACAAATGACATGTAGTCATTTGTTGAACTTATTATTTGAAAATTTCTAATTAAACTACTCGTCAATGAGCATTTAGTAAAGAAAGGGTTAAAGTGATTTATTTCGCCATCGCCAATCCAGATATAATTTGTTTATAACCTATTGCTATACAGCACAACTGTCACAGGCCACCACCACAAAATTTAGTTCATAGGAGCACTGCTAGATTGAAGGGTTTATTGCACAGCTGTATATAATAAGTTTGTAGAAACAAATAACACAGATAAGTAGAATTCTATCTATGCCAAATTGAAATTCTGTTTCTTGTGTCTCAATGGAAGTGACAAAATTGATTATAGGTGCTTACCTTGCGTGATATTGTTGACAAAAACAACATTACTGATAATTGTGTAACATGTTTATCCATTTCATGACTGGAGCTTCCAAAACCCTGTGCCAATGCTGAGTCTCCCATAGGGAGCCTTTCATATATAAGAGAATGCATTGGCCTAACAATATTTACCTTGACATTGTAAGCCAGTGCATTCTCTTATATATGCATGCGAGGCTCCCTATGGGAGACTCGCATTTATAAGATAATGCACTGCACAGGATATTTAATGCTGCAGCAGCGCGGCTCCCATCATGAAAAGCGTTAACCGTTTCATGATCATGATAGCTGGAGATATCTCTGTTTTTTCAGAACAGAAACAACTAAAATGGTTGAAAATAATGGCTGTGATCAAATTCAGACCACTCCCATGGTTACCTTGATGTCAAATTTCCAAGCTGGCTAGATGGAATTTTTGATAGATGACTATCTTCCTTGATCGAATTGAAACTAAATCTCTGCACGACCTTTTTTCTACCCATGAAACTGATGTGATGTGGCCTTGTGGCTGAAATGGTGACAAGCCTGCAAATTATATGTGTTATTTGCAGAATGAGGTCCCCAGAGGGTGAATTTACTGATGCTATCCCACACAGTGGGCTAGCATCACCAAATTCACCCTCTTGGGACCTCATTCTGCTTAGGCCTCATCTTCTTTATAGTCTCAAATTAACATTGTTTTGAGTTATTTTTTCCCTTCTGAGAAGTTTCTATACCCCTAATTTGCAGAAGATAAAATGCATAATGGAGGTGACTAATGGGTGAACATCACCAATTTCAACTGGGGAAATTTAATCTGATCCTAGGTTTCCCATAGCAGATGAAGCCTAAGCAGAATGAGGTTCCCAGAAGCGTAATTTGGTGATGCTAGCCCACTGTGCATGATAACATCACTAAATTCACCCCTGGGGTCCTCATTCTGCAAATTACAATCTATTTGCAGGCTGAAATGGAGATAAACCCCAATATAACAAACAAACCCACATGCAACAGAAGCAAATTGTTGTTTGTGTCATTCAGTATTGTCACCTTTGCTTTGACTTCCCATACTCACTCTTTATATGTTTTTGGACATTTGTTGTGAGCTAAAATTTGCCAATAGTCACTTTTGTAACTTCTCTCATTGCAACTCAAGTGGTATTTGAATATGGCATAAATAGTATTGTTATGAATATACTTAAGATTAGTTAGTTAGAATAGCTGCACATAACTTATTTTAGTCAGTTTTACAACTTCAGTGTGTCAGGGGAATATGTATAGTCCATACAGTTACACATATTCTCTGCATCACACATACTTATGTAAATTATGTAACCATTTATTTTGTAAAAACTTCATATTTTAGCTGTAATGACAGGTATTAAAACTCCAAATTAGTCTTTAGTCTAGAGACAGAAACTGCTGTAACTAATATTTAAGCCATTGCTGAATAGACATTGCTTTATATCACAACACTCTAAAAATTCCATCATCTATTTACAACCTTCATGGTTTTATTCAGTGAAACAAAAAGGAAAACATGTCACTAAGTTAAAACAAGTATACTTTAATACCTTACTTGTATTTAAATTTGCACATAATTATTTTTTGCTCAGTTTTAAATTTGTGCACTTTGAATTCGCTGACAAAAATATTTTCATAAATATCATCTGATGCCAGGAAATATAGTAGTTAATCATTCATAAAGTTAGATATAATGACCGCCATGCACAATATAAATGTACAGCCTGTCCATTTATATTACATGGCGTTTAGTTGTGAAGATAGATAATTCTAGTATATTTGACCAAATATTAACTTGTTATTTCGTTCACAATGGGCATCATTTACATGAATTTTTAACTAAGTAAAGTGACATCAACATTGATAGGCTGCCGACTTTAAAAATGTCACTTCGATTAATACACAAAATGCTTTAGGTCTATTTTTCACTCGTTTATCAATTCAAGCCTCCGTGTATGCTTGAAAAATAGTACTGTGCAAATTAAATATGAGTAAGGTAATACATGTATTTCAGAGTGCAAATTTGTATATTTTGGAAATACTGATTACCAGTTGATGCCTAAACTAAATGATTTTAACGACAGTCTGATTAATTATACAATGTGATGTTTACAGTCATTCGTCCAACACAAGCATTCAATTAAACTCCCTCACACACTGTCAATTTCACACTATTTTACGTACACCAACTATTAACTCAAATATACTTCTGGCGTAGGTCAGTAATTCCTACCGTCACCGAGTGAACATACTACTGGCCTCAAATTATGGTGCTGGACATTTGCACAGGGTGAAACAGCGTGCTAGGATCACCAAACTTATACTCTGGGTACCTCATTCTGCATGGCCTCATCTGCTATGGGTGACCTAGACTCAGGTTTAAGTTCCCAGATATTCTAAAGAAACTAAAAAAAACTTGTTAGTTTGATAATAAAGATACTTTCCAGGGAAGATGAGGCCTAATTAAGCAGAATGAGGTTCCCAAAGGGTGAATTGAGTTATCCTAGCCCGCTGAACGTACTACAACTGACAAATGAGATAAGAATGGGAGGGTATGCTCTTGCATATGGAAATTGTAACAATGTAAAAATCAAAATGATCTGAAATTTTGAACAGACCAATTTTTCGTTTTGGTTTAACTAACTTAATATACTGAATATTTATTTTATCTTTGTGAATCACTTCCTTTAAACAATTCAAAGTTTAGGACTACAAATACTTGTTGTCATATTGGGCGATTACTGTATGAAAGATTGAAATGGTTATGTCATCCTTTGACATTAGTTAATAGAAAGGGTGGTTCCATCATATCTTGTTTCAGGTTTACCCCAGACCTCATTTATTTTTATAACACAGTATTTGTAATTTATTGGATTTCTTGAGTAATCTACTAACAATTGGTGGTTGGATTTTCAACAACAAAAGTTTCTAACTTTCTTTTGGATTTTGGCAAAAACTTTGTACTGATTGTTAATTCGACTCTTGTAAGCATAACTGATATGATCAGGGATGTGGCTGTTGTATCTTCTGTTCGAGACATCTACCTTATTTCAATCTTCAAACTACTTTACCATCCATTTGCAGTAATGCTCTAAATAATCGACTCCTTAACCACAGTATAATTATGGGTAATTTTTCAGGATTTAGTCAGAAATATGGCTTGTTGCCATTCATCGGAAAGCTCTCACTGAGCTCTCACTGAGAGCTTTCCGATGAAGACAACAAGCCATATTTCCGACTAAATCCTGAAAAATTACCCATAATTCTGCTGTGGTTAAGGAGTCGATTATTTAGAGCATTACTGTACAAGAAGTATATATCAGAATTGTTATTCATTTGTAGCGAATGTTCAGAACTACAGATATTAAGTTCATGAAAGGATTAATTGCGACATTTACATGTAGAGTAGAGAACACCAGGCATAGTGTTTTCTCCCTGTCTTTACTAAATAGAATCTCTCATCAGTTACTACAGTATTCAATGCAATTTTCTATTATTCATCTAGAGAGTTGTATCGGTAATATAACCAGATAACAGATAATACAAGTGCAGTAGGATTTCTATTCATTGCTCGGAAATGTTCATATAATAAGTTCAGCAAATGGCCTACGGTTGTTTGTTGAACTTATTATCGAAACATTTCCTAAGGGAACTACTCGTCGATGAATATTTAGTAAAGAAAGGGTTAAACATGTTCTCAGTATAACACTATGCCTTTTGTGGAGAAAATATTATCCGGCAGTGTGGCAGCGTGTTCTATTTCCAAACCAAGTATGTGGACAGTCGCCATCAATTTCTTTAGTTAACAATGAGAAATGAAAATTACAATCTTATTGTCATACCATATGAGACCGCTACTACTCACGAATACAATTTACACTCAGTAATATGCAGTTTTGATCAACATGATATAGTTCAGATGTCAAAGTTATAGACTGTTGATGCTTGACAAGTGAAGATTTTCCCACCACACATTATTGAACATTATAGTCTATTGATGGTTTATTTAATACAGATGAAGATAAACCTTTTTAATCTTTTTAAACTTGACTTTTATTAATTTTTACCTGAAGAATGAAGGCATTATGACAAATTTTGTTTCAAATTGGGTGAAGTTAAAAGGGCAAGCCAGGTTTAAATATTTGAATATATAATGTATGAAATAAATAGAGGATAAGAAATGCGTTTGTAACAAGTTCATAAATATCATATGAGAGAAACACAAATTACATGTTCTATCATATGACTCTTATTTGATTTATTTTTTGCAAAATATTAACCTACATTGAATATTAAAGTTTCAAATGGAAAGCTGTCTTGTCCTGTAAACACATCTATACACTTTGTTGCCATGTCCCTGATCAAAAATTTTGAAACACAAAACTTTACATTTTCAACATTCTTGGCACATTTTTTTTATTCCCTGGAATTCAAGAAATTGTTGTAAAAAATTACGATCAATGGTGTATTCTTATTAAAAACTATCAATTTTTCGCCTAATTCAGCTTATTGAAAGGAAAGGCTGTTGGAAGGTGAGTTGTCATGGCAACAGAATCATGTAACTGGTCTCACATTAAATGCTAACAAAGGTTGAATTGCTTTCATACTATATTTGTGGTTTTTAAATTGTTTTTTCTTCCTCAGCTTGTTGCATGTGTCAGTTTCTTATATTTTATGTTTTCAGTTTATTCTGGGTTTTTTTTGGTTCCATGTAATGCTGTTTCACAAAAATAAGTATGGTTAATAACTATGACATATAAAGAGAAAAAAAAATGACTATTTTTTTCAGTTTTCACACCAATTGACATTATAGGATACACTTATACTTTCACATGCGCAAATTTAAAATGAGACTGAAAAGTATCTAAACTAAATACTAAATAGTTCAATATTGGTCAATGATAAAAATACACAATTTTGACAGATGGATCCAAATTTTAACATTTGTCAGTTGAAAATTGTGGGTGCGGATGGTTTAGAGAGCAATTGTACCCATCCCATTTGAAAGACTGCAAGATATCTGTATAACGATTAACAATTGGCAAGCAGCATTCTCTAGCAAAGTTATATAAGTCCCCATTTGATCAATGTCACAACAAGACTTTGTTATAGTCCATGAGGAATCTCCATTAATTCTCAGCAAAGTACAGATATTAATACTTTAATGGAGAGTTATTAGTAAAGCCTATAGAAATTTCCTCTTTAATATTTTGATCATTCAATGGCATGTAATGAGCTAGTTAGTTGCTTTATAACTAATGTCACTAACATGTGCAATAGGCCCGTGTTGAGCCACTAAAAGAATGTGAATCTCTTAGATTTAATACATACTATCTAGAGATATCTATATCTTCATCAAAGATATCTTGCCCACTGAACTATATGGTATATCCCATTCTATGTAGAAAGGGTTGTAAATGGTACGGAAATTCTATGGTATGTTTTATCATGGTTCATGACCTCATGTAATCTCCAGCTTTGTGTGGAAAAAATGTTCCGCTTTAAAGCAAATCTTTTTACATATTTTTAATAAAGTCGATAAAATGGCATCTGTCTATAATATTTGTCGCCGAAGGAAGAATAATAGATGGCCATTTGGATATGACTAAAGACACTCATTGCTTATAGCAAGAAATCTATTGAATACATTGTGCAATTTATTTTATTGTACAAACGTGGTGCCATGTGCTACGGGCTGTGAAATTATGGTAGCACAAAATTAGGTGACTTAATTTCATCCATCTGGCGTTCAAATATTCACTTTACTATGACAATCGTCTTCTTGAGTAAAATTGACAGGAGCAATATTTAACTATGGTGAAATAATAACATAATATGCATACATCCTGAGTGTCAAATTGCACTTGTTCAAATTTGTCAACATAATATTGTGTTAATTGATACAGGTGCAAATAGACAATAGACTAGCTTATTGCCATTACTCACCAGCCAATGTGCTTATCAACATAACTCAAATTACATATACATGTATGCATACATGTATATTTGCGATTTTTGGCAACTGTCAAACAGAAATGATGTAAGACCAGATACAGAAGATCTCCTTCCCCGTAGCTCCCCTTGAAGCTGCTACCCTCGTTTCAAGGTTTCCGCTGCTGAGTTAAGTGCACTAGAGGATAGTGTTCCCCTCTCTGGCTTAGTAACTCGGGGCGATAGTTATAATAAACAAGGATCAGGAGGGGCACTCCATCCGTCCATATCTACGGTTCCTTGGACTATTGAAAAGTATGTCATGCTACTCCCTTGCGTCAACCGTTGGCTGTGTGCTTTTCAATTAACACCCGAACCACACCGTCCTTCACTACTAGTCAACATCCCTCCTTGCCATATTTTAATCCTACATGTCTTCGGTCCCGGCTGGGTTTGGGCTGGGGCTGGATTTCCCAAGCCTGCTTCCTCCTTGTTATCCTACTCAACGTCCGTGGGCCTGGAATACAGGTTACTGGCTGCCTTCAGGTCAACATTAGCCAGTACTTTCGGGTTTCAATCCTACTGCAAAAGAATTTGTTCCTGACGCCATTCTAGTAGGAGGCTGCAACTCCTTACTTGAGATGAAGGGGCTTTGTACATTTCTTTGGGGTCACCCATACATGCGATGACGTGGAAGTCTCATATGCAGAATTCAGTTCCTTGCTTTGTAAGTTGTTGCTTCTTTTGATGTGCCATCTGGCTACTGAGAGGTCATAGTCATTGATGGAATAGAGTGTTGTCTCTGTTGATAGTCTTCGTGAATAATTTTTGAATGGTTGGTCAGTCAAATCACTTAACCCTTTCAGTGCCAAGTCCGATTTTTGTATCAACCCATATTTCCTTGATCATTTTTCAAATTTATTGATTATAATAATGTGATACATTGATGGAAAGAGCTCTAGCTCTTTCCATCAATGTATCACATTATTATAATCAATAAATTTGAAAAATGATCAAGGAAATATGGTTTGATACAAAAATCGGACTTGGCACTGAAAGGGTTAACGGCTGTAATGATACACTTGGTCATGATATCATTTGCGAACATTTGTGGTTTTGATTACTTTAATACCACCTAACATAGTCGACAAATATATGTTTACAGGTATAAACAAAAATATCTTTTATATATGTTATGTTATATATTTTACGAGGTTGCATCCGCATATTTTTAACTGCAAGATCCTACTATCCATTAGACTTACTTCCGGCTATCTTCAAGGGTTGGCCAATCAACTATTTCACCGAAAATCTCTTCCCGGTTACTACTATTAAATGTTATCGGGCATTGCTAATTCAAACCTTTATACACAAGGGTATATCATGGATTAGTGGGTGTCTGGGCCCTCGTTGATCTTGCAGCTTGACATGGTCTCGGGAGTTGAAGTGCTGTAGAGATATCGACCATCCCGCTCGGGCTTGATGGGCGACACAGCGAATCGTTTTGAGTCAGACTTCTGCACTATCAGCCTTTGGTTCTGATAAGTAACTGGCAGTTTCTGTTGGTTGTTACCACATGATGGCTTTTGCATGATCATGATTGGTTCGCATAGTTGACTCATCCAATATACAACACAAGGTTCATTGCTGACCTCTGAGATCGCCACTAACAAGACAATGTTTCGCTTATGGGGCAACATATTAATGACGTTATGTGCTCTTCAAACAGAGAAGAACATCCTTGGAAGCTGCTTCCCCTCATGCGATATTTCAACTAGCATTGGGTGTAGGTCGCTGGATAATATGTATCCGCCCACTAGTTTCGCACTTCGGGGCGATGGTTATCTAAAGAACAAGATGCATGAAGGATTAAGATTGGCCTATTTGCCATCTATCAGAGATTACATGAGGTCATGAACCATGATAAAACGTACCATATAATTTTCGTACCATTTTCAACTCAGGGGTTTATTAACCCTTTCTACTTAGAATGGGATATACCATATAGTTCAGTGGGCAAGATACTTCTAGGAGATATATATTTTACATATTTAGAAAAAATATTGTTTTCATATGCTTCGTAGGTTATGCCATTCCAACAAGCTCCAGTGCAAAATAATGCATAATTTTTGCGCTGTTATATCCAAACATAAGCATTTGGTGATAGATATCGCTTAAAGGGGTGGGCCCAGCTTTAGTAACAGAACACAGAAACTGATAAAAATTAATGTTTTTGGCCATTTATTTTGAAACTCCTATAGTAAATCATATACACGAAAAGTTAATAAATCATGATGTCTACCTGGTTTTCCTATAAATAGGAAAGATAGGTTAATAACAATATCGTGTGACATCATAGGTCTGTTTGATTTCTGGGTTTTCCCATGCTTGTTGGAAAAAATTGTTGTGTGCTACTTGCATATACTGGCCATCATGCGGTTTCAAACTTGATGCAAAACTTTGATGACATGGATAGGTCATATACTATAACAGTGTATGCATTTTTTCGATGTTGATATGAGGACTCATCAACCTTTTGATGCTGATTTTCACTTTGGCCTGCGGCTGACTCAGAAAATATTAACTTGGGTTGATTAATACTCATGTCAACATGAAAACAACGAAATAATTGTATACTATTATACACTGTTGGAAAGGTTGTTAGAATGGATTATAGGATTATAGGATGAACTATTTTGGTCAGTTGGTTTCTGGTTCTCTAACCGGCCCCGATTAGACAGGCATTGGTTACTGGCTACTTCAAAATTTTAAGTGACATCAACACTGTTGCTGCCACTTACAATTGAATCATCACAATCATATTCACTCTTAGGCCATGCAATTAGTACTTGAAAATCTTCACAAATTAATCTTTTTCCCTGATCTCAAATGCTCTTATTTCACTGCTTTAAAGAAGTTAAACTCCAACACCCTGATAGATCTCCACTAGTTCTATATTCCGCTCCTATTTAGTTTTTTTATTTTATTCAATTAGCCGCAAATAGCTATTTTTATATATTTATCAATTTATAGATTTTTCTATCAGCTTTAAGTATATGGAATTTGTTTCCAGTTAACTTTCCTCTGGTGTATAAAAGTAATTTTTCACCAAACCTGGCTTGCCATATTAAAAAACCCAGATAAATTGAATGAAATTACAATCCAAGCCTGAGTTTAGTGTGCCTGTCATTTGCAGAATGAGGTCCCCAGAGGGTGAATTTAGTGACGCTATCCCGCATAGCCGGCTAACATCACTAAATTCACCCTCTGTGGACCTCATTCTGCTTAGGCCTCATCTTCTCTGGAAAGTTTCTTTATTATCAAATGTCTATAGAAACTTGAGAGATGAGTCCATGCAGAATGAGGTTCCCAGAGGGTGAATTTAGTGATGTTAGCCCACTATGCGGGATAGCATCACTAAATTCACCTTCTGGGGACCTCATTGTGCCAATGACAGGGACACTAAACTCAGGCTTGAGAGGATCTCCAATGATTTATTTTGGGTTATAAGATTCTATCTAACGAGTTTCATAAAATCTTATATCCCAACATAACGAGTTAAAGATCTTGTATATCACATGAAAAAAAATGGAGCTTTATGCATTTTTAACAAATCAAAACCTTAAAAGAAGCTGAAAAATGCATGTTAATGCATACATTTACGGCATTGTCTGAGACGCTTCACAACCATATACGATAGTATTGCACTCTCTGACTGGCAACGAAAAATATAGTCCCCCTTTTTTGCCTCTTTTTTTGTGTGTCTATTTTTGTTAGTGCAACAAAGTTGGACAAGAATTTAATTTTAATAAACAAAGCAATCATTTTGCAATGTTTGGTGTGGTGCCATGCATGGCATTTCAAATTAGTATTACTCTGGGCAGTCTTTTTTTTTGGTGCAATGCCAATTATCCTGGGAAGCACGCTCCTATTCATTACTAGTGAGATATAAGGAAATATGTAATGGCTTTTTAATCATGTAATAGGGGTTTCAAGTGATATATTCTGATATGAAACAAATTTCATCCATGAAAACCTTAACAAGTTTATTAATTCAATATAATGCACAGTCGGACTTTGAGACGCAAGGCACGCTCGCCGTCATGGGCCGGGGTTCGAATCCCACCTATTCCCAAAAGAAAACACACACAAAATTTGCACTGTCTCAAAAATTACATTTGCTTCTACTATATTTTAATTGAAAATGATGAAGATGTGAAGATATTAAAGCAATGTCATTCTCTAATGATTTCTCTCTGTATATTCTCCAAAAGAAATATGCTATCATAGGACCATCCAGCCACATCCCTGAATGAGGAGAGAGTTGAGTTGTAATCTAGGCCTAATTATTTTTCTTCTCCGCATACTCTTATCTGGAAAAAAAATATTGGTGCATCATGAAAAGCCATAAAACATTGAACACAAAAATAGTAAAAATGATGGCATAATCAGGCTTATTCTATTATCAACTTTGAAAAGATCGCGGTGGAAAGAAGTGGGATATGGTATATGGACGGATGGTGGTGGATCCACTGGTGGTTATGGAACAAGCGGTTCAAGATATGAGAATATAGAAATTATCAGCAACATTTACACCTTAAGGAAATTGCCACTGATAATGTTGGCTTAAGGCCAGATCCAATTCTCTTTTTGTGCACTTTGATGTACATGTACATGTATAATATGCTATGTTATTTATATGTGCTGCTTAGTTGGGAATCAAATATAGTTTACCTTAACTTTGAAACACATCACCCCATTGTTTAAATGCTAGTGTTTTATTGGAAAGTATATTTAATTTTTCATCTGTAGAAATTGGAACTGGAGTTTTGTGACTATTTACTGTAAGAAGTGTCATTGTGATTTGTAAATAAAACACTGACTTGCTTGCATGTTCAAAATTATTAGGAACCATGTGTTGCACAAATTTGAAGTTAACCTTTCCATGACTGGGGCTTTCTGAAATTTTGCGAAAACCCTGTGCCAATGCATTCTCTTATAAATGCGAGTCTCCCATAGGGAGCCTCGCATATATAAGACAATACATTGGCCTAACAATATCTACCTTGACCTTGTCAGTAAGTACATTCTCTTAATTGTGGGAGGTTCCCTATGGGAGACTCGCATGTATAACAGAATGCACTGGCACATGTTATTTAATGCTCCACCAGCGCAGCTCCCATCATAAAAGGGTTAAACAACGAAACAATTGGAAATGAATGCACAAACAAATTCATTGTCAAACATATTAGTGTCATTTGTGTATCACTTCTCATCCAAACATGTTGTTTGGTACACTAAAATGTAAATAAAAAGTAAATAAGCTTCGTAAAAATTAGCCTGGAACCCTGAATACATCTTTAAGTGAAAGTAATTGAGTAAATGTAAAAACACGCACTATTACATATGTCTCACTCCAAAAAAAAAATAAAATATTTGTAAAACACATGCACCATTACATGTCTCACTCCCAGAAATATAAATATGTGTAAAATGTGTAACATAAATATGTGTAAAACACATGCACCATTACATGTCTCACTCCAAACAAAATAAATGTGTGTAAAATGTGTAACATTAATATGTGTAAAACACATGCACCATTACATGTCTCACTCCAAACAAAATAAATATGTGTAAAATGTGTAACATAAATATGTGTAAAACACATGCACCATTACATGTCTCACTCCAAACAAAATAAATGTGTGTAAAATGTTGACCACATTTTTTGCCACATCCCCCTCTTTGTGTAATTTTATTTGCCTCATCCTCTGTTTTATTTCATATTTATTACTCTTTGTTTGCTTCGTTGTTCTATATAAAAAAAAACAGGTTATGGAGAGAAATGATATTGGTTTGAGCATCAGGCCTCAAAATATGATGCTGGACATTTGCAGAATGAGATCCCCAGAGGGTAAATTTAGTGATGCTATCCTGCACAGTGGGCTAGCATCACCAAATTCACCCTCTAGGGAGATCATTATGCATGTCATTATCTGCTATGGGAGACCTAGAAACAGAATTAACTTTCCAGATGGTGAAGATGGTGATGTGCACCCATTGGGCACTTCAATTATTTTGTCATCTGCCAATTTGGGGATAAGAGAAACTAAACTAAAAAAGAAAAAGAATCTAAAGAAACTAAAGAAATTGTTAATTTGATAATAAAGATACTTTCCAGAGAAGACGAGGCCTAAGCAGAATGAGGTCCTAGAGGGTGAATTTAGTGATGCCAGCCCATGAGGGGTAGCGTCACTAAATTCACCCTCTGGGGAACCTCATTCTGCAAATGTTCAGCACCATATTTTGAGGCCTGTAGAGCATATAATTTATACAATGTAAGGAGGGTGGTGGTATTCTCATGACAAGCTTGACTCCTTTAACCCTTCCATGGCTGGAGCTTCTTGAAATTTTGCGAAAACCCTGTACCAATGCATTCTCTTATATATGTGAGTCTCCCATAGGGAGCCTCGCATATAAAGTGAATGCATTGGCCTAATAATGTTTACCTTGATCTTGTAAGCCAGTGCAGTATCTTATATATGCGAGGCTCCCTATGGGAGACTCGCATATATAAGAGAATGCACTGGCAAAGTATCTTTAATGCTGCCTCAGCACAACTCCCGTCATGAAAGGGTGAATAACCCAGACATCCATAGAAGTTTCATATATATTTGGTTCTCTTCCGCTTGAATGTTATACATGTATATATTCCGCTGTAAGACGTTGATTGTCATAAAATGTGTGTGTGGCCACCGTTCTAATTTCTCTTTGAGTTTAGGGCATTTGTGGATGTTTTCGTCTATTGTAATTGATTATATCAATGCATATCAAGACTCAATAAGAATTTTATTATAATTTAGTCAAATATTGATTGTGACCCACCCAGATATAACAGTATATATTGGAATGGTCTTTTATTCATTTGGAGGTTTGTTCGGGGAAAATGAGCGGACGACAGACAAAGATATAGCAGAAGTACGGAAGGATTTCTATTCATTGTGGAAAATGTTCAGATAATTTGAGGTTATTAACCCTTTACCCAACAAACCGGCCAAAACCGGCCAAATAAAGCTTCAACAGCCTAAAATATCTTCGGTCTGTCTAAATAGAACCATACAAATATGGATATCATTGGAACCGGCTCATTGACCACATTGTGATAGTTACAGTTATGCCCTGTGCCAATGCATTCTCTTATATATGTGAGTCGACCATAGGTCGCCTCGCATATATAAGAGAATGCATTGGCCTAAAAAAAAATCTTTTTTTAACACTTTTTACCATTTTTTCTTACATTCTTTAACAATTTTATAATTTTTAATGTGTTAAGCCAATGCATTCTCTTATATATGCGAGGCGACCTATGGTCGACTCGCATATATAAGAGAATGCATTGGCACAGGGTAAAAAAAATCCCGACTGTTGGGTAAAGGGTTAAACATTTTACATGGCTGTGAATATGTGACTGGAGTATGGTGTCTAATATCTGCAACACATGGAGATTGATTGAAACTTAGGGGATTTTCCCAGCGCTATTTCTGTCAATCTGGGTATGATAGCAGTGGCGCTGTTTTTCACCGCGTGCGAAATGGCATCTGCCAGAGTTACGTCACGTCCCACTTATCGCATGTCTTCCGATCCTGGAAATGAAATGACTGCTTTTCAGACAGTAGTAGTACTGTATTAATTTAATTTGCCTGACAATGCATGATGGTGATCAAATTAAAACATGTTCATCTAATCGTGAGCACTATCTCAAATCTGTAGCCCAGCAGTTGGTCCTATACAGTAACTTTACTTACCTGTGACACAGCCAGTGAGTGGCAGTCTGTTTAAGTTATAATATAACTGAAGATTCGCTTGAATGTTGTTGAGCTGGTCCCCATAGGGTAGAGGGTTTATCAATAAATAAGCTCAAATTACTGATACTAGTAGTTGAAATTTATTTGGCTTTAAGATAATCTGCTTTATTGTTCTTGATTGAAGTTGAACTCAACTGCATGTATTATTAAATCATTACATGATAAATACACATTTATATTGTACTTGGCATTTGACTAAATTGAGGCTGTTTTGGTGCAAAATAACATGTTGTTCAGAAGAGCAATTTGTCCTCCTAAGCAAATCTCAGGAAGGCAATTTTCCTTAACACCGGGCCGGAATTTCTGGGATGAGTAACATTTCATTGAATGTGCTTGGTGGGTAAATATTTCCAAATTGGTGTTCACTATAAAGAATCTTCTTTGTGTTTCAGTGCCATTCCTGAATCCACAGATTACCACAGAAGGCATCAGTTCGCCTCTCCCCATGCCTATCATATCCTAGATTTGTTCACAGAACAGGTAAGTTATATTAAACCCATGGATACTGAATGAATTCTCCCATTCAGATCTAAAAGTATACATCAGAATGGTCCATTCTTCATTTGTAGGGATGTTCAGCTAATAAGTTCAACAGCCTGAGGATGTTTCTTGAACTTTATTATATGGGCATCTTTTCTGACAAAATCAATGTGAATCAAGTAACTACTCATTAATGAGTATTATGTTATCAACGGGTCAATGGTTGAAGCTTACTTTAACAAATATCTTCAACTATATCATGTGTCTTCTGCTCAGCTGGCATAAGGAATATAATTTCTCTTTTATTTTGTTGTATTTTATTATTACACTGCCCGATCGCGAGAAGCATATCAATTTCCAGATAATGGGCTATCAACCTGAATCAACACTAAACAAAAATCATAAACAAATTATGATGAAATAATTGGTTTAACCAAATTTCATTACCAATTTTAATATATTGTATGTATATGGTAACTGGCTCAGTTCTTATTTAAAATGCTCTATCTGTTCCCCGCAGCAATTCGAACAACAAAATTTCTATGAACCTCGTTTTTAAGGCGCGTTTCAATATTTATTATGAGAAACACATGAGAGTAACATCTTGTGTCATGCATAATTTACTAAAAAGTGTTCGAAAATATAGATTTCCAATGAAAATTGTTATAATTTTCTAAATATAGCAACATTTTTTATCCCAATTCTTAGAAGAAAATTGGATAAAAAAAATTGTTTGGTAGTAACTGAAGCTCCCGTTCACTGGTCTCTGTAACTAAATATATTTTATACCCCCCCCTCATTCTATAAAGAATGTACAGGGAAGAGAAACACCATCTTTAATCCTTTCATCATGAAAATGTTACTCTGAGCATTATGTGGCCATTTAATTATATTGGGTCCCCAAAGAACCAGACAATGATTGAATGTAAAAGTATTCACATAGCAGGATGTCACACCATGAAAGTTACAAGTGTTCTCACAGTCTGATGTCACAGGTTGAAAGTTACAAGTCACAGGTGGCTGACATGTGAAATTAACAAGCAGACACAAGATGTCAGAGTGAAACTAACATCATGTGACATGATGCAGGTGTTAGTCATGCCTTGAAATAGTGTGTTTGTCATTTGCAGAATTAGGTCCCCCAGAGGGTGAATTTAGCGACACTATCCCGCATAGTGGGCTAGCTTCACCAAATTCACCCTCTGTGAACCTCATTCTGCTGAGGCCTCAACTGCTATGATCCGAGACCTAGGATCAGATTGAAGTTCCCCCTTTTTCACTCATATAGTCATCTCAATTATGAACAGAAACTGAACAGAAGGGAAAAAGTAACCAGAAACAATGTTAAGGAGACTATAGACTAAATTCACCCTCTGAGAACCTCATTCTGCAAATGACAGACAAAATAATTGAAGGCTTGGTGTTTGTTTTTTTTAGAGGGGGGGGGGGTGCATTGGATTGGTTCATGTGCAGGAGGAATTAAAATGTGACTTGCCAAACCTTTTGCCAAATGAAAATATATTTTGCCAAATGTGAATTATTTTTGCCTTTGGCAAATGGCAGCGTGAACCCTGTACAGAAATGTTGATAATTTTGTCAGTCCGCATGAATGTCTCAATCATGGGTCACCAAATCTCAATGGAATTATGAGGAGATACTCAACATAATGATAGCTTTCAAAAAGAAACAAAAAGGATCTGTTGATGCTGTGAATTTTACTTAGTTCTATACTCACTCTATATGGTATGTCACATAGGTGTACAGTAATGCTCTAAATAATCGACTCCTTAACCACAGCAGAATTATGGCTCTCAGTGAGAGCTTTCCAATGAATGGCAACAAGCCATATTTACTACTAAATCCTGAAAATTTACCCATAATTCTGCTGTGGTTAAGTAGTCCATTACTTAGGGCATTACAGTATGCACCGGCGAAGGCTCAGCTCTTGTTTACCAGACTATTCTGTTCACACTAGATCATTTTGATGTGTTTTAGACCCTGATTTGTTCACCATCTATGACATTCCAAATCACGCATGGTGAGCCGAGTCATAAACTTCTTCTGCGAGGTGACTCAGATGGACGCATTGTTGTGTGGACCTTACCTGAGGTGTCGGAACGACAGATGACCTTAGTCAAACAAGAAAGCTTTGATACACTACCAGGTAGATACATCTATAATAAAACTCTACTTGCGATACATATGACACATTCAATCTGAATTGAATGATATTATTTGTAGCCAGAATGATCATATCACTCATGTAACAGTAACATTTTGGTAATAACAACACATGTCAGAAGTCATTTGGACTTGTATCTTGATCCATCCCTGGTTAACATGTTGACTGCCAACTGCCATTCAATTACATGCAAAATGTATGAGATAACTCGTAGTTGGCAGTCAACGTGTTAAATTGTCATGCTAATTTTCTATGATGTTCTGCTGAATTGTTATGATGCCGATTGGGCAAAGTGATGCTGTTAATTACTGTAATTTTATTTTAAGTTATCATTTGCGTAGTGTTTGGGCCAGCTTGGCTGATCTGAACAAATCAAGGAAATGCCACTGTGTGTATAAAACATTCAAAAATATGTATATTGAGAAATATTTAATAATGATTGTGTTGGTTATTGCAAACTGACCATAATTGAGGCGGCTAGTCCTGTCGTTTTTCAAACACCAGAGCCACCATTAATAAAATTATTAATAAATATATTTGTTATAAAATGTTTCATATAGACACTGGATTTTGTTCAAAATCACCACTAGGATTAGCCGAAGCATAGCAAAAATGTTAACTTTAGAAAAAATAAGGGTACTTTTTTATCCCTTCCATGACTGGAGCTTTCTGAAATTTTGTGAATACGCTCAGGGACGTGGCTAGAGGGTCTCGTTGGGGGGTATCTACCTTAGGAAATTCCAACTGCACCCCCCCCCTCTTGAGTCAGAATCGGATCAACACAAGTTTTTGCATAATTCCATTTGCATCCCCCCCTTGTACCTCAGTGCTCAGGCCTAATTTCTATATATTCATAAGCCATGGTTCTATATTCCCGGTATGAGAACATTTAAGATATTTTAACCTGAAAATTGCACAAAAAAAACTAGTGGTCTAATTCCAAACAAATGCACACAGCTATGGACAAGAGATCAGGACACACCGGGCCGACCATGGTTGTTCGGCCCGGTGTGAGAAAATTTTGAAAACTATACAAGAAAATTGCAAATCCTAGCATCTAGACTGGCCTCAACTGAAGCTTTCCTAGTGTTGGATATTTCAAACCTTATACTCCCCCTCAGGTTGGAAAATTCTTCAACTGATGACCATTTCTGTCCACAAGTTTGACCAAATGTAGTAAAATATTGTTTTGCTAAACTAATTAGCAGTTTTGTATTGGCCATGGGGATGGGGCAATGACACACCGGGCCGACCATGGTTCGGCCCGGTGTGCGAAAATTTTGAAATCTGAACAAGAAAATCGCAAAATCCTAACATCTAGACTAGCCTCAAGCCATCCTACTGTTGGAAATTTCAAACCCTACACCCCCACTTAGGTTGGAAAATTTCCAACTGATGACAATTACAATGACAATGTTGACCAAATGTATGACAATATTGTTTTCTTAAATTAACTAGAAGTTTTTGACTGGCCACTGGGGAGGGACCAGGACACAAGCTTTCCAAGTGTTGGAAATTTCCAACCTGTCACCCCCCCCCCCCCCCCTAAGGTTGGAAAATTACCAACTGATGACCATTTCTGTCAAAAATTTGACCAAAAATAGGAACATATGCAAATATTGGTCCAAAAACAATAAATTCCCCCCAATAAATTGTTTTATAATCAAACTACAATGAAATTTCCAAATAATGTTTTGGCAGGTATGAAATTTGGGGGGGGGGGGGGGTGAGACACCCCCCCAAACCCCCCTGTCGCCACGTCTCTGAATACGCTGTGCCAATGCATTATCTTATATATGCGAGTCTCCCTTAGGAGCCTCGCATATAGAAGTGAATACATGGGTCTAACAGTATTTACCTTGACCTTGTAAGCCAGTGCATTCTCTTATACATGCGAGGCTCCGTATGGGAAACTAGCATATATAAGAGAATACACTGATACAGGATCGTTGACGCTTCACCAGTGCAGCTCCCATCATGAAAGGGTTAACAGCATCTCTTTGCCCTGTCAGCATCATAGCAATACAGCAGGACCAACCAGCACCATAGAAAATGAACAGGACCACTTATATAATTACTAGTGTGAACCTGGCTAATATCACAAATTATACTTTGACCTTTGGATATGTGGATCAACCACTCAGATCATGCGATTAGGTTTGGAATAATTATGATGCGTAACATCTTTAATTCTATGATACATATATAGAGCCGCACTTTACACATGTGTTGTTTTGGGTTATTGGTTATCACATGAGAGAGGATAGCGAAAGGATACCCCGAGAGCCGCAGGCTCAAGGGATGTTCTTCCGCAATCTGCTCGAGTGCGGTAATCACTGACCAAAAACCAACACGAGTGCGGCTCAATATTTATTACATACCACAATTGCAAATAAAATTTATGTTTTTCGGAGCTTTTTCTAATTGACATTTGTTGTTTTGCAACAATTTTTGAATCACAAACTTCTCAATTCTCGTTAAGTCGCCTTTAGCAACGTATTTATGTCATGCGTCTTCAGGGAGAGTCCAGGATCACCCTGGATCGAACTGTCGAAATTACCACATAGGCTTGAACTAAGAATACAATAGCAGGTGTGTAATAAATAGACAATGGTTCTGAGTACCATATGGTTCTTATCCTCGAGTGAGATGCGAAGGATTATTTATACAAGGCGCTACTGAGTGAAAATAATCCTCTCATCTCACGAGAGGAGAAACCGTAAGCTACTCAGAATAGTTACCTGTTGTGTTTACTATATTTTCTATAGCAGTTTCTTAACCCTTTACCCAACAAACCGGCCAGAACCGGCCAAATAAAGCTTCAACAGCCTAAAATATCTTCGGTCTGTCTCAATAGAACCATACAAATATGGATATCATTGGAACCGGCTCCTTGACCACATTGTGATAGTTACAGTTATGCCCTGTGCCAATGCATTCTCTTATATATGCGAGTCGACCATAGGTCGCCTCGCATATATAAGAGAATGCATTGGCCTAAAAAAAATCTTTTTTTAACACTTTTTACCATTTTTTCTTACATTCTTTAACAATTTTATAATTTGTAATGTGTTAAGCCAATGCATTCTCTTATATATGCGAGGCGACCTATGGTCGACTCGCATATATAAGAGAATGCATTGGCACAGGGCCCTTCTGTTGGGTAAAGGGTTAAGACCCAGACCACAATGAAATACATGGTTAACACGTTCTTAAAGCTACAACACCTCCAACCTTCTCTGTTAAAATAACATGCAAGGATATACCTAATGATTCAAAAATTTGACGCCATGACCTAATACAGAGAGTAGGATAACATCTTGAGAGTGGAATAACACATTTGATCTTCTGGGAGTGGTGATACGACTTATATTTTGACAAGAAATTAAAGTTGATGAAAATATAATAAATAATTTTACATTATTCAAAACCCTGACCATCTTATTTTGGTTTATATACATATATGTGTTTTCTTTTGCAGTTTACTTCCCGCGGAGTATCACAACTTTACATGATGTATGGGAAAATCAGTATAAAAGCCCATGTGGTCTGCTCGACGGATTGGTGAGTTTCCTAATCATCACTATTATTAAGGAATGCAAAGTTCTTATTAGTCAAATCATAATTCATATTGATCCCAGATTTCTGTTTTTATATCTTGTCTTTTCAATTACTCAGGTATGTAATTAATACACTGGTTTTGTCAATTTTCTTCATCCTTCAAAATATAGCTAAATCTGAGTATTTGATTCTCTGTATCTTATATCATTCTGAGTCAAATATTTATTGTAAAAAATCTTATTCAGTCTAGTAATATTTGCCATTCTAAAAGACATTTCTGCTTGCATCAAATACAGCAGATTGAGATATTGGTTCCAAGTTGCCAAAATCATCTAATTATGAGTGGTGTGAGTGTTATGTGTGGCTCATACAAGCCTGCAAATAGTGTATCTGTCATTTGCAGAATGAGGTCCCCAGAGGGTGAATTTAGTGATGCTATCCCACACAGTTGGCTAGCATCACTAAATTCACCCTCTGGGAGACCTCATTCTGCAAATGACAGACACACTACTTGCAACCTTGGACTCGTACATTTTTCGAGAAAAATATGCAGTATTTGCGCCTAAATTGAGTAAATAAAATCATGGTTATCATCCTTCCTGGTGTAAACAATAATTCATATTTAAAGATGGTCTATCTCTTCCCTTAATTTTTTGGATATACTCATGGGTGTAATATAATAATTATGTTTCAGGGAAACCTGTCCACTGGAGCTTCTGTCACTATGAAATAAATTTTTCTATGAATCGGGACAGTTTATTTGGCTATTTTTTTAACATTACAATATTTTGATTGACAATTTATCTTTTAAAACACTTTTATGCAAAATGTTTGTAACACCAGATGTTTCTCATGTGTTTATTTGGGAGCAGTAGTGCTAAAGTGACTTCATTATAAGTTTCCTAGAAATATTGTTGTTGTAGAAATTTGTGCCAGGAAGAGATAGACCATCTTTAATACTTCTTGAATGTAATAGAGTTTCTAGCATTGTTGGAGATAACTAATAAATGCTTTTCTTAGAATTCTTTCTGATAAATTACATCTGTGCTTTCTATTCCAGTGTGATCCAAGTCAAGAGAGGTTGCACATCACGTCCACGATATACATTCCTGCTCTTGGTCATGTGGTCTGTGGTCGAGAGGATGGTTCCATCGTTATTCTGCCCGGTCCACTCAGTGTGTTCTACCAGCTAATGGAGAACAAATCACTGTCCAAGTCAGGTTAGCCACAGTCTTCATTAAGATAAGATAAATATTGTTTGAAGTCTGATATAAAAACATATTTATAAAACACAAGCTCTCAGGGTTCGTACGCAAATGAAAAGTCCTTGAATTTCGACCCCTTCCTTGAAAAGTGCTTAAATTCAGTTTGTTCCTTGAAAAGTACTTGATTTCTCACCACCACCCTTGATAAGTGCTTGAATTTGGCCCATTTACGATCTTATTAATAATGAAATTAGGTGCACAAATGCTTCCCGAAGTCAACGCAATCAGAACGCTAACAAAATTCTCAGTGAGATATCCTCACCTCTATTATTAACTCAAGCGGGAAATTCCAGGAATCACCTGACATCATCGATTTATAATAAGATTTATGTGTAGTACGTCATCGCTCTTGCGTCTTGTGCCAACCACCTGCGCGCTTGTTTTCTCCGGAGTCAGTTCTTTGTTTATTCAGGAGGAAATTGTTTACGAATAGTTTGAAAAGTTAACAATCATGCCTTCCGGTCGATGTGTTTTTAATCCCTGCTGGGTAAAGACTTATGCATGGCTTTCGTCGGTAACAGAAAATAAAAGTAAAGCTCATTGCAATGTTTGTCGAAGGAATTGGACATCGGCGGAATGGGAGAGAGTGCATATTCTGCATATATAAACATTAGTTTAAAAATTCTGTTCTTCAAAGACATGCTTCAACATTACACATTAACATTTGTTTTAAAATTGTGTGCATCAGAGAGGTATTTTAATGTGAGAGGAGGCTTGTCGGCTTGTTGTGAACTTTTGTTAAGTGTATATGAACAAGTTAGAAGTCCTTGAAAATCAAGTATGTGGTCCTTGAAAAGTGCTTAAATAGTCCTTGAATTTGATTTTGAAAAAGGTGTAGGAACCCTGGCTCTGTTCAAAGAGCTTTTGGCCGACTAACTCACGGTTAAAAATATGGTCCCTCTCTTCCTGGACAACGACAGAGATTTATTGAGACTTGTTTCTTGACTTACATATTCAAGTTTAAGGTGGTTAAAAAGACATTATATACCAATAACCCTTTCACGATGGAGCTGCGCTGGTGCAGCATTAAAGATCCTGTGCCAGTGCATTCTATTATGTATGCGAGTCTCCCATAGGGGGCCTCACATATATTAGAGAATACATTGACTTACAAAGCCAAGGTAAATATTGTTAGGCCAAAGTATTCTGTTATATTTACGAGGCTCCCTATGGGAGACTCGCATATATAAGAGAATGCATTGGCACAGGGTTTTCGCAAAATATCAGGAAGTTCCAGTCATGGAAGGGTTAAAAAGCATACACTGATCACAACCAGTGTAAATTTGTTGTTCCCCACTCTTATTGTTTGAAAAAAATTGTCACATGGTTACATTGTCTATTTAAATAAACATTAACTTCGCATAGCAAATTTGTGATAAATTCTTTGATTTTTGGATGATAGATTTCATTAATAAATTTATTTAGGTGTCAGTATCTACCAATGATAAGGCAGAATTGTTGTTTTTCATGACTTTAGAATTAAAATCTTTAAATTATAGTGTGATCATGTCATTTCGTGTTTTCAGACATTCCAATAAAGACACTAGAACGACATGACGGAAGAGTTACGTGTCTGCTTTATCCATTTAACGACAGTGCCCGCTATGAGCCCACACATCTGCTTTCTGGTGGTGCTGATTTCTCTGTAGTATTATGGGATATCGACAGTGGTTATCGCCTTCACACATTCACTGTTCACGGTGGGGAAATCTCACAGCTACTCGTTCCACCGACAAACTGTAATGTAAGCTATCGAAATTTTATTTGCTCTTTTGAGTTAAGTGCGAATTACTGTATTTAATATATGAGACACAACTGATTCAAGGAGATCACATCAAGAAGATTGCGCCATATCAGTGCCACACACTTGATGCCAAATCCTCTTCTTCCATCTCAGACTTCTATCCTATATCATATATCACATACATCATGTAAATTCATGTAATGTTTGGGTCGATTTAAATAATGTTTACACAAAAAAAAGATAAAACTGATTCAAGTCTCGATATAGTGTGTCTCACAAATTTCACCCTCTGGATACCTCATTCTGCTTCGGCCTCATCTTCTGGGAAGTATCTATATTCACAAATTAACATTGTTTTTTGTCACTTTTTCCCTTCTGTTCAGTTTCTATATCCCCAAATTTGTAGAAGATAAAATACATAATCGAGGTGACTGATGGGTGAACATTACCAACTTCAACTGGGGAACTTCAATCTGTTCCTATGTCTCCCATAGCAGTTGAGGCCTAATCAGAATGTGGTTCCCAGAGGGTAATTTTGTGACGGTAGACCGCCATGCAGTATAGCGCCACTAAATTTACCCTTCGGGGACCTCATTCTGGAAATGTCAGTCACACTCTATCCAGCCTTGAACTAATTACAAAGCAAAGTCCTCTGCTAATTCTTTCTTGGCATCTGTTGTAGCCTCGAATCTTGTCATCAATCTGCTCAGTGGCCAGCGATCATTCTGTGACATTGCTCAGTCTGAAGGAAAGGAAGTGCATCATGTTAGCAGGACGTCACCTATTCCCTGTGCATGTGATTAGGTGGCGCCCCCTAGATGACTTCATGGTTGTCGGCTGTGCTGATGGTACAGTCTATGTTTGGCAGATGGAAACAGGTGTGTATTTTCATATAAATGGATATCTTTTGAAAACACCTATGATATACGCTGACAATAGTCCTATCTTTATTAAAAACTATCTGTTTAAAAATAGAGCCTATCTTCCCAGATACCAGTCATAACAACAAAATTTGTTCATAAAACCTGTACTGGCACTATTAATGGTTTCAGTGACCCATAGTTGGCAACTTCAAGCACAATTATCTCTCATATCTCATGCATTAAATAAGTACCTGATCAGTTGTCAATGGAGATTAAAGCATGATATTGTAGCTCAGATTGGACCCTCTGAGTCATTACTGTATTGGTAATGGCCATCCTGCAGTAGCGTCATCCATATGCTCTATGACTGGATTATGATAACCTTGAAGATCCCAGGGCCTATTTTATTGTGTAATGCTGGGTTTCTGCTAGTACGGCTCAGCGTTCGTAGAGCGGCTTCAGTCCCCTCACTGATGGTGATCTGCTCGAGACATGCATGTACCTAATGTCAATCACAATCTAACCTAAAAAATTCTGTTGCAACCGAACTGCGGGGGTTAAATAAAATGCTGGTAAATAAGTGCATCAACTGAACACAGTATGTTACAATGTAACCCTCTGAAACAAAAGTGCAGCAAATGGCAAGGTAAAATTTGGTGTACCGTCAAAGCACAACATTCTACATCATAAATACAACTAATCAAACAATGCCAGACTGCTGAGTAGGGAGATTTTTGTGCGCAGGATATCCATGCACGAAAATACTAACGTTGGGAGATCCTGTGCTACCACGTATGACCTATTTCATCTCTCTGCGAAGTTCATATCCTGCAATTCGTTTTGATAACTGTCAGTTTGATAACTGTATCATATTGATGATACATATGATTCTCCACAGCTACATACATGTGCTGATTATATTCACATTTCCAAAATCAACAAGTTTGTATAGTGGGAATTCATAGTTATATTAACATCAGTAAATTTCAGCCATAACATGCATCGAGGATACATGCAAAAAATATTCCAAATTTGTAGATAAGGCCAAAGTAGAGCCAAGAACAGTTCCGCCTGGAGCCCCCAGTGTATACAACAGACTCGTGTTCACATTTACTCGCTAAATTGGTTACATTCAACACTCAATTATATTTCATAACACGTCAGCTAAATCTATTTGCCATCGACATCAGTTATCACTGGTGGCCTCACTATTGTTGTTTACCTTATGTTAAGCAACTTCTGGTACAATTTTTGAGCGATCGTGATTTATATTCGGGCAGCTTTGGGTGTTCCGGTTGACTCACTTTCGTGCAAAAGTAATTCATTGTAACACATCACAAATCTTACTTGACATCGCATCAAATATAACAAGAAAAACTCTGCAAAAAATATAGTGCACATACGCATGACACAGAAATCGTGTAAAAAGGATACATCCAGGATCAACTTGTTTTATATACGTAGCTTTCGATTGCATTGCGATTATCTCAGTTGCATGCAAATGGCAACTTTTTAGTGACAAAGATAAAAATGTTCTCCCAACATTATGAACCGTGGTCTTGTTATGTGTTTCTCAAACTAGCCTCAATTATTTTCTCCCTGGCATAAACCCTAGCATAATGCAACATATAAGTGAATTCATTCACATTTTAAGGTCCCAGTTTAAGATAAGGACAAATCTTGGGGTATCTTTGGACCGAGTTGCCATGGAGATTTTCTTAATATTTACTGACAACTTTGGAATTTGCAGTTGTTAGTTCTTGCATCACATGACCTAATACTGACATCAAATCGTGATAGACTTTAACGTCAAATTCTAAAATGTTTCATCTTTTGTCATTTCACTTGACAAAGGCTTCACAGAAGGCTGAAAGCTTGTGTGCATCATACACTAATGAGTCTATAAAGGTGTTATCATTCAATTCATGTCATTTTATAACTTGATCAAGACTCATACGGCTATACATATACATCATCATTATCTCACATGTCAGAGAGATCTCCGGAGCAAGACACATATCTGTTCTTAAGCCACTTGACCAATTATTGTGTTTCTTTTTAATCATCTGTTTTGTTAATTTAAGGTCACTTGGACAGAGTAATTCATGGCATAACAGCTGAGGAAGTCCTAAACAACTGTAACGAGGATGCCACTCCTATGGATGTAAATCTAGTCAATCCTAATGTCACACTGGCTCAGGCTCTGAAGCGACGCAATGTAGCAGCATTCAGAAGCTTTGCTAAACAGACGCTACAGTCTCAACCATCAAACATCCCAACGACTAGGAAATCAGAACATCTTATCAAACCACAGGCATTTCCCCTCATTATTCAGGGAAATCGGTGTAATTCCAGAGATCCCGATGCTCATATATTGTTTTTTGATATTGAGTCATTGATAGGTGAGTTGATATTAGATCCTTAAATTACTAGACCAAGTGTCCTTGTTAACAAGTGATATATAAATATTGCTACCGCGAATTGATCTGGTCATATTATCATGTCACGTTCAAGATGTCAGATCACTGATCAAACGAGCTGACGCAGGTAACGAATTTGATCCAGGAATCTGACCTCTTTAACATGACTAATTATGAATTGTTAAATCGGGCACACCCAACTTGTACACTTGGCATGAGTTTTATACATACCTATGCATGTATGATCATCTTTGAAGCACACACATGAACACTTGGGTCATATAATAGAACATGTAATCCAGCTTTTAGGAGAATGACCGTGGTGTCATGTGACAAATAATCAGGGCAATAATCGGTGAAGAGCCAATTAAAATAATTGAATATATAATACATTATATGATTGTATCAATTATTGCTGTACTAAAACTAAATCGTTAGTGCTTTCAAAAGTAATTTCCAAGACGAAAATGGAACTTAATTCTCATTGCCATAACATTATGTCATTGTGTTGGATTGATGGTAACATGGTGTGACATTGACGGCTTGAAGTTTATGTTCAACCAGCTCCAAGTCATCACTGTCACACCATGTTACTGTCAATCAACCACAATAATGTATATGTTCCTCTGACAGTCCTGGTCATTCATAGCAATTTGACATTTAATCCGAAGAATGATCAGCAGAAAATGTCAAAATCTCCTATGGCTCTCTCTCCATAACGTTGTTCTACGTAAATGACATCATGAAAAAAGCAGGCCAGCGAGAGGCGATGAAACGGTTGTCTTGGTTTCCCTTATGTTGACCGCTGTTGACGTAAACATAGGAAATGTTGCATGGCTCTTTGACCAATCAAAGATGTTGTTTCTGACTGGAGGCGGAACATTCATTCTTTAGCACACTGCATCAGCATTACTGTATACACCCATCAGAAAGCCGGGGGCCTGTGAATTTTTTGACACAAAAACTTAGGACTGGGCTTACCTACGAGGACACCCACATGCAAAATTTCAGTTTGCATTTATGTGCTAATCTAATGTTGTGTTTTAAATGAATCATGATGTATATTATTTTATTAAATGAAAATAATTTTATTATTAAGTTAGATAAATATTTAAAATAATACACAAAGATCATCTTATATGCTGTAATGCAGTATTCTGAAACACAATTTGCATAAATTTTTGTCATCTTCAATCAGAGTTAACCTGACATCAATATATACTTGCCCTCTAAGTTCTAAAATGGGTGTGGGCTTATATTTGAGGACCACATGATTTGTTTGGGAGCAAAAACATGGACTGGGCTTATCCTTATGGATGGGCTTACTGATGGGTGTATAGGGTAAGTTATTGTGCAGTGAATAAGGCTTTACTAAAAATTAGTGATGTTTCCGGTGACCTGCCCACCCCTAGTCAAGACGTCCACCTCTGCTAATTTTATCGACAAAATAAGCGCAAAACAGACACACAAAAAATCACTTTTATAGATCTCTGATCGTAGTAAAACTATGCGGATCAGTCTACGATCTGTATTATTGACACCAGACGTCAGTGTTTTAAGATGGCAGTACCCTTGTGCATATGGGCCAGTTCAACTGTCAGTTGATGTCACAATCGATTTTGATTAAAAATATTAACAAAGCTTAATTTTCCCTTCCAAAACATACAGTAGTGTGTTTATATATCATTTGTGCTGCCAGGGGCATATTATTCAGAATGAATATATTCCATATATGGTCTTATGGAAGTTTTAAAAACAGATGTATTTCTCCCCACCTGCCCCCTACACTTTTCCCCTATGTTACTGGTAACCACTATTTTTTTTATCCTATAAAGTCAATAAAGACATAGAATAACATTGATTTGAGACAAAACTCCTGACTATATTGAATTGCTATTTCATTTTTGTTCCAGTGCAACTATTAACAGAAGAGCTATCTGCCTTGTCCCCTAGTGAATTAGAAGCAATGGGGATCTGTGGTTTCACAGAGAAATGTGATCCAGGGCCCACCGATCCTATGGAGAAGCTCTCAGGTAAGAATGAATTATTGTAGATGAACATAGTACTCTGTTCACATATCATAGCGATATATAACTTATCCATTTCTATACTAAATACTCCTTGACGAGTAGTTCCCATAATAAATATGGCTCCTTCTGCACTTTTATTATCTGTCGTCTGCTTATTCTATCCAATATATACATTTATTACTGAATGGGAGAATCCATTTAGTATCGCATGGGTTAAGGGATGAGGAATTATGGCAGCTGCATTCTAGACAGATATTAGTGACAGCGGAAAACAAATATAGACAGGAAATTCTCGGTTTCATTTGTCAATCATAGCTCCTTAGCAGCCCATTGTTGACAGCAAACTGTTCACTGAACTCAACAAACTGATCTCATATCAATCTATGCTTCAATAAACAAGCTATCATATGCTGCAAACTGATTGTAGGACAATCTATAGTTTGATAAACTTGTCATCCAATGTAACAAACAAGTCGCTTAATTGGCTAGCAAACTGGCCTTCGAACAAAACAAACTGATCACATTACTATCTGCGGGATAATAAACTAGTCATCCAATGCAACAAACTGATTGCACAATAATCTCTAGGCAACAATATTGATAAGCTGTTGGAACAGAACAATCTCATTGCGGAATAATTTCTAGGGTTGTCTTTTTCTAAAATGTATGTTCCTTATCAGCAATGAATTAATAATAAAAAAGGTTTCATTTACAGGAAACTGGGTAATATCTTTACTGTCCTAACAGTCAGTTCACAAATAAATGAATCTACATGCTTAATCAGGAGATAAGCATACTCTGTTCAGTTGGATATTCAGAGATTCAAGCATGAAAACAGTTTGTGAATGAACCAGCTTCCCCGCTGAGTTCACAGACTGTTTTCATGCTCGAATCCACAAATATCCAATGAAACAGGGTAAGTTTTCTGTGTTGTATTTTAATCCATAAAATATTTTAAACAAACTGAACAAAAAGCATTTTTTTTTTGTTGACAATACATGCTATGAAGTGAGATAACCTTTATCTGGTGATCAAATCTCTGGGTATGTTCCATTGTGTTACTCGAAGCAGCGCCTAAACAACTTTCTGTTAGTTGTATCTGGAGTTAACAACTTTCCGGTTCAACTCATTTATGCAACTTCTGGCTGCGCTGTGATGTATTTGACCTGTGTTGTCAATGGCAGCATGCTCTATTCAAAATTTGTGTACACTTTGATTGGACAATGCTGGCGAATCGAAAACTATAGTTGCAGCTCTCGACCAATCAGAATATGTGTTTTAGCAACCAATATTTAACTTGAATTAATATGTTTATTGCATGAGAATTTTACTTTCTTATTTCAAATTGTCAGTATTAATTGCTCTTATTAATATGTAGCATACTGCAACTGCTTGTTAATTAACTATCAATTGGAAATGGTTTTCGAGGCTTAGCTATATGTTTCTTGTGCTTTTTATTCTTTAGACAAACTTATCAGAGAACAGTCAAAACCAGGTATTTTGAGTCACATTGTAAACTTTTTATATTCTACATGCTTTTCAGTCATCCCAGATTTGCTAATCCATCTTACATTATTCTCCACATGCATGTTTCAGCTCGCAGGTTTTTCATTGTGAGATTACTCAATCACCAGTTCTTTATCAACATGTGTTGGTATTGCCTTTAACCCTTTGAGTGCCAGGTCCGAATTTTGTATCAACCCATATACCCTGTGCCAATGCATTCTCTTATATATGCGAGTCGACCATAGGTCGCCTCGCATATATAAGAGAATGCATTGGCTTAACAATTTTTTTTTTTTTTTACAATTTTTTACAATTTTAATATATTTTATTATATTCTTTAACAGACTTATTGTGTAGGTTTAGGGCCGATATTATCGGCCCCTGGCACTCAAAGGGTTAAGCAATAAGTTTATTCTTACTTTTTCAATTTGTATAAGTTAAAGATGCATAATCAGAATTAACGCTCACAAATTTCTATTTCCTTGGCTTCGGGGGTAAAAAATATTTGATTAGATTTGAGGAACCCACCCATCAAAGCTCAGAGTGATGAGATATTGATTTTTTAAATCTATTATTTTTCACTAACAATAAATTTTAATGGCCCAGTAAAAATCGACGAGAAAACGGTATCAGACCAAATTGCGGATGAAGATGGATAACTCTGAAATCAAGTTGCTATTTTGTGTCAGATGTTTGACAAACTGGCAAAATTTTATTGAATAAAATGTTGATAAATAACAGGTTTGGGGCAATTTTATTCTATAGTCGTCTGTGGTTAGCATAATTTTTGGGCAATTAATCGATTCTGATAACTGAAGCAGCATTTCAAAAAATGTTGTTGTTGTTGGAATCTGATGATATGGGGGACATTATCTACACCGAATGGTAATACCCATTTTTCTATCACCAATACTGAGAAATATCATCTTTCTCATAATGATTTTATTGTTGTGCCAGTTTTGTATTGACTTTGAAAACATGCATGCATTAAGTCTTATTAAATTGTTTCAGTGAATCAACTTTTTGCTAGGAGAAGAGCTGATAAGCTAGAACTTTTCCACATTGTTCCTTCTCTTGATCAAGCCATCCCCCCACAGCTTAATAAACTAGTGTATACATCCATCAGTTGTCCCATCACCGAGGATAAGCCAATTCTAAATTTTTTGCTCCCAGTGTGTTCCTCAAAGATGAGCCCACCCATATATATTTTTAAAACTTAGAGGGTGAGTACATTGATGCCAGATTAATTCTGAATCGGATGATAAAAACTCATGCACATATCCATTTGTGGTGACAACACATCAATGACGTGCTCGCTTTATCTACAATATATATTGAAATACGACACAACAGATTAAAAATATGTTCTATTTATGTTCTCCCTCTTGTTAATCAATTAATCAACATCAAAGAATGTGGCACCCTCCAATTAAGTGTGAAATATTAACAGTGTGTTTCGTTTTATCATGTGGACATTATTCTAGCACATTGGATGCAACTGAGATTTCCCATCTGGGGGTCCTTGAAGATAAGCCCAGTCCCAAGTTTTTGTATCAAAAAATTAACGGGTCTCCCAGGATTACTGATGGGTGTATTTCTATACTTTTTAGCTATATATAGTGTTTGATTGTAATGAGATTGACTCTCTCGCGGACTACTGAGTTTCCTAACAGTGGCTAGGTTTAGAGTTAAGTGGAGTGTGACTGTGGAGTTATACTCTGTTCAAATCTCCTGGTCATGAACCTTTAGCAAGGATCCACACTGTAACTGCTTTGCACCAATCTTGCTTTAAGGGATTAACTTGTCTGAGAGAATAATTATCAATATGAAATCCTGATATGCCCATGATTTAGTTGCAGCACGGGGTTGCTCCTCATTGGAGGATGGCCCAATGGAAATGACAACAATGTCATTCTCAATGGCGAGGTAATAATCGGTGTAAAGCTCATTGAAAACAAATTATTTGTCGAATGAAGTATGGTATGGGACTATTATTTTTCAATTCAGTATTATTAACCCTTCCATGGCTGGAGATTCCTGAAATTTTGCGATAACACTGTGCCAATGCATTCTCTTATATATGTGAGTCTCTCATAGGGAGCCTCGCATATATAAGAGAATACATTCCTATACAATTATTTGATACTAAAGAATATTAACTGATGGTGTGCAATAAACAAGCCTTCAAATAGTGTGTCTCTCATTTGCAGAATGACGTCCCCATGTGAATTTGGTGATGCTAGCCTGCTGTGCGGAATGGCATTATTAAATTCACCCTCTGGGGACCTCATTCTGCAAATTACAGACACACTATTTGCCAGACTCCATCTCATTATTTTCACCTACGTCTGACGACACCGGCATTCCAACTGATTTCAGAGATGAAGGGGGGATCCCGTTTTTGTGAAAATTCATTAATATTCATGACGGTAATGATTATACACACATAAATATACACTCTTGCGCCTGAGGTCATGAAAATATACAAGAGTGTCACTCTTCCTTCAACCAATTTTGTGCAACAAAATTCACGTTTCAAGGTTTGCTTCACTATGCATGCAGAATACAAGTTTCGCCATTCAGATGCTATATAATAAAGAACAATGCAATGAAGATATAGCGATAAGCGTGTGATAATAAATATTATTAAGCTGTACCATGGTCATGTTGCATCATCTCCTTATTTAGAATACACCTGTGACAATTTACGATACGATTACTCTTGTAATGATCCTTATTTGCGCACGTGACGTAATATCCATATGTTAGCTGAGGTTAGGAGAAAATACTAACTATATTTAACCAGTTTTGAATATCTTTGCAAATACGATTCTATTATGTAAGCTTGTTCTGTCTGACCATTCTGAGTTATGAAGAAACGTATGTTAGTTTTGATTTTGAACATATGATGTTTGGTCAGTTAAGATATGCCAGTCTAACGTGTATTTTATTCTTTAACATCATGAGATTGCAGTAAAATACCGCGGGTGTGGCTTGTATGAATAATTGAAGCTATTCATTGGTCAAGCAACACATCATTTGCTGCGCATTGGCTCGATTGCTCCCATTTGAAATAATTTTAACCATGAGAGTCTTTAGACCGTAAGTTAATAGAAATGAAACACAGTTTAATTTTATTTAGACTGATTATTTGCAGGCTTGATAATAAACACATAACTACACAGGTGTGTAAAGGAGGTGATCTTTTGCACCACAACATACTCGTGTGATAATGTTCACCACATTCACACACATATGCGGTCTGTCTCTTTATAACATATATTGTTTACTGTGAAAAATAATGAAAAATAATGTTTCATTATGACTTATCAAGTTTATTTTGCGCATTTCTGTATTGAATGAAACATAACACTCATCCAATAAGCTTATTGTTAATGAAATAAATGATGTACCATAGTACCATGGATTAATATAGATGATAGTATGAATGCGATATTATCCACAAAACACACTTTGTGTGAGCCGAGCGTTTTTTTATATACAGCGCGTAAATAGCAAGCGATAAGCAAAACACTCAACACCATGGCAATGTTTTTTTAGGAGAGTGATTCACAGTGACCAATTCAACACCAAAATCTTGAGAAGTAAACGCTATATTGTACTGGTATGTTGTTAACAACTTGGTGGCATTTCCGCATGTTGAGCATTTTGCTTATCGCATACTCTTTACGTACTGTTTGATTACATAACATGTTGTTTATTTACATAACACAGATTACTAGTATGAATATAACATACAATTTATTCGATATTTATGATTGGAATAAGGACAAAGTTGTTTATAATGTAATATTCTTTCTGTCTATTGTGGTTTTAACGATTGTGCCTATTTTAATAGCAATACCAACTTCCAACTCTTATCATATCTTTAATCGGCAGATGATAAACACAACATTAGTTCTGTAAGCTATACATTGGCATAAAAAGGTTTGATGTGTATCTCCTTTAACAACTTTGTTGCACAGTTATAGCAACCACAAGTGAGTGAAGAGTGCGTGGTTGTTTATACCTTTGGTGCAGGTGAATGATGACGTCATATAATTTTTATGTTTACCCATACCATAGTATGGTAAACATAGTGTCATTGTCTGGATTGACCACTCCTTGTTAGTCCATCCGTCCGTCTGTCTGTCTGTCTGTATGTCTGTCTGTCTGTCTGTAGACACTTTACGCATGGTGCGATAACTCGAACATTTTCAATCCGATCGGAACCAAATTTTGTATATGGGTTTCTCAGCCCAAAATATGAGATCGAGTTCGAATTTGGGTTTGATCCGAATTTTTGTTACAGAGTTATGGCCCTTTTTCGACTTAGAATTCATGCATTCTGCCATAACTCAAATTTTATTTATCTGATTGGAACCAAATTTGGTATGTGAGTTTCACAGCCCAAAATACAGATCGAGTTTGGATATGGGTTTGATCCGATTTATTTTAAAGGCACGTGCGGCCTTAATTGTCGAAAATATTCATATTTGTTCCAAACACCGTAAACAGAAAAACATTAAAACGCATACAGTTCCGTTCTTATATACCATGACCATCACGTAAACAGCATGTTATCATAAAGACCTACTATATTTTACCTAAGCAAGAGCCTGATGGTGTTACAGAAGACAGCACAGTGCTACTGGCTAATCACACACAAATGGCATAAACGCTCTTTATTAGTTCCATATAAGGTATTCACCAACAAAGAACGCTCTTTATGTTTACCATCATAATATAAACAAACACCAGAAAAGTTACTTTTTATGCTTGTGTTTACATAACAATGGTCAAACAAATGACCATAACATACTGTTTATGCGATATTTCTTATTTGTATACGGACAAAGTCTATCTTCATTTTGATGTTCTTTCTGTTTGTGGCGGTTTTTGACGGGTTTTCACAGGATACCCACCGCCAAGGCCAACCGTGTCTTTAAAGGAGTTATGACACTTTTTTCGAAAAACAATTTGAAAAAGAAACAATTTAATTTGTTTAAAAATTTATTTTTAACTTTTATAATAATAATATAAAAAATGTCATTGACTCTTTCATTTGTTTTCATTTAGATATTGATGATTATCATACAAGTTGATAAAATGGTTCCCAATGTGTCCCTTTAATTTTTTCAAAATAATTAAAAACAATTTTTTTTTTTAAGTTAAAAAAAATTGAAAAACTAACACCATTATAACTCTGCCAAGGGTACCCCGAATCACCACACCAAATTTGTTTAAATCGGTCCAAAATCTTGTGTTATGTACTGGTAAATCTGTTTGAAGCAACATTAAATCCAATTCATCAATTTTATCCCATGCCTTTGGACTACTTAGCTATTGATAAGGCTATATTATTTATTTTCTGATGTATCTTATGCCAATGTGCAAATAATCTGATAAAGAAGGCTATGGTATCTAATTTAAAATAAAGATTCAACAATAAACATCACATGATATTAACAATAGACTTGGACATCTGTGCTGCAGAGTTATATCTTCAGGTGGTCTGAAGTCATTATAATTGTTATTGGTTTAATAGAGAGGTCAGTGTTCAACATAAACAATTCCTGTGATTTGTTGACAGCTCTGCTATATAATTGATATTAATGGGTCAGCAGTGAGGTGGCTTATCTGTGGCTTATCTGTATACTACCGTACTGACCCGCGTTTAGGCCCAGGGGGCCTTTGTTTTATTTGAGCTCAAAAATCCAAGTGGGCTTAAACTCGGATATGGCCCTTTGCAAAAATGCAAACCAAAAATCCTAAGAAATCGGGACAGTAAAACTAATGAAAGCCGATCTGACGCCGATTATTTGTGAATTTTTTCAATTAAATGTGAATATTAAAATATTATAATAACACTTTAAGTCTTGTAGTTTTATTGGACAACATTCCCATGTTAAAATGACACTATTATGTAAGTACATGTAGTCTTGACTGACAGCCGTCTTGTTCCCAAAGTGTATGCTTGGAGTCAGGAATGCCCTGGTTATTATGTAAGCGGCAATGTGGGTTATCTATAGTCTGACTATAGTTTATATCAATGTTCCGATTTAATCCGATTAGGACTGATTAGGAAAACAATAAGCCCGGCGCTTTATTCGTCATCCATTGTCTACATACATGGCGACTAATTGCATGTTTAACAAAAGCCAGTGAGTGTAATTATTTAACAGCACTGACAAGGCAGTTGTATTTCTGCTAAAACGGCATTCTGAACTCCTCGACCTGTGACCTCTGGGGGCAAACGGTGACGGAATCTGACGAGGTTTGCCGAATGCTAAAACGTATAAAAAACGTATACAAAAGCACGTGTTTGAATATTTTGGTTTCGAGTGAATAAAGTTGACGCAGTTTGGAAGACATTTTTGTTAATTGACAAGTTCCCCCTTCTGCTCCATTATGATAGCCACTGTGTGTTTACATAACCAAGAGGCCAGTTCTTTGTGTTTGGCCACATGTAGGAACACATAGGTCTACGTTGTCACTGAACACGAAAAATATGTTTTTACAGTACCGGTACTGTAGTTGGAACAGGTGCGCTTTGATTAAACTTAAAAGTATTGCACGCTGTTAGCAAGTGGGTTCTATTGTATTTTATGTCTGTTAAACGTTTGGTTTCCCCAGGGAAGTATAATTGAATAAAGAAATGTGAATTTAAGATTCACTTTATTTTATTTCATTTAATATTATCACTTACCTACGAATTATAACTTTCCATTTTTCGTGGCATTCTCGCCGTCACCGATCGTTTGTGAATATACTTCTTGGAATTATTTATTTGGGGAGTATCATTAACAAATACTTACTTTCCACTGCTGAAATTGAACAAAATTTGGGGTGGGCTTAAACACGAATATACCCCTGTGCATGGAATTTGGCCAAAATATATGGGTGGGCTTAAACACGGGCATGGGCTTTGAACCGGGTCAGTACGGTATATTGTTGGTAGATTTTGACACATTATTATTGTAAACTTAAATTGGACTCTCTTAACCATGTCCAGGTCACACCTTTCACATTTAACCCAAGGCTGTGGTGGTTTTGCATTACATATCCTGTACCAGTGCATTCTCTTATATAAAAGCCAGTGACCCATAAATTCCAATAATTTGTGTTATGCACATTGTCTATAATAGTACATAACAGTATACTCTATAATTCAACACCAAAACTCTCATTTATGATTCCGATCATAGTAAATTTTTATCGCCAAGGGATGGGTTAACATCTGCCGATCGTGATCGGCCTCTCGTTCTATATGCATTGAGCCAAATTCTGGCAGTGGTGTACGAATATGAAATTGTGAAATTGACACGTGACTTCCGGTTAGCAACTGTCTGGATATTGTTCAAATGCGGAATCAGGAGTGGACCAACGAGATGAATATAGAATTGGCTACTTATAAACTGCGGAAGAATTGCAATGTGATCTAGGCCTATATCTATTAGTTTAATTTATACCAACTCTGTTGGTTAGCTTAATGACAAAAAGCGAAGACATCATGGCATGGTTCATGACATCATATAAGTCATTTGGCTTTATGGGCCAGAGTCCAGACAAGATATATCACTTATCATGTCGCCTCCATGTTTTCAACGACCCGGCTTTTTCCGCTTCACTGAAAACATTTCCTCAGCAAAGCGGAAATGGATGAGTTGTTGAGATTGGTCATCTCCACTGCATGATGTTAACATTGTTTTTCCTGCCTCAAATTCCTTAATTTTATCGGCAACATAACGCTAAGAATTATATGTAACATCATGCAGTGGAAGCAAACGTCAAGCCAAAACACAACACATTGTTGTAAAACAGGGTACACTGCACACCAAAATATGGTGACAATGATTCATTTATTGTTATGAGTATAGTGGTACCATGCATAATTATCATTCTATGATCGTTGTAATATTGAATCACCACAAACTCTATGATTGCTCCACTACATGGCACACACGGCCATATTATGTTCATTATATGTTCATCTTGTCAACATGTTTCTATCAATAATTAGGCAATTACTGTTATTTTAACCAGTTATGCTTTTACTGTGGTACAGGCATGGTAGGTAAAAAAAAACAGAGCCTTTCCTTAAACATCATTATGAAAATCTATACAGATGATGTGGTAAACTCTAGTGGAAATACTCTTGTGTTAATATCTTTTTCTTAATAATCATCAGGATTCCTATCTAAAGTTAAAGATAAAGCTGAGAATGTTGGACAAAAGATACAAGCAAAAGTCGAGGAGTCTGGTATCATGCCACCACAAGGTCATGGATCTCCAGCTCAAAACTCACCAAGGGTCAGGAAGAGGTCAAGTGCATCAAAACCACACAGTCTTCCTGTTCATAAAAACCTGACATTAGAAATTGCGCAGTTATTAATGAGTTGTCTTCATGCGTGGGGTCTTGATCCTCATCTCGACAAACTATGTTCCAGTAAACTAGGATTGTTGAAGCCTCGGTGTCCCATATCATATGGACTAATCTCAAGGAATGGTCACATGTCACTAATGCTACCTGGGTGGCATAAACGCGTTTTCAAAGATCTTGACGCCAGTGATGTCAGCTGTGATGGAAAGGTGACGCTCATGCAACAAGCAAGAAGTGCTTCTTTTTCAGAGATGGAGCAGTTAAACAAACGTGGGTCAAAGGTCGTGGTTCATGAAGCAGCATTAGATTCCGATTCTCATGATAGTGACCATCATAGTCCAGTTCTGGGGACGCCGGCGTCAGGAACTGGGATGGGCGATTATGAGGGAGCGCAGGAGAGGGACAACTCTCTGAAACAAGAGACAGCATTATTCACAACAAAAGCACGTTGGTTGATCTCAAGTTCTGTGACGACACAGCATCTGCTTGGAATAATTTCCGTGGCTAATACGCTAATGAGTATGACTCAGGCAACATTCCTTAGCCATCAAGAGGAAGTGCAACGGGGAAGGTTAGTATTTTTCTTTGTTAATGGAAAGACCATTCATGGAAATTATCTGAAATATTTGCATTTGATCAATATGTAGCACTTACGTTCGCTTTTGATTTCTAGATGATGACTTTAGATGGTCTCAACTGAATGAAATGAAATTTGGTATGTGGGTTAATTTACTAGCACAATATACAGGTCAAGTTCAAATCAGGTTCCCCCGCCAATTTTCACTAGAGTAATGGCCCTTTTTTGTTGAAATTTTTGCTCAAATTTTCGTTTCCGGATGATAACTTTAGTAAGTCTGAACTGAATGGAATGAAATTTGGTATGTGAGTTTGCTACCCAAAATACAGGTCATGTTCGATTTTGGATTCTACCTGCCAATTTTCACCAAAGTTCTGCCCTTTGTTGGAAAGTAAGGCTGTGTTTGATTTTGAGCTCTATCTTTGCACCATCACATCAGATGGACTTTTGTTCATGTCTACATTTTAGACAAACCACAGGCATATTTTGCCTCGCCCTAGGCCTAGCTATGCTCTTGTTGGCTATAAGTTATCAAGTTATTTTAGATATGTGCACATATTATAGAAAAGGCCAAAATCACTGAAAAAAATCTTTGAATCTAAATAATAACATGAAGTCAATAAATACACTGAACGACATGGTGCTTGAATGGGTTTGTCGATATTGTGTTTATTACACTCAACCCGTCCTAGAATCCATTAATTGAAATAAAAAAGACTTATAAAGTTTATTCAGAAATAGACATGCTACCTCAATGAATAACACCAGACATATTCATTGGGCTAGCATTGTGGCGGTATACATCCACTTGGCCCGGATATATTACAATATATTGATAGTTGAGCTACATATTTACTAACATGTTTGTATATATATACATGTATTTGTGCAATCATATTTGTGCACCAGTTTACTGTTCCATTATTCATTATGATTTTATTATGTTTGTTGGCAATAAATATGCCCAAAATGGAATCTGGTGTTGAGTGAGTTCTGTCCCCTTCTCCAGGAAACAACGTAAAGTTTTCATGGTCGAGGTAAAAGCGTCAGCATATTCTATTCTATTCTATTCGTATTCTATTTGTGGAATCGCTTGAAAAAGATGGCACAACCTAAGACGACGGCATGGTGTATTTTTTTTTTGGAACAGGCATGTAATAATTTTAGGCAGAACCGCACAGCATATGAATGTGGTGAACATTATTACATGAGTTTGTTGCAGGGCAATGTAACTTACAGCATAACAAACAAGTACACTAAAGTACACTAAACCTCCTTCACACATCTGAATTTATTACACACCAGCAGTCAATATTCTTTTGTATCAAACAATTGTTCTGGTCGGTTTTCATACTAGTTAGTCATCTACTCAACACAATACTAGGCTGAATCATTATTGTAGTACTGGTTGGATTTTCATGCATAACGTCATATACGTGAAATTACCACACATGTTGAAATAACATTATCAATCAAAAGATACAGTAATGCCCTAAGTAATCAACTCCTTAACACAGCAGAATTATGGGTAACTTTTCAGGATTTAGTCGGAAATATGGCTTGTTGCCATTCATCGGAAAGCTCTCGGGGAGAGCTTTCCGATGAATGCCAACAAGCCATATTTTCGACTAAATCCTGAAAAGTTATCCATAATTCTGCTGTGTTTAAGGAGTCGATTACTTAGGGCATTACTGTAGTAATATATTTGTAATATAAAGCTTATTTCGTTCATTACAGTAATAAGAGAAGACCAAGTCCTAGTCGTCCTCTGCCAACCGACGACTTCAATAAGATGGACATTGGTTCAGATGACGGGAGCGAGGATAGTGAGCAAATGTATCAAGGGCAGATTAAACAGGGCTGGAGTCTTCTTGCAGCTCAGCATTGTGTGCTCCTTCCCGAGCTCGTAGGACCTGATTGCTATAAATGTCCCCTCATGGAAATGCTGGCTCGCAGGTGGCAAGATAGGTGTCTAGAGGTAAGGCTTGAATATATAGTCTATTTATTACATTCCTATGTGTGATTTACATTGATTACTCGAGTGATTATAAACGTTAATTTTACTAGTGAATTATGTCACTTTAACTAGCGCCTTATGTATTCGTAAGCGCTATCGAAATTTATGCATCATTGGTATAATGGCGGTATTATTCGGAATTCTTGTAAATCAGATATTTATAGTTGAATATAATAAACAGAATAATCACTTGATTGAACTGGTGACGTGAAATAATTCATTCGTGGCATGGACTATTTTGTAAAACAACGTCACTGCCTCTGATGAATTATTTCAAAGCACCAGTTCAATCAAGTGATTTTTCTCTGTATAATCTATGTTCTGCTTCCAGTAAGAAGCAATAGCTATGATTGGACATAAAAAAACTAAATACATTTACTGAATAAATCCCATGTTGACATTTCGAGAAGAAAACATAAGGAAACAAGACACATATTATATCAAACGGCTACAACGACTGTCATAGAACATACATTTACTGGTAAGTGGTATGATATTGACAGACTGACTGAAGCCTGTGTTCTCTCCATAAATATTTCAATTATAATTTGCCATAATTCTGTGATTGTTTGTGATGACAATGTTTCTGCACTTGTTTTATCAACACTACCATCCAAATGAATAGTAGATCATTGCAGGTTATAAAATCATAACTGAGTAGGAGAATCCATTTAAGAAATGGATGTTATTTGTTTGCATTCCATGGCGTATGAGTTCAAGTTGGTCTGACATTTTGCATTTGCATCCATACTCCCATGAAACGTAACAAAATCATTGATGGAAAGAGCTCATAGAGCTCTTTCCATCAATGTATCACATTATTATAATCAATAAATTTGAAAAATGATCAAGGAAATATGGTTTGTTACAAAAATCGGACTTGGCACTGAAAGGTTTAGCACCCATTTTCAATGGCATTATGGTAGCATGTTGCAGGTTGCTTCCACACAATATGGAAATAAGTTTGGACCTGCGTGCATCATCACAAGACATAATTTCATCCAACCAACATCCTTGATTCAAGTTCTGCAGCAGGAATACAGGTCTGCCTGTAAATTTTCTTAACTAGCTGATGTGCCCGACTTTGTCCAGGCTATTTAGGGATTTCTTTGTGATCGCCTCCGTCTGGGCAGAATATACAGCGTCTGGACAAACTATTGTTCGATCGGTCCAGAAACATGATATATGAGCGAGGTCAAGGTCATGGACACGGTCGCGCATGAAATTGGACCCGCCTATATTGTTCCCGGGATCAAAGTAGGCCTACATATCAAATCTGAGTTGGATTGGTCGAGGTCCAGAAACATGCCTATTTGAGTGTACATGAGCGAGGTCAAGGTCAAGGACACGATCGCATGTGAAATTGGACCCACCCATATTGTTCCCGGGATCAAAGTTGACATACATACCAAATTGGAGTCAGATCGGTCGATCAGTTTTCGAGTCTATAACACACATACACAAAACCTACACACACACAGACAGAAGTTCCTAAATATATAATAGATAAAAGGTTTAAAGGTTAAAAGGTTTCTCAGACATATTCTATTCTTGCTAGGTGAGGGAGGCTGCTCAGGCTCTCTTGTTGGCGGAATTACGACGAATTGGACCCGAAGGTCGCAAGAAATTGGCCGATGTTTGGTCACCATTCCTACCATCTTACGTGGACCCACAACACAGTTTAATGGGTGGAGCTATCAGAGGCGATGAAGATGATGATGACTATGATGAGGACCCAATGCTGCTCGGTATGCAATATTCTTTTTGACACTCTGATACTATATCAGTCACTCTTGTCAGAAAAAGTGGGAATTGGTTCATAGACTTTCTGACTGTGGTGAAGCGTACGAACCAGACCTGTTAAGTTTTGAAAATGTCAATCCGTGAGATTTTTGCGGGAGGTATGCCCAAATATGTTCATGTTCCAAAAATAATTTTCGTACTACGAACCTTCCGTTAATAGTGGGAATGAGTTAACTGTTGTACAATTGTGTTTGCCAGTAACTTGATATGCTATGATCTTACTAATAGATTCCCCACAATTTAACTCTTTCTATACTAAATGGATTCTTCCACCTTGCATTAAAAGTATAATGGTTTGGTCTATTGTTCATTTTGGAGGAATGTTAAGGATTTATGAGCAGATGACAGCCAGACAATAATACAAGGCAGAAGAGCTACTCGCCAATGAGTATTTAGTATAGAAAGGGTTAAATCTAGTCTGTTGACAATCAAATCCTGGAGAACATAGCTTTGTTAATAAACTATTTTTTGTTTTTAGTGAGTGATTAATTTACCTAAGTGATATTACATTAAAGACCATGTGCCATTGCATTCTCTTATATATGTGAGTCGACCAGAGGTCGCCTCACATATATAAGAGAAAGCATTGGCCTAACAATTTTTTATCAATTTTTCTAACATTCTTTAACAATTTTTATCATTTATCATTTGTTCTTACATTCTTTAAAAAAAATTATCATTTTTTATCATTTGTTCTTACATTCTTTACCAATTTTCATCATTTTTTTTTATCATTTTTTCTTACATTTTATATCAATTTTTAAAAATAATTCTTATATTCTTTACCAATTTTATCATTTTTATCACTTATATGTGAACACTTTACTGTTACTAAATAAAAGAAGTTGCTCTTCAAAAGTGTTTGGCCTTATGCCTTCTTCAGTTGATATTATTCAGACAAAAGCACTTGATGGCATTCAGGTAAACGTACATTTATAAATACCAATTTCAATGCTTTCTTTTTACTGAAACATTGATCTGGATTGCTCATTTTTACATTAAGAAAGGTAGTATAATTAAACTATGAATTAACTCTTTGTTTCTATTGAAATTCATTTTTCAACGGCTCAAGAATAGGATATTTAGAAACAAATTCTTGAAAATGACAGAAACATTTATTATTTCCAGGAGACAGTCCATTCTACCACACATCAAGCTTCGAGAGTCGGAAGAAACAAGCTACAGCTATCGTCATGCTGGGAGTGATAGGAGCTGAATTTGGCCAAGAGATTGAACTGAGCAAACGTAAACCTGAACCTGACCCTCGATTAGCCAAAAAGAATGCACAGGAAGGATTCAGCCTCACGAACTATTCTCTTTCTCGAAATACAAGTAAGCTTGTCATTGTAATTGGAAATATTTCATAAGTAAATAATGAGGACATCATTCCAAATTGATCACTGTATATCTTCAGTTTATGATTGGTTATAGCCCCACTGTTGGATTACATATGTCTGTCCATCAGCGATAAGGTAATTTTAATTTGTAATTGCAATTGACTGTAACTAATGACTTTTTCTCAAGTAATTGAGAGTAATTTGTATTGGTCATTTCTCAATTACGTGTTATTGTCACATGTAATTAAATTACTTTTTCAATTACTTTCCAAAATGATCATGCTTTTCATTTAAAGAGGACAAAATAAGCTTTTTTTTACATTTATTAGTGATGTTTCATCTTGCAGTTGTGCACCAAAAAGTATTGGGAATATACCGTTTTATGCGTATATATTTCATTAAATATTTTTTTATTTTATTATATGCATTGCAGCTAATGCACACAGTTAATAAAAAAAATCTGTGTAGCATCTTTATTATACCCCCCGCAACGAAGTTAGGGGGGGTATACTGGAGTCAGCTCGTTCATCCGTCGTCTGTCGTCTGTCGTCCGTCCGTCTGTGGACACAAATTTGTCCGGAGTTTTTCTCAGTCGTTTTTTTTATCAATTTCCGTGAAACTTGGCACAGACATCAACCACCATGGGAACCTGTGCACCTGTGATTATGACGTATGTCGGACTTATCTTGGTGGAGTTATCCCCCCTTTTTCGACTTAGAATTCTTTTTGCAACATGCATAATTTTGTCCGAGCTTTTATTCCTACATTTTTCTGTCAATGTTTTTTAAATCTTGGCACTGATATTTATGTACCATGGGAACCTGTGCACCTGTGACTTTGATGTCTGTCCGACTTTTTTGTGTGGAGTTATTCCCCTTTTTCGACTTAGAACATTTTCGCGACATGCATAATTTTGTCCAAGATTTTATTCCTACATTTTTCGGTCAATAGGTTTAAGATTAGGGTTAGGGTTGTACACCTGCAATGGGAACTGTTATTTTGTATCCTTAGTCCCATTGGGACAGTCACACCTCTAGTTCATAATAGAACCTTTACTGCCCTGTGTCACAAGTTCCAACAAATTCCAAAAATTTTGCAAAGACCGGAGAGCACCTATTTACGTTTCAAAACCACAATAATTGGTACTGTATTCAACATTTGTGTGTTGTTATTTACATCATATCTTTCACTGCCATAGGATCAACTTTGGAACACATGTATCTTTTACTCCACCCACATAGGTTATCCAGTCAAATATAGTGGTTGATTATTGTTTGTTTTGTTTTTTGCGTGCATGTCATATACATGTAGGTCCATCTGTTTATATAGTGAGTGATCACTTGATTGAACTGGTAACGTGAAATAAATCATGACAGGCAGGGATTATTCTGTTTATAACATTCCACTACAAAAATCTGATTTACGAGAAATCCGAATAACACCACCATTATACCCATGATGCATACATTTTGGTAGGGTGTATGAATACATAATGTGCTAGTTAAAGTGACATTATGAAATTATCGTTTATAATTACTCGAGAAATCAAGGTAAATCACACACCACACAGAGGAATGTAATAAAATACAATACTAAGTTCTGGCATGTGTTCTAGATCCATATTTTTTGTTTACATATCCGTTCACAAAGAAACATACGAGAAAGTTTAAAGTTTAATTAAATTAAATTGAGAAGTAATTAATTATATTGTCAAAGTTATTGTAATTAATTATTCTGTGCTTTAAAAGTAAATGTAATCATAGTTGTAATTGAGTGTTTTGAAATTAAGTGAAATAATTACTTTGGGTAAGATCCCTGGTAAGTAATTGACCCATCCCTGGTAAGTAATTGACCCATCCCTGGTAAGTAATTGACCCATCCCTGGTAAGTAATTGACCCATCCCTGGTAAGTAATTGACACATCCCTGGTAAGTAATTGACCCATCCCTGGTAAGTAATTGACCCATCCCTGGTAAGTAATTGACCCATCCCTGGTAAGTAATTGACCCATCCCTGGTAAGTAATTGACCCATCCCTGGTAAGTAATTGACCCATCCCTGGTAAGTAATTGACCCATCCCTGGTAAGTAATTGACCCATCCCTGGCAAGTAATTGACCCATCCCTGGTAAGTAATTGACCTATCTCTGGTAAGTAATTGACCCATCCCTGGTAAGTAATTGACCCATCCCTGGTAAGTAATTGACTCATCCCTGTCATATGTACGTGAATGCATCTGTAGGTCTGTGCATCTGTCCGAGCAAATATCTCAGCCATGATTTGTCTGATTTCAATTAATTTGGTATGGAGGTTGACAATCGGGAGAGGATGCCTTTCAAAAGAGGAGCCATTGACATTCTGGTTTTCCATTCTGGAGTTATCTTTCTTTGTTTATCCGAAAACAATTGTTTTCTGTCCATCCATGCAGATACATGTATCTCAGCCATGGATTAACAGATCTCAATAAGATATGGAGATTCAACATCAGGAGTACTCTCGAAAGAGGTGCCAATGATGATCGCATTTCAGTTCTAGAGTTAACCTTCTTTGTTTATTTGGAAACTATGATTTTCTGTCCTTCCGCTTATATGTCTCAGCCGTGGCTTATCGAATCTGAAGATATCTGGTATGGAGGTTAGCCATCATGAGGCCTTGTAAAGTTAAATGATGACCTATTATTCAGATATGCTTATGCATACCCATATCACATGGTTCACATGTCTGCATCTGGATCAAACATTCAACATTCATATATCTATATGTCTATCCCTTCTGTATATCTGTGATTCTATGCATATACCCATGCCTATCATGTTGTAGAGTTATAACTGGGACAGTCGGAGGAGCATTTTTGTTTTAGGGATGGACTAATCAGATAAGAATCTATTAGCCTTTACTTTTAAACTGTTAAGTTTGTGGTGTGTATCTTTGGTGCTTAGCAATGAAGTATATATCTCAGATGATGTCAATAAGTGATTAGTTATCATTTGAGCCACCTAGAATTTAGCCATGTTATATTGATCATCATAGGATATATTAGCCATTTATCGCCTAATTTCCAATTTCAATAAACTTTTCTTCACAATGCCTCATGTCAGTATCTTGTATAGGTTTCAAAGTGTTATTTTATCTTTATAGGTAAATCCTTAACATTTTTGCTGCTACAGCCACCCAGTCAGAAACTCCCTGCCCACACACCGATTCGTAGAGCTGCCATTGATCTGATTGGTCGAGGATTCACAGTGTGGGAACCATATTTGGATGTTTCCTCGGTTCTTCTTGGCTTGCTAGAGTTAACTGTTGACGCAGAAAAGCTAGTTCCAAGGTTAGTTATATTTTCTTGTACACTTCAGATCAAGAGTTTCCTCTCCCATCTGATTACATTATAGGCAGAATTTTATCTTTTTTCAATTCAACTGACTGGACTAAAAAAGTAAACTGTTGGCCAAGCCAGGTCATTAAAATAAATACCTATGTTCTCTGGCAATTACATATGGGAAATTTGATAAAAGAGGAAGACTTTTTTTCCCCAAAGATTTATACTTTTATGGCTTTATAGACCATTTATGGAACAATACACTACAGTTTACACTCAGTCTATAAATATCTTATTCAGTGCATTTTAACTAGTATGTACTGAACAGAAACACTTGAAACAGAAACTAAATTTCTAATTGTCGATAATTGAAAGATTGACATTTGAGTTCTTAAAAATATTTTATGATGCCCTCTTCATATGATAATGAAGGTACCAGAGAACATAGTATTTTATATATTTATTTGGCATCAAAAGCTTGGAATAGTTAGAGAAAATGTAATGTTATAAATGTAATAATATATTTGGCTGTTCATTTCACATAGCTTTAGTGATATTGTGTCGTCTATTTGAGCTCTCACGATTATGTCTGTTGAATGCTTGCTTTAAGTAGTGTGTAGACGATAGTGTTGCATTGGTCTGTTGTGATGACACAATTTGTTGTCTGCGCTAAACCACTTATGAGGTTGCATTGCCTTATAACACAGATCTTCTGACTGTATATGATATTTTTAATAACAGTCGATATTAGATTAAATGCAATATTGCAAATCAATCTATCTGTTACAAATTAATTTTACGATAATTCCAAACTTATCAAACACCAACACCTAAGTCTTTATTCTCTTAGATACAAGTTAAATTTCACTCCGTGAAACAAGAACCACTACTTGATGTAATGATGCATGTGCTTCCATGCCATATATGGTATGTGTTGGGAATTCTGTTCTGTTGAAAATAGAATCTCTTCATTTACCTTTTCATGACTAGAGCTTCTTGAAATTTTGCGAAAACTCTGTGCCAATGTATTCTCTTATATATACGGGTCTACCATAGGGAGCCTTGCATATATAACAGAATATATTGGCCTAACAATATTTACCTTGACTGCCAGTGCATTCTCTAATATATGCGAGGCTCCCTATGGGAGACTCAAATATATAAGGTAATGCACTGGCTCAGGATCTTTAATGCTGCATAAGCGCAGCTCTCATCAAAGGGTTAATGGACACAACGCAACAGACTTTGCCGCATCATAGTTGTCTAAATGCCTTAGTGCTGTAGCCTATATCCCAATTTAAATGCAATATGCCAATGCACAATGGATCCAACAATACATACTCATCTAAGCACTCCTTTATTTGTCTTATTTATGTTCCCAGTGTGTCAGAATATTGTTCCTGTAGTTTGCATTCACAGTTTGGAGCGTTTTGGCCTGTTAACGAGTGTTTAATATTGAAGATGGTATATCTCTCCCAGGAACGTTTTGTATAGATTTTGGGGTGTAAAATAATAATTTTGAGTCGAGGGAAACTAGTCAACTGGAGCTTCCTTCACTAGAAAATAAAATTTTCTAGATCTGAAAATGAAATCTATAAAATTTTATTTTCTAGTGGCTGAAGCTCCAGTTGACAGGAATTATTTTATATGAATCTGAACAGTTTACGTGGCTATTTTTAGACCTTTACTACATTTTGATTGAAAATTTATCTTTTAAAAAACTTTGATGTGAGATACATTGTATATGTAACACCAGATGTTTCTCCTGTGTTTGTTCGGGAACATCAGTGCTAGGGTGCCTTCAAAACGAGTTTCCTAGAAATTGTGTTGTTGTTGTAGAAAGTGGTACAAGGAAGAGATAGGCCATCTTTAAGTCTCAAATAACAAGCTGAGTTAGTTTTATAATGCATGCATTGTGAAAATAATTTTTGCTAACAACTTAGGTATTAGTATATCAGCAACTACAGGGGATAATGTAATGTGCCCATGCGTAAAAGATGGTTATTATAAACATTTATTTGATACAACAAGTTCATATTTGTGATGTGTAATGAACTCTTCAGCATGCAACTCGATGTGTGTTTATAATAACATTTTAATATCCATGTATACTTAATCTTTTTAAATCATTTTGTTTTGCTGATGTTAATAAATATTTTTGTTTCCCGATAAAACTGATAACAGTTGACATTTCAGTAATTAGTTCCACTGCGTCTCATTTGAACCAAAAAGGCGAAGTAGAACTTATTTAATTGTAACTCTGTCTCATTATTAATATCTGTATATAAAGAGGAATGATTTCTCTATATTAAAAATATTTTCACCACCCCAACAATTGACAAAAATGTTGGAACTGTACATTAATTTAAAAACAAAAGTAAATTATTTATTCATTTCATAAAAATAAAATAATGTGCTTCTTCTTATTAAACAGTGTTAATAATGGAGAAAGTAAAGGAAAATAATCTGCCCTCATATTTTCCTTACCGCTGCTTCAAATTTTAGCCAACATAAACCAATTAATAAACAAGTGGGTTTTTTTACAATATGGAAAGCAGTTGTATGGTAGGTTTATAAACCAGGTTATTCAATTTCTGTCGCCTTAGATACTTGATAGACGTCCTGCAGGATGGAAAAGAAAGGAATATTTGGATATTTAAAATTAACTGTCACACAAAACTTTGCTGAAGGGTGGTTCTTCAGTTAAACAAAATAAATGGGCCAATGAACAAAGAATACATCTGAATTTTTTGTTTGGAAATGAATCGAATTATGCACGGCTTGCCACAAGTATTAGAGATCAGACCTGTTTGTTTTAGTTAAGGCTGTTATTGTCTGTAGCTGCATAAGCTATGCTTGCTTCATATGTTTGTTTTTGTTTCATATTAGATCTGAAAAATTTATAATAGTGTCACGGTAAGATCCTCATTTTGTTCAACATTATCAGTGTTTTATGTAGGCCTCAAAATATGGTACCGGACATATGCAGATTGAAGTTTCCAGAGGGTGAATTTAGTGACGCTACCCCCACACATGGTCGAGCATCAGTAAATTCACCCTCTGGGAACCTCATTCTGCTTTGGCCTCATCTTCTTTGGAAAGTATCTTTATTATCAAATTAACAAGTTTTTATGTTTTTTTCAGAAACTTCTTTAGAAAGTTTCTTTTTATTTTTTAGTTTAGTTTCTCCCATAGCAGATGAGGCCATGCAGAATGAGGTCCCCATATGATGAATTTGGTGATGCCTGCCACTGTAACTTCACTAAATTCACCCTCCGGGGACCTAATTCTGCAAATGACCAGCACCATATTTTGAGTCCTGGATTTATGCTAACAGCACTCTACTGCTAGAACTCACATGGGTGGTAAATTCATACCAGGTAAAAGTAGAACATATTTTATATATTTCCATTTAGATATCCACTTAGTTGATGATAGCTACCAGATACAAAAAGTATCCTGAGGAGAGGGTTTTTTATTTGTTGATATGCAACAACGATGTTGTAGATTTTACATTCAGATAGAAATGGTGGAATCCTATACATATTAGAATCATAGAAAGGACTTTTATTGTTTAAGATTTTCTCTCGTTTTTTGGATAGCCAGGTCTACCTGAATTTTTTTTTAAATGTTTAGACATTAATAACAATTTCTTGGACGAAATCTTCAAATAAAGTATTGAATATTACCGAGTTTCACACACACTTTGACAGTAAACTCATTATCAAAGGTAATCTAGTAGCATATATTATTGTGAGTTCCTCAATCAGAAGAATCCGGAAGGTTGACATTACTCAGTGACCTCATTTCACATAACATTTGTGAATGTTAGTGGTAGCTCTGGCTGGGACTGGCAATAATTGTTACACAGATGTCAAATGTTTTTTCAATGACATTTCTGTGGCATGCTTTATGTTGAATGATTAGTTGGTTCTATAATCTATGAAAAACATCAAAATGCAAGAATTAATTTGATCACTAGTTTCTTAAATTTTCAGACTAATTTGCATGTGTTCTGCATTCAGCATATTACTCTTGTGTTTCAAATAAACTTGCAGTCCCAAATTAATGTGGATATTCTATTTTTTTATGAAGATACAGATCCAAATAAATGTGCAGGGAGGTTCAGTGTTAGTTTCTAATGATTAATATCACCAGGAGAAAGTTTATGGCGAAACCGAATATGTTCCAGTAGTTGCCTTTGGCATCATTCAAGAGTATTTTGTGTGATTTAAAAGACCGCTGAAGACCTCAATAAATTAACATTTTCTGCCGCTACACATTTGCTAGAAAATTATGTTTTTTAACCTTTATTATTTGGATGAGTTGTCCATGACAGAAGACCACTGCTATTTTTAAATTTCATATATGCCGAGTTACTTCTGCTCAGGACACTTCTCTTTATTTGAGTGTGCTGGCGAGAAAATAAAATAAATGTGCAGACCCAAATAAGCATTGTGCAGGGTGGAAATTTTCTACAAAATTTATAAACGTACATGCACTTTTATTTGGAACACATGAGTGCACATCACTCTGCTCAACTATTTTGTAACCACCACAAGCATTCACCGTTGTCTCAAAAGAAAATATCTTACCGCGTGCCAAACTGCAAGGCAGAATTCTGTCCCCTCGCTACGCTTGTCAGACCACTGCTATCACATACAGAATGCAGGTATTTTCTCACATTTCTTTAGACTATTGTTGGCTACAATTCATTCTGCATTTTTCTGAGAAACTAAGTTGTACATATACAATTGTAAATTGGCCGATCAGAGTAAGTTAGTCTGCATGACGGTCAAGCAAAATAGTCTGCATGACGGTCAAGCAAAATAGTCTACATGGCAGTCCAGCAAAATAGTCTGTATGACGGTCAAGCAAAATAGTCTGCATGACAGTCAAGCAAAATAGTCTGTGTGACGGTCAAACACTTCTACGCTGATTAACCAAAAAGTAAATGCAAACATTTTTGTGAACATGCTTGGTATACAGTAATGCCCTAAATAATCTGACTAAATCCTGAAAAGTTACCCATAATTCTGCTGTGTTTAAGGAGTCGATTATTTAGGGCAATACCGTAGTTTCTTACTACACTAATCCACACTGGACTGTGTAAGGCAGCCATGTGAAAAATTAATGCAGAGTACGGTGGTCGCAAAAACTTATTACTAGGACCGATTTAATACCTGCAGATGTCACATATCAACCACTTAACCGTGGTTGAATGGCGGTACAACCAATGTCATTAACGCCCTACACTACTGTTAAAGGGGTTGATTAATTAGAGCCCAGCTTTACTTATGTCGGGTAAGCTTGAAGCAACTAGATTATTAGTCAGAAATTAAACAAGAAAATGTGATTAGAAACGACACATGTGACATCCATTTTGATGGAATTTCCTGTTACAAAAATAGACACTAGAACATGAGGAGGAGCATAGCGAGAGGACTGATCTCTGCCTTGCAGCATGACTGAGAATATGTGTTGTAATGTCTGCTAATTTTTCATACTACCAGTTTCTTGCTCATGTCTCCTAACTTCATTTTCATCTCAGTTTTTCTATTGTAATAACTGCGACTTGAAATCTGATGTACTTCTCACATTTCTAATATATGTGTTTTATGATAAAAGTTTATTACACCAGAACAATATAATCTTTATCAAATAAACAGTTTCATTGCACACCCATTGATTTATTTTTATGCATCATTTAAAAAAAAAAAATTGACGTTTTATGTTATTGGTTGGTCTGTCTGTCCATCCATAAGATCGCTTTTGGTTTCCAGAGGATAACTTTATATAGTCTCAACTGAATGGAATGAAATTTGGTTTGTGGGTTTACTAGCACAAATTACAGGGCAAGTTCAAATTTGGATTCTGCCTGCCAATTTTCACCAGAGTTATGGCCCTTTTGTTGGAATTTTCACTAAATTTTTCGTTTCCGAATGATAACTTTTCGTAAATCTGAAATGAATGGAATGAAATTTGTTCTGTGAGTTTACTAGCCCAAAATTCAGGTCAAGTTTGATTTGGGTTCCGTCCACAAATTTTAACCAGAGTCATGGCACTTTGTTGGAATTACCACGGGCGTATTTTGCCATGCACTAATGGTGCTCTTGTTGTAAAATGCAGCAAGCAAAATACAGAAGATTTCAAAACATTTAACAAAAATACATTGTTTCAATCAATACATACCATTTATATTCTTGATGAAGATGTCAATTATATGGAAAAGATCTTCACTTTCTGAGGTATATTCTAAATAAAACACTTCTTTGCTGAAATAAATGAAGTGTCAATCTAGCTTTCAGTAATACAGTATACTACAAGCTCCGATATTTTGGGTGTGCAATAAATATAAAATGACACAGCAGTATGAATGCGTTATTCTTACCACACTCATTTGTCATACCATGAGGTACAACACGAACCTTTGGTTCACCTTATACCATGTCAATAAACTGCATTAACATTTACAATTTCATACATTTGTGTTTTCTATCTACCCAGTGCCTATTTTAATCTAATATAAATATATACAAATTAATCAAATGTTGGATAAATTTGTTCTGACTTGATGGTCATTGTTCTAATCTGACAAAATATTAACTTTTGCAGGATTTTGTTTCTAATGAGGTTTGTCTACTGGTTTCGGCCATAACCAAAATAATAAAATTTTATTTATTTTTATTTTTCCAAAGTCATTATGATGACATAAAATTAGTTTTATTTCCTGTGTATCCTTGCCATGGTCTTGCTGATTTGCTATTGACTGCCTTTTAATATTTGTCATCATTGCAAATGAGAGATTCATGAGTAAATTGCAAATTTTTCCTTGGTTATTATTGACCCTTTAGAATATGTGGGTTGATAGCCAGGTTCAGCCACACATTCGTGTAACTTGTAACATGTGTTGGCGAAAGTCACCTGACACATGTGACCATTCCGCCTACATGTACACCTTCAAATCGTTAAATTTAGAAGTTTTGTGTCAAACGTGTAGCATTACGAAACATTTAGCAAAGGGGAGTAATCCAATTTCCGGTCATTTGGTGAATCTCCTTTGTGAACTTTTGATAAATTTTTCAGCAAAGGTGACCCAGCCATTACTTCTTCAAAAAGGGTTGTTGGCAATGACTTCCTTTAAATAGCGTAGGTCGTCTGCCTCCTGGAATCAAAATTGCTTTTTTTCTCGCAGCAGTATTTCCCGGCATCTTTTCGTTGATTACGTGCAAATGTAATATCTTTATAGTGAGTAGCTGATATGTCTGCATGGAAAGATTATGTTTTGATTGAAGCCAATTAAGCATATCGACCGTCTTGCTGCAGACATCTTGTCTCTACCACCAGATTTTTTTTAATACATTCTGCTACAAGTATTAGCGATATCTCAAAATGTGTAGATTTGGCACCGTAAAATCACATGACTTTTCCCGCCAAGTGCATATCCATAGTAATACCATATTAACACATTTTTAGTTACATGCAGTGTAGCTGAATCTGGCTATTATCCATTGAATTACTATTGCATTACTTTTTTGTCCCACATTATATATATATATATATATATATATAACATGTATATAAAAGGCTTATATATTTCAAGGCTTTTTATATTTCATATGTTTTTAGTTTTATGGCATCCTCCACTTTAACCCTCGGCCTTCCTGGTGCTATTTTGCTGTTCATATCAAATTGACTGTTCCATGATTCATTTTTCCTGCTCTGCAGAAGTGTCATTATATTAAGAATATTCCATGGTATTAGTTCATATTAAAAATTATTTTGAAATCAGACACTACATGTGCAGCTTGGTAACAAGAAGAGATAATTTATTTCTAGAAATATGGTTACAATTTTGAATAGAAAAATATTGTCAAAAATTAAAATAAATGAGTCTGCAGATGGATTTACTGGAAATCTGTGGCAGCCAGCTCAGGTGCTGACTTTGTTTTATTTTCAATGAAAAATACAGATTAGGCTACAGCTCACTTTTGTTTCTCATCAGAAAACACTTTTCTTGATAGTGAACTGTATGTGTTAAATTTTCATTGAATAACATAGTTTCAACATATTAATTATTTCTGTCTTTGGTGAAAAATGATAATGTTCTGTTTCATACACACCATGGTGCATTTATGAGAAAAATAATGCTAAACCTCAAAGTAGTTGCAACACAATGTTTCTTAGCAGGAATAAGTACATTATAAAAAAAAAAAAAAAAAAAAAAAGGATCAAGAAAAGGGAAATTTGCAGAAGCATGGAGCTGCCACCTGCAAAAAAAATACATGCCTACATCGATGTAACTATGCCGATCATGGGTATATAACTATGCCGATCATGGGAATACTAAGTCCATCGGTGTAGTTAAACCGATGTAGGCCGTAGTTACGCCAATCATCTCCATATCTCATAATGCTCATGGTCACCACTCGATTGCTAGTGTAATATACATGTGTAAGTCGATATGCGCCAATGAATGGCATAAGTACACCAATGGTCGCCACAGGCCCCTGGGGAAATTTACTAAAATACCAATATAGACTATATCAGTGTAAAGGTTCCAATCATCAATTTTGGCTAAAACCACACCCAACTATCAAAACCCTACAAATTCTAGAAATCGATAATTGCAAAACCAAAATATACCCCGGGGTGTCTTATTGGCAATAAAATTCCCTTTCATTTGAAATATAATTCGGCGAAATTGAACGAAGCGAAATCAAGATATTATATCGGAAAGTACCGAATTCTACTGAACAAATCACCTCGTCATTCTGCCTGTCCATCAATATTTTCAAGCAATAAATTGTCGTGAGCATGTACTTAAACGCGATGTCATAGCCTATAAATGCTCACATATGTTCTACAAGTCATTCCGAAGATGCCAATACCTCTTTTATTTCACCCGGTGTGTTTGTGCCCGATATTTTCAACTTTATTCATCAAACGATTTCCATAAATTAAGACAAGTCTGCGACTTGCAGTAAATATCGAAACCGAAAGTAAACCAAGAATGTATGGGTCAAGGTCATGTGGAATTCCCAGAATTTTAATATTGTATCAAAGCAAATTCCAATTATTAGCTCAACTTTACTTTGTAAAGTTTGAGCTATTGCCATGGCTTTGTCGTCCATCGTCCGTGTGTGTGTGTGCATGTGTGATGCGTCAACAATTTCCTTTAGCACGGGCTACAGGTCGTACCTTAGGTCGGATCATTATAAAATTTGTCATAGCTGTTGACATTGACATGTAGATGGGAACGAGTCATTTTGGGGTCATTCGGGAAAAAAACATGGCCGCCAGTGGCCATCTTGGATTTCAATATGCAATCCATTAGCACGGGCTACATGTCGTACTGTTCGTCTGATCATCATGAAATTTGTCATGGATGTTAATATTGACATGTAGATGGGAACGAGTAATTTTGGGGTTGTTCGGCCAAAAAACATGGCCGCCGGCAGCCATCTTAGATTTTACTCTTTGCATGACTAAATTCTTTGACACGGCCTACAGGTCGTACCTTTGGTCGGATCATCATAAAATGTGTCATGGATGTTAACAATGACATGTAGATGGGAACGAGTCATTTTGGGGTCATTCGGCCAAAAAACATGGCCACCAGCAGCCATCTTGGATTTTACTCTTTGTATGACTAAATCCTTTAGCATGGGCTACAGGTCGTCTCTTTAGTCTGGTCATCATGAAATTTGTCATGGCTGTTGAAATTGGAATGTAGATGGGAACGAATCATTTTGGGGTCATTCGGACAAAAAACATGGCAGCCATCTTGGATTTCAAAATTCAATCCATTAGCACGGGCTACAGGTCGTACCTTTGGTCTGATCATCATGAAATTTGTCATGGATGTTAACATTGACATGTAGATGGGAACGAGTAATTTTTGGGTAATTCGGCCAAAAAACATGGCCACCGGCAGCCATCTTAGATTTACTCTTTGCATGACTAAATTCTTTGGCACGGCCTACAGGTCGTACCTTTGGTCCGATCATCATAAAATATGTCATGGATGTTAACAATGACATGTAGATGGGAACGAGTCATTTTGGGGTCATTCGGCCAAAAAACATGGCCGCCAGCAGCCATCTTGGATTTACTCTTTGTATGACTAAATCCTTTAGCATGGGCTACAGGTCGTACCTTTATTCTGATCATCATGAAATTTGTCATGGCTGTTGAAATTGGAATGTAGATGGGAACGAGTAATTTTGGGGTCATTTGGCCAAAAATCATGGCCGCTGGCAGCCATCTTGGATTTTACTCTTTGCATGACTAAATCCTTTAGCACGGGCTACAGGTCGTAGCTTTAGTCTGATCATCATGAAATTTGTCATGGCTGTTTAAATTGGAATGTAGATGGGAACGAGTCATTTTGGGGTCATTCGGACAAAAAACATGGCTGCCAGAGGCCATCTTGGATTTCAAAATTCAATCCAAAATCTTTCCATTCATTGCTCATCACACAAATTTAACTTCTTCCCAAAGTTGAGCTACAGTGTCATTGACGCTTTCATTTATTAAACTATACTTTCAAGTCCACTTCTGTTTTTAAATCAGATAAATTTCTTGTAACAGAGAAAATTAATAATTCAAGTGTTTCTTCAATACTCTATCGGATATCTACGAATATTTATTTTTTCAAGCCAACATTTGTGAACTGTACACTCGATTATTGTCAATCAATCAGCAAGTCGCTCAAAATTTTCTGCAAGTCGCAGACTCATCTAGTTTCTGGAATTCATTTGATGAATAAAGTTGAAAATATCGAGCGCAAACACTCCGGGTGAAATAAAAGAGGTTTTGGTGGCTACGGAATGACATGTAGAATATATGTGAGCATTTATAGGTTATGACATCGCGTTAAAGTACACGCTCGCGACAATTTATTGCTCGCAAATATTGATTTTATAACGGGGTCAAAGGGCTTTCGGTGGACAGGGAGAATGACGAGCCAATTTGTTCAGTAGAATTCGGTACTTTCAGATATCATATCTTGACTTCACTTCGTCCGATTTCGCCGAGTTATATGTCAAATGAAAGGGAATTTTATTGCCAATAAGACACACCGGGGGATATTTTGGTTGCAATTATCGATTTCTAGAATTTGTAGGGTTTTGATAGTTGGGTGTGGTTTTAGCCAAAATCCATGATTGGAACCTTTCCACTGGTATAGTCTATAATGGTATTTTAGTAATTTTCCCCAGGGGCCTGTGATGGTCGGCATATTAAGTATACCAATGTAGGGCAAACTTATGCCGATGGTCGATGTAAGTACGCCAATGATTGGCATTGATATGCCGATCAAGGTGCCAAAATTATTTTGTAGGTGGCTGCTCGATGCTTCAGTAGAAATTGGTGAATTATGTGAAATAAATTTGGTAAAATACTCCTATTGTGTTATGTGGTGATAAATGTCCGACGTGTTCCAAATTATTGAAGGGTACTATACAAAGTGTAAATAGAGAGATATCAAGTTCTCAATAATATTAACTGTTGCATTAAAAACGGTATCTATGCCTTAATATGTGTGACAGTGTTGTTTATGTGGGAGAGACTGGCCGAACCATTGGTCATCGTTTCAAAGAAAATTTACATGATATGAGGCTAGGCCAATTAATTCCAATTTCGGAAGCATGGACTATGGGTGGGATGTGTCTCTGAGCATATTGTGCATAAATGCAAACGGTACAAAACAGTTAAGTCTTTTGCGAGAAGATCGGTGGCACTATATACCTGAATGGTGCAAATTTTCAGGTCAACGTTCCTGGGATCGCCTATCAGGCCTAAGTCTCAATGGTGTCTGAAGTTCCGCCAACAGTACTTTCATTATGTAAATATTTGAATGAATGCTGACATATAGAAATTTGAGTTAAATCATCGCTGAAGAAGGCAAGATTGACAAAAGTCTTTGACAAAGAGTGTCTATTTACTTACATATTTTTCGAGTTATGTGCCTCCAATTTGTGAGGTTATCTAATTTTCTGAGCCTCAATTTCTCAGAATTAGCTAACAGTCATATTTTATGGTCTAGTATTTTAGAAATTAATAACTGTTGACTGCATAAATAGAGTAATATGTTCCGATCCTTCAATAGTAGCATGTACATTAAAATCTATCATATATATGTCAGATTGATAAATTCATCATTTATATGTACCAGGTCGTAATATTGTCTCATATAAGAAATGTATATGGTAATTGAGAATAGGTTATTTAAAATTGAAAGGTCACTGGCAGTTAGAACTCAATATTTCTTTTCGTAATAAGCGAGCGAAAATTTTCTTCAAATAAATGTGTTTTGTATCACATAGGTCTGCACAATGAATGTACTGCAAACCTAGTATGTCAGACCACATAACAGATCTGGTACATCGCCATCAGAACCCACTTATCATACTTGACAATAATGTCTTTATTTAAAATTTTCTTATCAAATATTGAAGCCCGGTCATAACCTCATAGGGTATGACTTTATAATTGATTAGTGACTACCCTAATTCGCAAGTCTCAGCTTGTTCAAATCTTGCTACAAATTATTATTTTGCAATACTAAACACGTATTCATGAACATTCATATAATTTATTTTGGAGTTGTCTTCCTTTATTCCAGCATGACCTTTGGCCTTCCGTTATCACCAGCTGCTGATGCTTGTCGAACTGCTCGCCACGCCCTGTCTCTAATAGCAACAGCACGTCCTCAGGCATTTGTCATCACCATGGCAAAGGAGGTTGCCCGGTACAACACAATGGCTCAGAATGCACAAGGACAGCATTCACAGATACAGAACTCCGTTCTTGTTAGGTCGAAGGCAGAGATCATGAGAGTGGTTGAGCTTCTTGTTGATAAGATGCCGAACGATGTTGCTGATCTACTTATGGAGGTAGTTATATATATAATTTTCCAACTGCATTTAGTACCCTGCAAAGCTTTGAGATTCAATTCGCGAATCGATCTGCGATTTAATCTTATATTTTCAAATCGCCATAATTCTTGGTATTATTTGGTAAAAAAGAACACGAGGTTGAAGTTGCCTTGTTCTAAATTTCAAATTTAATTATGTTTATTAGAATAACTCTTGAAATTTTAGTCTAACATGCTGTTTTTGTCTTGCTGCATTGATTTGTATCATGCGTCGCAACAACATGACCGCAATACAATGTATTGCACAACCAATCACAAATGTAGGCAGACATTGGTAATATTGAAAACATTTTACATGTGCCCACAATATTGTTTAATCAGAGATATGTTTGTCTAGTCATTCTTGAAATGTATACTTACTGTACAGACTTACAAAGTTCATGATTTTCGAAACACAAAGTTTACAAAAAAGTTGATAAGATTTTTTTGCGACTGACCCAAATATGATGCCCTTTTAGTTGCATACCCATTTTGAACCAGTGCACTTAGTAATACTGCTGAATTGGTCTTTATACCATGGTTTTGGGCACTAAATTTCCAAGTTTTTCGAAACTAGTTTATGTTATCGCTGAAACTGGTATTTTGATACCCAGACTATAAACCCCTGACTCGCAGGCCCCAAGTAGCTATATTGTACATATATTTATTTGCCTCACATGCACCAATGTGTGAGATAGACTCATGATCATTATACCCAACTCGAAGAATTGGAGTATACTGGATTATATGCTTGCGTGCATCGACCCATCCATTTAACTTAATATCTCAGCCATTCGTTATCCAATCTCAATGAAATTTGGTATATTAACCATCCAAGGGGCTTCCAGAGGAGTATCAAATAGTGGTGTTGTTCAAATTTCCCATATTAAAGATTTTGCTCTTTGTTCATCTGATAATTTTTGTTCATCCGCCTCAGTATCTCAGCCATGAGTTATATTAGTGCTGGGTGGTCTTTTGGTATAGCAATTAAGAATTCCAATACTGTCACCGTTGGCGCAAAATTTAGTTTTAATCGGTACACCAAAGTCAGATATTATCGAGGTGGATATAATCAAGGTAAAACCCCTTATTACTCATTAACAATGCTTGATATTGCTTGTTGGTCAGCAATGTTCGCTAGTTCGTTCTCTGCATAGTCAGTTTGTACATGTTGGACACATATACATGGTTTTGTCAGTCAAATTCAGATTACTTGTGACTGTTAATATTTGAATTTAAAAAAACAATTTGTTGTTCTTCGGAAATGTACAGCCTACATGTATATCTCGATTAAATAACACCAGTTGCAATTTTTATTAAAGCAGTTTACTAAGGCCAAAGAAAAAAATATCTGTGGTTTGGGTTTCCCTACCGATCCTATATTAAACCCCCTACCCTAAAGTTTTTTTCATGGTTTTCATAAAACACAAAAAAACACATTAAAGCATCTCAGATAAGTTGATTTCTAAGTAAAAGTATTGTGTATTATTAACATTTATACAAACATAATCAAAAGTAGTTTTATGTCAATCTTGCAGAGTAAAATACACACAAGAAAAGTCTTAAGTATATGTCAAAATAAAAAAATTAATTAAAAAAATAAAATTCCAAGCCTACCTACCGATCCTATTTTTTTCGGCTTGTAACCCAAACCAGATATTTAATTTTCTTTGGCCTAACATATGGGTAACAATACTATGTCATCTCAATAATACCTATGACAACAGTTTTAATTTACTTAAGATCGCTCCATCGATGTTGTATCCAAATAAAGTCTGACCTATATACAGGTGACCTCAATATTGAACTGTATGATTTTGGCGGGAAAAAACCACGTGCTCTGACAGGGTGTAATCAACTTATTATTATCTGACTACTAGCTTGCAGTAGTTCTATTTATTAGGAAATATCAAACTTGTACATGCATTGTCGTAATATGTCTTCCATCAAAATTAACTTTATTAAATAACTAGTCCCGTTGAAAAAGTAGGAAATTTAATAGTTGCATGCTCACAGTTATTAGATTGACAAAATATTGGAGTGGCATTTATAGCAATATCAAGAGTTTATCTTTCCTTCATGATTGATGAATCCCTGATTATCATGATTGTATCCATGAATTATTCCCAAACACTGCGGTAGATATAACCAATTGGGGATTTGTATACATTGCAAATGCCAATGTTTTTTGACTGATATTTATTTCCGTATAACATAATATAGTGATCAGGGTTGGGGTAATTGTAATTTGTAATTGTAATTGAATGTAATTAATTACATTTTCCCAAGTAATTGGATGTAATTTGTAATTGAAGGTTTTTTTCAATTACATGTAATTGAATGTAATTAATTACATTGAGAAAAGGGGTGTAATTTCAATTACATTTCAATTACATTTTCAATTACATTTTCAATTACATTTTCAATTACATTTTCAATTACATTTTCAATTACATTTTCAATTACATTTTCAATTACATTTTCAATTACATTTTCAATTACATTCCAAAAATACAGACCAATATAACAAGTTAACACATCAGCATTTGTATTTGAAATGTGACATGACTATGATATGTTAATAGTATCAGGTAAAACACTTGGTTACTAACTTACTTGACTAGTGTTATACACATGGGGTCATTATCCTCATATTTTCCTTCTATGTTAGTAGTTTCATCGATACATGTTCTAAATTAAAACTTCAAAGATGGAGTCATGAAACACTCTCACTATAGAAGTCACACAATGTTTTGATAGTCTAATTGTGGTTTGATTTAAAACAACTCACAAGTTGTGGGTCACAATAGAATTAATATAAATAATATTATTAGTGATCTTAGAATTACTACGATATTTTTATCAATCAATACCACCCAGCACCAGGTTACTGGTATATTATCTCAATAAACTTTTGTATCGATGTTTACTGTCACAATGGGATGTGATGAAGTGTCAAATGGTGATTTTCACTTTTTCCTTTTATTTGCTTTAAAATTTGGGTTTCCTTCTGCCCATGTTTCAATTTGGCTACATGGGGTATGCCACCGCCTGTTGTGCAATTACTTTTCTTGGCTAGTTTTTATATGTTCGCATAAACAATGCTGAAATTCTCTCTCATTTTATTACAGATGGTGGATGTGATTGTTCATTGTCTAGACAATTCCCTGCTGAAATCAAAAGGATTGTCAGAACTGTTTCCGGCTATATGCAGGTACTGTTAGTCTTCCCAGGCAATATATATATATACCACAACAAATCTGTTTATGAAAAAAAAATTGTAGACACGTTTGTATTACACTCCCCAAAAAAGACATACACACAGGGTTCATACACGAAATAAATAGTGTTAAAATTTTGACCCGCTCCTTAAAAAGTGTGTAAATAGATTTCTTCCTTTAAAAGTATTTAAAATTCAACCACTATCTTTGAAATTCGTCACAAGGGTCAATTTATTGGAAATCTCAAGCAAAAACTTGAAGCCATAATGTCATTCAGCCAATATTAATATTGTTGATATCGGTTACTATAATTAACAATCTGGATTTTCCACCTCCGCAACACATCACCAGTATATGCGGTCACATGCTGGCATGCACAGCCTTAACCAACAGTGCAATTCACCATGTTTCCTTCATGAAAATGCCTGCTGTAAAATGCATTTGTAATCACATTTGGGGAAAAAGTATAAATGGATAAGAGCTATGAAAGGAAATATGTATAAAGAAGAGTGTTCACTATGAAAGAAGGAGATAGACATGAGTTCTGGAGTTGATGCATTTATTGTACATGTAGTCCTTAAAAATTCTTTGCCCAGTCCTCAAAAACTGCTTAAAATGTGCTTAAATTTGATTTCCAGGAAAGAGTATGAACCTTGAAACATGTGCAATCATAGTCACCTGTCAGGTTTATTTGATAATCTATGTGGTTTATATTATAGAGGTCTAATGGCCACCGTATCTGTAGTCCATGCTGATTGTGATATTGATAATCTATGTGGTTTATATCATAGAGGTCTAATGGCCACCGTATCTGTAGTCCACGCTGATTGTGATATCAGATACAAATGCAGGCATTAACAAATCGGCTTGTATAGATAAGCTTATCGCTTCTTTATTAATATGTGCCATGACCAGATAGCCTGGTTGGTGAGTCTCACTCTGGGTAAACCACCTGAAACTATGTTATAAACCTGCCTGGCGAATAGGACTGCTGGTGTCACATTTATTTGGTGATTACAATGAGACATTTTCAATGGAATAACACACACATTACAGCTGAACAGTGCAAATATGTTCTGAAAATTATTTTCATATTCTGCAGATATAATTAGATCAGTATATTTCTTTGAGGTGATAATTTGTATCATTTTATCGAGAGGTATATAATTATAAGTATTTCATTTATATTGATCCCCAGAATGTGATAAACATGAGCAATTACTATATACTACTGAAGATTATATATATATCTCTTGTTTCTGTGTACTTTTAGTGTAGGAACCTTTTTTGGCTGTTGGTGTACCATTTTAATTCTAGGAATTATTGCCTTGTATACTGTTCTAGAATAGTCTACATTCTTGAAAATCTAAATTGTTTGTGATCATTGCAGATTCAGTATGGTTACTGTGTGTCCGGTCACAAAGAGGATCTGGGTCGGAACCAAAAGTGGAGGCTTAGCATGCTATGAACTCAAGCAGCATTCCAAGTGCCAGGTTAAAAATAGTTCTTAGTGCCCCATTGAGACGGTTATCGACAGGAGTTTTTTTTTTCAATTATTAAAGTGATGTGAAACACTCCAGTAGGGTGATCAAATAGAACTTGAGAATAATCTTACTGAAAGTAGTTATTTTTTACGAATATTACTCCAAATTGACAACACACACCGTCATTCTTATATATTAATTAAATGCATTGACTATCGATGGCGAAATCAATAGCGTTAGTTTATTGCCAAAAATTTGCGTCCCCAATCGAGACGTAAATATTTACAATTGAGAGTAGTTCAGAAGATGTTTTCTATGGAGTGGTATAGTCGATTTCTTTGAAATTTTCGGCGATGTTATTAGAATGCCACATTCCGCAGGTTTACATAGCGCCTGAGTACCAATATATCAATTTCACCTACCCAAACAAATCCATAATATGTCTTTAAGAGTCCATATTCTTTAATTGGAATCATATTGTGCACCTTACTCCAAACCCTTCCATGACGGGAGCTTCCTGAAATTTGGCAAAAAACCTGTGCCAATGCATGCTCTTATATATGTGAGTCTCTCATAGGGAGCCTCAAATATATAAGAGAATACATTGGCCTAACAATATTTACCTTGATCCTGTAAGCCAGTGCATTCTCTTATATATGTGAATCTTCCTGTGGGAGACTCGCATATATATGAGAATGCACTGGTACAGGATCTTTAGTGCTACACCAGCACTCCTCCCATTATGAAAGGGTTAAAACTAATACTGGTAGACATATGCAAAATCCATATTAGAAGGAACTGTTCTCAGTTTTAAGTTGGGAGATACTATTCTGTACATAACATTTGACAGTAAGATGGAAAATGGAAATCCAAGGTAGCAAAATTAGTATTTGGATATTCATTGGTCAAAATACCAAATCTATTAATTTTTACCTTGAAAAATCGCTGACTCATTTCTCATGACCTGATGAGTCTTCAATACTTGGCAAAATGGATATGAAAATAGCTAAATAAAAAAAAATTGCCATTTCTTTTGACTGCTTTTGACACACTTATTTTGTTTTTAACCAAAATCTACTTAGAAAGAGGCTATCTTTAATAGTTCTGTTTTTCTTTTTCCATTTCAGGTTGTACAGGCTCATAACCTACAACCTACAGCTGTGTCTGTCTCTCCAGAAGGCAAATATCTGGCCACTTATTCATTTGCAGAAAAAAGACTCAAATTCTGGCAGGTTAGTCAACTGATAAATATTATTTTCTTGTCAAAAATGTAAGAGGTGATTAAATTTTTTAAATATATTCTTTTATCACATAATTAGCCCCTAAAACCGACCACATATTTTTTAGTAAGATACACGTGTATTATCGGCACGCGCATGGACGTAAGAGCTTAGAACAATGATATCGATCAATGTTATTATTATGTTAATTAGAATATAATTATGATATTCAATTTGTGTTGGGTTACTTAGTGTTGACTGTGAGATAAACGTGGGTGATGAGGGCAGTTGAACAATTTTTTCAACATTAACAGACACATTTAAAATGGAACTATATTTTTTCTTGAAGGTGTCTTTAATTCCCCTTTGGTTGTGATAAGGAATCAATATTAATTCTTTTTAACTCCAACCATTTCAAGATTGTTTTTCCTTGCTAAAATATGATTATGTCGCAATTCTATAAGATATTTAATAACCTTGTGCATTATTTTTTTGATTATTAAATAATCTATAGAATTACGACTCATTAGAGATCCTCTATGTACATTTATTCAACTGATCTTGGTATATACATATTTTATTGTTCTTATCCCTTTCAGTGCCAAGTCCGATTAGAGCTCTTAGAGCTCTTTCCATCAATGTATCACATTATTATAATCAATAAATTTGAAAAATGATCAAGGAAATATGGGTTGATACAAAAACCGTCTTGGCACTGAAAGGGTTAATAATCAGACATACAGAATAATTAACATCAGTGTTTTAGTATATATTGGTTGAATAATTGGATTTGGCATAAAGCAAATTATTCTTATTAAATTAATTCATCTAATCTTAGACTACAATCATCTATAGGATTACTTATGTAAATTGGTCAAGCTGGAACCAATGTCCAGTTGTTGAAATTTTTTATTGCACACCAATTTAGTAAAGTTGCATTGCAGCATAAAGTGATTTCTTGTGGATGATTTTCTATCTCTATTGTTATCAACAGATGGTCTGTATCTCGGTGGAACATACAGTAATGCTCTAAATAATCGACACCTTAACCACAGCAGAATTATGGGTAATTTTTCAGGATTTAGTCGAAAATATGGCTTGTTGCCATTCATCGGAAAGCTCTCGGTGAGAGCTTTCCGATGAATGGCAACAAGCCATATTTCCGACTAAATCCTAAAAAATTACCCATAATTCTGCTGTGGTTAAGGAGTCGATTATTTAGGGCATTACTGTATATTCTGCTCCTATTTATACCAGGGATTATCATATAATAGTGTATACAAATCAGCCTTTTTAGAAATTATTGGGGACTCAAACATCATGTGAGTCTTTAAATATTAATATTGGCAGGGCCCACACTGGTCAGGAAATTCTTTTAGTTTTTATATAGTATTCTTCAAAACATAAATGGTCATGGAAAGTTGCAGATAATGAACCAGTATCCTACCTTATATAATACAAGGTGATTTAGATTGTCCAATTTGATCAGAATAGACTGATTAACTGCCATTGAAATTTAATTTGATGGTTAAGGTATGAGAATTTTTTTTACATAAAAGATAATCCAAATAAAACAAATTGAGGAGGGGATTAAAATTGGATTGGGAAGTGATGTAAATCTAGCATTTTTTTTTATATTGGCCTTATGACCAATTTAAAAAAAATATTTTGCCATTTTTCAAAAATTTTGGACAAAATGAAAAAAGTCAGAATTGTTATTGGTTATTGGAACAGACAGATAGAAAATTAAATAATTAAAACCGAGACTAGAATGCCCTGCTGTGCATACACATATTTGTCGCATATATTCTGGTGATGCAGATAACCTGTGGATATGGATGCTGAATGTTTTTTGGTCAAGTTTTTTCAAAAACTCGAACTATAGTCTGGCATGATTGGTTCGCAGCAGACGTCTACAAATGGCAATAACATGACTACTTGAACATATATCAACTGATGTTGTTGATATTCGGTATACGAGACTTTCTCAACAATGTCTTGGTCGAGTTAGAAAACCAGCCAGGTCCACCTAATGTGGGTGGAGTTACAGCCATTAATTTGTTCATTTTCATGAATTGTATTGATAGTATGATAACTTGAACAAATATAAACTTGTTGATATTCAGTAGATGAGACTCACAATGTCTTGATTGTGTTCGAAAACCAGTCAGATCATTTACATGAATTATGATCGCGATAACTTGAACAAATATCAACTTATTTTGTCGATATTCGGTATATGAGACCCACTCAACAATATCTTGATAGAGTTCGATAACCAGCCAGGTCCGTATATTGTGGGTGGAGTCATGACCAATAATTAGTTCACTATTGTGAATATTTATCGTGATAGCTCAATAACTTGAACAAATATCTGATTTTGTTGATATGAGACTTGCTCAACAATTTCTTGTTGACAAGTTTAATTAGCGAGTGTTGATTGAATTTAAGAGATTTCTGGTGCTTAAAATAAGCTTACGTGGTTGGCATTTCATCCCCATAGTTAATATTTAAAACATTAGACATCTTTTTTTGCCTTATCCTGCTAATATCTTGATTCTATATAAATTTGGGGGTGGATCCCTAATTGCCCTTGAAGAACAATTGTGTTGGAGAGGTGGGTGCCGAGGTCTGACAGGAGACAACTTGAATTTTCCCAGGGTGGTGGATCCCAAAAATTTCAACCTTGTATCCTGTAATTTTTTAATGATATTCTGAGAGATGATTGCTGTCATAGGCTTGAAACCGTTTTTGGCCACTTTCGAAAAAAAATGGATTTGGTCGCACGAACCCTGGGTGTCAGTCTAATAGATTAATCCTTCCATGTTTTCCATTTCAGACCGCATCAACTTCTCTGTTCGGTATTGGATCACAGCAAACAAAATGCATCAAACAGATTCCGACACCACCGTGCAATGTAGCAAGTCACACAAATTTTCTCAAACTTGCTCGCCTAGTCTGGATTGACAACAGGACAGTAATATTATTAACAGTGGATGGTGTTGAATCGAAATTTGTTGTATGAGTGAACTTACCTTGGATTCTTCATGTGTATCAGGAAAACCCTTGAAGTTGTGCAATATAATTAGACATCACCTCACTTGAGTATTTTCAAACTAAATCGGAAAGTCTGTGTAGGCAGATCAAGCCTGCAAATAGTGTCCGTCTTTTGCAGAATGAGGTCCCCAAAGCGTGAATTTAGTGACGCTATCCTGTACTGGGGTTCGAATTTGGGCTAGCATCACCAAATTCACCATCTGGGAACCTCATTCTGCTATTTCCAAGCTTGATGGAGCTAAGTTTTAAATTTTCTTCTCATCTCACTGGGGTTCACAGTGCAAATTTAATTTGGGATTGTTTTCGAATCTGAATATTTTGAAACGATTATATTATATTCCTTTACTGGCCAGGCACAAACAAAATTTATAAGATGCTGTGTGCTGGGATTGGCTTAGCACCATCATTAATATAAAGTACTAGTAACTGCAATTTCTGAACCTGAGATTGGACTGCAAACTGAAAAAAGACTCCCAAGAAATTAAAGACTGCACGGTTATTATCTGGAATTGCGACATTTTATAGCCACCGATTTGGGAATGGATAGCATACATGCTCTAATTGTTAAAGTTTTGAGTTCTCAATTGTACAAAAAGCTCAAGAAGACTCCAGATAAGGTTTACACTTATCATGAGGATTTACTTAAGCTACTGTCTCTCAAATGTCTCTATTTCTAGAATATTCTTTCATCCCATTCAGGTCGAAATCTGGAGAGAGAGAGAGATAGAGAGAGAGATAGAGTATGAGTTAATAGATGTAGGAAATGAACCATGATTATGGATATGTATTTGACGGCAAATTGACACTTGATCTTAATTTAGACATGTTGGAGAGTATATGTACATGTAATTTGTTTTTCCACCTTGTTTTGTTGTATTGACATTACCAAAAACTTATTCCTCATTATCATTTTAAGTCTCATTTTCTAAATGTTAATCAAGGAAGGCTGTGTTAATTTATTCATATTAATTATATTATTTGTTGCCACAGGAATTCAAAATGGTTTATTATTGTATTGTCAGTATATTACAATAAAGTGATATTAACTGTTTCATTGAATACTGTAGATCCCACGCTAAAGAACATGACATTTTTATATATTTTGTCATGGCTCCTTGTCTATGTGACATAATGCCATTCACCCCTCCTTGCCACAACCCTAGAATATTGCAAAAGATTCAAAATGCGGAGATGCACTGTTAAAATGCAAGAGGATAACACAGGTTAGCCGGAGAGACAAAGTTGATGTAGTGGCGTGATCAGGTGATGAGTTCTCAGGCAAATATGTAATTCCCTGTATGTATACCAATGCAGTGTGTATGAAAAGAAGAGGTATTATTTTTGGTACATTGATGCTATACGAAAAGCACACAATTGATGAGATGATGACAACCAGCCAGAGATACATCTTCACCGGTGATAAAAAATTGGCCAGCACTAATTGTGCTTAACCCTTTCAGTGCCAAGTCCGATTTTTGTATCAACCAATATTTCCTTGATCATTTTTCAAATTTATTGATTATAATAATGTGATACATTGATGGAAAGAGCTCTTAGAGCTCTTTCCATCAATGTATCTTAGAGCTCTTTCCATCAATGTATCACATTATTATAATCAATAAATTTTAAAAATGATCAAGGAAATATGGGTTGATACAAAAATCGTTCTTGGCACTGAAAGGGTTAATTGCTCGGCATACTTAACCACCAATGGAGTCCCTATCTCTATCAGAGCTTGTCAGTCTCTTTAAAAAGCAGATGACAACCTTTCGTATTTATGTCTCTAGAATTCCCATTCAGATTCCATTTCTAGGAATGACGGGGCATTCCTAAGTGACATAACAAATTGCTTCCAATTATGGAGCGCATGGCTGATACATTAAACTTTTGCGAGAATCACAAAAAACAACAGGACTTAAAAACAAATAATCAGTAATAAATATTGTTGGCTGATACTAGAAGAGAATGTCTCCTAAATTGTGATGAGTAAATTTATTGCATACAGTTCTGTACAGTTAAAGGCACGGGCGGCGTTCGTTGCAGAAATATTCATATTTGTTCAAATCGCCATCAACAGAAGGAATATTAAAATATATATAGTTTTGTTCATATACCAAACATAATCAGCGCGTAAATAGTACATTGTCGTCAAGACGTACGATGGTGTACATAAACAAGAGCCTGCTCGTGTTACAGAAGTTGTGCTTCTGTTTACATAACACAGCGCAATTCTATTGGTTAATCACACAAAAATGATATAAACGCTCTTTATTGTTTCCATATCAGGAAAACAGTAACAAATAACCCTATTTATGTTTACCATATCCGATCTAAACAAAAGCCAGGAAACGTAACGTTTTTTGCTTTTGTTTACATAACAAAGAAAAAAAATGACAATAACATACTGTTTATGCCATATTTCTGATTGGTATAAGAACAAGGTCTGTCTATATTTTACTATTCATTCTGTTTATGGCGGTATTTTGACGGAGGTGAATATTTTAACAGCATACCCACCGCCAATGCCGCCCGTATCTTTAAGCATATATTGCCTGTATTTTGTATCATAAAATGTGTCGTGTAACTCTATGCATGGCAAAATTGTCAACATGGCATTGACCTCAATTTTTGTTTTGGGGACCTGTGAATGAAATTGGGCATAGTAGCTGACATGACCAATGGTTACATCGTAATTGCATTAATAGAGAAATAGTATCTTAATGGCAATTCTAGAGACATAAATCTAGACTGATATTATTGTTGGCTTTTAAAAAGAGACTGAGAGTTTGTGTGATACTATTCTATGGGATCTCTTGAAGTGCTCTTCGAAATGAACCAACCAAGATGTCGTACTGGAGTGGGTCTGGATTTTGCAACAGATGTAAACACCCCTGTTTAAGTGGTCCTGCTAATTGTCTATGATGCTAGCGGGTCCCGCTGAAATGATATGATGCTGGTAGGGCAAAGTGACGCTTTCAGTTTATTTAAAGTTTCCATTGTCTCTGTTTTTGGATTATCTGAACAAATCGAGGAAAAACCACTATGTGCATAAAACATTCAATAATATGTACAGTAATGCCCTAAATAATCAACTCCCTAATTAAACACAGCAGAATTATGGTTAACTTTTCAGGAAATACGGCTTGTTGCCATTCATCAGAAAACTCTCATTGAGAGCTTTCCGATGAATGGTAACAAGCCATATTTCCGACTAAATCCTGAAAAGTTACCCATTACTGTATATTGTGAATTTTGTTATAATGGCTGTGTTGGTTGCTGGCTTGTTGCAAACCGGCCATAATTGAGATGACTATTCCTGTCATTATGCAAACACCAGTACCACCATTATTAAAATATTTAAAATATTTTCTTGAATGTTTCATGCAGACACTCGGATTATCCAAACACTGCATAAATGACAACTTCAGAAAAGATAACGCTACATTTTCTAAACAGCATCACTTTGCTCTACCAGCATCATAGCAATTTAGCAGGACTCACCAGCACCATAGCAAATAAGTAGGACCACTTAACCAGGGGCGTTTACATCCTAACCCACGCTAGTATGACATCTTGTTTGGTTCATTCAAAGAGTACTTCAAGAGGTCTCATAGAGTAGTATCACACAGCAGGAACACTTAGCCAGGGATGATAAAGCTATTATAGACCAGATTTAAGTTGAATTTGTTCATACTATGACATACTATGCTAGTACTATTCCACAGTTCCTTTGGCATATCATTTCTGATCCAACCCAAAAGGTTTTTGCTCACCTGAGAAAATTCTCCGGTGGAGCTAAAGTCATCACTCCCCATCCGTCCAGCCATCTGTCTGTCCATCCATCCATCAAAATCTCTTTAAACATCTTCTCCAGAGTTCAGAACCAAAATACAGATTGGAGTCATATTTGGTGTGGATGCTATCTGGGTGACTGGGATTCAGATTCTTCAAATAAGGTCACCAGATCAAATAGGGGCAGGGACATTAACCCTTTCCCTCCATAGTAATTCTTAAAACGACTTCTTCTCAAGAACCATCAGGCCTTAGCCATTTGGCTTATATTTAATATGAAGGGTCCTTGTTTATTTGACATCCAGGAGAAAGTTTTACTCATTCACCACCACCAAGGAAACACTTTTCCTTCAAATTAATATACATGAACTTTGACAAATCTGCAACCACCAGGCCCATACTTTGTGTGCCAAATAGAAGTGCAGGGTGGAAATTTCTGAAAAATTTAATAATGGTGCAGGGCGGAATAGAAGTGTGTGGTTGAAACATCAATTCTCACAGAAAAGTCTATAACATATGGAAGATGAAATTTTTTCAATATTTAATACTTTGAACAATTATTTTTGTAGACTTGAGTATAAAGCAAGTTTTCGCAATTGACATGCTTAAAATTGATACATACACAGGAAAATGTGACCACCAGTTCGACATGCCCCATGTTTGCAACATCTAAAATAAAAATACACATTTTCTTGTAATGATCACTATTTGTATAGCATTTGTTAATAAAATTAAGAACATAGCCATAATTTTTTTTTTAAACATGCAGACCCGTATAAGCATCATGCAGGGTGGATTTTTCTCACAAAATTAATAACATACAGGTAGCTTTATTTGGAACACGATTAATTGGGGCAGAGGGTTCATGGAAGATTTGGTTGATTCACCCTGTTAAAATTGGATTTCTTCCAAAGTTGTGAATATGAAATATGCAATCCAAATGTGACGTGAATATTTGCATTCAAGCCAGCTTTAAAAATAAAATATTATTGTTTATTGAAACCCGATATACATTTAGGTCAAACTCAAACTCAAGTGATTTTATTTGGTGATCAATTTATAAATTACAATATGGTAATGGGGCTCTGGAAGCCATGGCTTATGTGTCAGAGCCCTATAATAATATAATAATTATAATATAGACATAAACTACATGTGGGTGCAAGTGCAAGAGGAGAAGAACAGTTCAGAGAGAGAGAGAAAGAGATGTAGGTTGGGGAGGGGTGGGGGTGGTAAATGGTGTGCAAAATATGTTGAAGATATGCTCATAAGCAATAGAACTATATGTTAACTGATTTCATGAAACATTATTATTTCAATTTAATGAATGTGTAAGGATGTGCCTCAATGTACACTCCGCTCATTACAGTGATCCTGTAGCAACATGCAAAGTCAATCAACTATAATCTGATAGGCTACCCAAGTATCAAACTGATCCAATTCCAAATACAATAACCTGTTTTTTTTGTGTTATACCATTGATTATCACACTCAAAATTGTATTACTGTAAAAACAATTATGCGAATGGATGCACCTCATAATTAATTGGCAACTAATAAATCACAATTAAACACATAATTAGGTAGTCTGCTCTATAGTTTCAGTTTGACAGATACAATGTCTTTTGTGGGGAAATATTTCCCCTATGGTTTTGTTTGTATTAATGTTCAGAGCTCTATATATTTGACTACTAAGTAAGATGCCATGAGAAAATCTTAATCCTAGGGTAAAACATATGCAGTTTCAAACGTTCCCTCAATCTGCAAGTAGAACTCGAGAAGAAGATTGTTTTTATTTATAATAGAGCTCTCTAGTCTAGCTGCCTCTTCTTAAACCTCTGGATAGTCCATGGCAAATATCTGTGGAAGATGGGCTGTTTTCACATTTTTTAAAGGTACTCAATCCGATCAGAAGCTCCTAAATTACTACTTCTTTGGTTTCGGGGGTAACAAATATTTTATTCGAGTCGAGGAACCCACCCATCAAAGCTCAGAGTGATCAGATATTGATTTTTGAAGTTTGTTAATTTCTCGAGATGTGGCCCAGAAAACATGTGGTCAAACAGACAAATTGCGGATGAAGATGGATAACTCTAAAATCAAGTGGTAATAATAACCATAAGAGTTATCCATCTTCATCCGCAATTTGTCCGCTTGACCATGTGTTTTTTTGGGCCACATCCAGAGAAATGAACAAACTTCAAAAATTTATATCTGATCACTCTGAGCTTTGATGGGTGGGTTCCTCGACTCGAATCAAATATTTTTTGCCCCCGAAGCCAAAGAAATAGCAATTTAGGAGCGTCTGATCGGATTGAGTACCTTTAAGGATCACGAGACCCCACTTGCAAACATTACTGCAGATAAGCCCAGTTGTGATGTTGAATCTTCCCATTGTTTCCTAGATTTATTATCTCAAGCAAGTGACCAATATCGGTGCCATGGGATTAATTTCACTGGGGACACCTTCTAACACTAAAATGTGTTGATCATTAATTGAGTGTCTTTCTCAGGGGTCATTATTGTCACCTAAAGCTGAGCTTTTGGGTGTGACTTCCCTGGTAACCTTGCTTCATTTGGGCTATTGTTTACAATGATTATTCATAAATATAAAATTTCAAAGTCTTAATTTGAGGAGAAATACATATTGGGACATATTTACCAACTATGAGTGTGTTATGCCATGTATAAGAGGTAGGAAAACTTGAAATTTAACTAAAGTTGTTTTTTATTAGGTGATGTTTTATTTCTAGATACTTGGAGTCCCCTGATCCTTAATAATTGTGTAATTCAAGGTGAAAATCAAAAGGACTTACGTACATGTAAGCAAAATTCTGATTTGCTTAACCCTTCACGAAGGACATGCACTCGTGCAGCCTTAAAGATCCCTTGCCAGTGCATTCTCTTATATTTGGACATTTATGACGGTTCTTTCCCTCAATAATGATAAGGGAACTTGTTAAACCTTTCATGATGGGAGCTTCGCTGGTGCAGCATTAAAGATCCTGTGCCAGTTCATTCTCTTATATATGCAAGTCTCCTATAGCGAGCCTCGCATATACACATGTATAAAAGAATGCACTGGCTTACAAGGTCAAGGTAAATATTGTTAGGCCAATGAATTCTCTTATATATGCAATGCTCCCTATCTCAGGAAGCTCCAGTCATGGAAGTGTTAATATCCAAATATTAAAGTGCCCCTTATCCGATTAGTCTATAGCTACTTTGGTGGACTAAATATGATTATTTAATATGTACTAGCTTGTCAGTTAACTGGACAACCCACCCTTGGAAATATCCCTTCCAACTTCCAAGATGCAATGCAATAGCTTCTTACCAACGACATTTACTAGTGTACCCACTGGAAGCTGATTCACACCGAGCGCATTTGTTCTGTGTTGAATTGCACAGTCATTTTGAAAATAGTATGCGGTGTGGAAAGGGTTAAAGAACAGCTGTGATGTAATCTGTTCGTGTTTCCCATAAACCAATAATTCTATTTATAGACACGCACTTGGGGCACCTTGCTCCAAAACGTCATTGGTAAGGTCACGTGATCATTGTTGTGACGATATTCACGGAAGCGAATTAAGCCTTAGAATACAGACGTCAAAATGTATTGTGATATTGACCCCCAATAACCCAATTATGTTCAACTTGAATGCCCGAATTTCGTTCTTTTAGTTACAATGACTACCGAGAAATATATGCGAACGATTCGATGTGCGTGTTTATGGTCTAATTATTCGTGACATTTACGGAGTTTTATTGGTCATGGCGAGTGTGGAATTTCTAGTCGCTGAGAAAATGGCGACGATGCCAGTAAATGACGTTTGTGAAAGTAGCACATCTACTGATCAGATATGTTTCGATATCCGAGAGCCTGCAGAGGATGACAAAGACATTGACATCCCTCCTTCTCCGCAAAATTCGCCGTCTGCTAGTGCTAGTTGCAATGGAAATAGTACTCCACAGACAACCAACAATCATAACAATGGCAAGGGACCAAAATTCAAATTATTCCATGAAGGGGATATACAAGTGTGCAGACTGCAGCATAGCAGAAATATTGTGTCAAAAATACTCAATTCCAAATATTTGAGACGATGGGAGTTACATAAAATTGTTCTAGGGAATAATGAGATACGCTCAATGACGGTGAGTTTTCAAGACTGAGTCAGTGAGTGGCAGTGAGTCCCATGTTAATTGTTATGAGTTGGGCCTTGACCCAAGCGCCTGCCCCAACAACCCCTAAAGCTCATTCAATTCATAAGGTGTAGGGGAATGGGACAAATCAAGGCGGAGACAACTCCGACCGGAATACCAGAGACGACTCGGGCCGAAGACATCTCGACCCGGCCATATTTGGTGGCGACTGTCTCAGGTGTGAAATGTAATTGATTTCATCAGATTACTGATTCTTAAGTGTGATTGACACAATAACACTAACAGTTGTAATTACATACCTGTAGGGCGCTAATTTAATTTGGGGTGTAATCAAGACAGGCAAATGTGAGAATACAGCTACATGTACTAGTACAATACATACATGTACATTTACTATAAACATAGTTACATAGTACATATATATATATATATATAGTACATAATATATTCTACTCTCAAACTGCCAACTGGCTGTTTTTCGGTAATTAACTAGAAACGCTAATTTCCGCATAAAAACTATGTTACACCATTCTCCAATCCCTTTCAAACAAATAAAAACTTATTTTTGTGACAAAGTGTAGCGTTTTGTCGACACGGCGGTGTCAATTATGTGTGAAAACTCACTACCGGTACGGCAATCGATGTCGGTCATAACGGTTTAATAACTCTCTTTAAGGATTTATTCGGTCTAGAAACTACCAAACGCAATCGGAAAACCCTCCCTGTTGTGATTAAAATGACCCAAGTTCCATTCCGACCGCATAAAAATAAGCCGAAAAATTAATAAATAATACCACCATCGATATTCGGAGATTTCCGTGACTATACTACAGATGACGTAGTTGTGGGCGAGCAAATTAAAAACACAGATTCGGAGCCGGAGTTTATTATGCCGACTATGATTACGTAATCATAGTCAGTCGATACTAAAATGCGGAATCGGTTTGAGCATGCGCGGTGTATACCTATATAGATTACATCGCTATGCGATGAGTTAATTCAGTAAATCCATGATAGCGTGGTTCACTTTGGAAGTATTATCGTATAGCAGACCTTATATTTATATTAATAAAGTAATTAGTAGCGCATATGATACCGGTAGTCATTTTTGCAGCTATTAATAACATGCCGCCGCTAAATCTGTGCTAAATCTGGTAGTCACTCAGTGACTATTCATCAGTGTCAACCGGCGAAATTGTTTGTACTATAAAATGGGACCCAAAATGAGTGGTACATGTAATGGCAGCAGACGATCGCATCAACTTTGTCACAAGAAGCTCGCAAATGTTATATAAACACTTGGCGGAATAATGTTAACTAAGTATCAGGTGTTTCGTTTGTAGTTCTTTGTAAGTTATTTCCAAATTCTCAATCATTCATATATTCGAATGCCACCATGCCACATACAGATCACCATTATACATGTATAGTACCTCCAAAAAAGACAACACTGTTTGTAATTTAGAATGCTCTTTATTGTCTACCGCTTTTGGAAGACGGAAGCATGGACACTCTTTATATTTAAATGTCACAATACCACATACCAAATCATCCATGATACATGTACCTCGAAAATGATCACGTTTATAATTGAGAACGCTCTTTATTGTCTACTGCATTTGGCGATGAAAGCATGAACGCTCTTTATTAGCTAAGACATTCATTGGATTTTTTTCTAGACTATACAACAATTAAAAACTTCCTCTCTTGAAAGTCAATATCTGCTATCAAAACGTAAAATAAAACGAAGAAAAAAGTAAAACGAACAACAAAAGAAAAACAATGCCCGGCTAGCCTTCAATTTAGAAAAAAATGCCATTATGCCAAAGTGCCTAATTAATAATTTTTGTAGTCTCAACACTCTGTTGTGTATTCGAGTTAATTCTTTTGTTTATCCACTATCTGATCGTATCTTGAAGCGGTCCGAAGTCGTCCACTTCTCCACACAGAAGACTTTGTGTCAAGAAACATAGAGGAACATTATTATGACGAATATAAGTCATCACGATACATGTATTAACCAAGAACTTTTTAATCACACCCCATTTGTGTTTAATTTGACTCCTATAGCGCACACCAGTATGACACTATTTCAGTGGTATAAATTAGCTTCCGAAATTTGTACCATACATCGAAGAAGCTAGAAGGTTCAACTTGTATATATTCTTTCAGAAACAGTTCAATTTCGTTTCGCTCTATATTCCGCTCATTACATTTAGGCATAAATTAATCTCATTTCACTCCACTTTTATCGCTTCAAATTACACTTTAGCCATCATTATTCCTTATATAATCTAACAATTTAGCTAATCCGGTTCATATTAAGCACACTAAAATAGTTTTTATTTAATGGCGAGCATTGTATTGACGATCATTTAATGGCGATCACTTGTAGTTATCGTTCAAATGTACGTGTATTTAAATCGGAGACTGCGATATTTCATATATACCGGTGCGTAATTTGTCAACTCGTTACGTGATTGGCGGAATTAGTGTAAAGCTCCGTCACCGGTGAGCAAATCAGGTAAACTTACCACGTCGATCATGCAGTTGATCATCATGTGACTGCGTTGTAGTCATGTGGTCGCACTAATCAGTCATGTGACTTACCTGAGAAATCTCTTCGGATTTTTCCACGTTTTTTTTAAAATTTCATAATAATAAATACGTTATCTGCTCATTTTAGAATTTTCTTGGCGAAATGGGTCTGTCAGATATATATATTAAAATTAGTATTATGACGATAATTTTTTTATTTTTTTTGGGACAAAATAATTCCTTTAAGCATTGCGGAACACCTTTAAAACTATATTTAATACAATATTCAACGCCGAAGATGCAATGTCTTTATCAGTTCCGGAAATAGTATCCGGTGCTGCTTAAGCGCAATTTGATTGGCTCTAAAATTATTAAATAGTTGAAAAGGGGGACATCTCTAACCCGCGATTAACCGAGTGAGCACAACTTACCACTTTAACTTACCACACGCTATCTCTATTAAACACCATTGTAATCAAATAGTTATCGGTATCGCTCACAACCCATTAGTAGTGTGCAAGTTCAAATGCTTGCTCGTTAGTGGTGTGCAAGTTCAAATGCTTGAGGTTACTTTGTATGTACACCATTCTAATGTTTCTAAAGTTCCATTTTAGCAGCGGGGGGGGGGGGGGGGGGGGGGGGGGGGGGGGGGTACAGGAGTGTCTTCGATGGGGTACATGTACATGTATAACTTTGTTTTACTAGTGATTTATTTCACGTTTTCACAGAAAATAGTCCCCAGGATATTTACGTTCACCTCCCATTTCACACAAAATCAAAATTGTTGTGTCGATAAATTGCAATGCTTTGTCACAAAAACAAGTGACTTTTTTTATTTGTTTTAAAGTAACTGGATATTAAACAGGGTGAACTAATTTTGATATGCAAATTATCGCTTCTAGTTTATTATCGAAAAACAGCCAGTTCGAGAGCAGAACATTTAGCTGAATTCAACTACTAGTAGGTTAGCTGAATACAGCTATTTTAGCTGTATTCTCACATTTGCCAGACCTGGTAATTGTTGTGCATGATAAAAGGGGCTTAACCCTTTACCCAACAAACCGGCCAAAACCGGCCAAATAAAGCTTCAACAGCCTAAAATATCTTCGGTCTGTCTCAATAGAACCATACAAATATGGATATCATTGGAACCGGCTCCTTGACCACATTGTGATAGTTACAGTTATGCCCTGTGCCAATGCATTCTCTTATATATGCGAGTTGACCATAGGTCGCCTCGCATATATAAGAGAATGCATTGGCCTAAAAAAAATCTTTTTTTTAACACTTTTTACCATTTTTTCTTACATTCTTTAACAATTTTATCATTTTTAATATGTGTTAAGCCAATGCATTCTCTTATATATGCGAGGCGACCTATGGTCGACTCGCATATATAAGAGAATGCATTGGCACAGGGCCGTTCTGTTGGGTAAAGGGTTAATAAGATTATGATGACATCCTGTTTCAGCCCTTTTGATTCAGATTGTTTGGCTTTGACAATCCGCTACACCAACCCCTTTGCCGTGGCCCAGTTTGCTTCATCAGATGTCTTCGGCATTGCTGATTGCCATAGCCAATTATGAGGGCTGTTGTATCATTGAAACTTTATTATGGATAAAAGATAAACATAAAACCACAAGACATCAACTGGCCGTTGTTAATTGGAGCACCAACAACCCGGAATATGAACGGAATATGACGATTTGGTCGTTGTGGTGATGTACATGTAGTTGTCGCGACATCTGGTCGTATCAACGGGTCTTCCTGTAGAAAATCACTGGCCAATGAGCATTGAGTCTTCCGGCATGTCAGCAAGGTTCGCTATGGTGTCTGTGAAATCGCATCTACATGTACTGGAATGGATAGCTACAGTTCCTAAATACTAATTCCCGTCCCAAATTTATATTATTAATTTTTTTTAATTTATTAAATTAATATAATTTCTATTTATTTATTTGTATTCCATACATGTAGCATGTTGTCTTGGATGGTCGTCATCATTGCAATCAAATCAGTAATACATTGTGAATTATGACTGAAAACACCCCACTTGATGATTATATACCTACAAATAGGCTACAATCATAGCAGTACAATAAAGGTTCACGGTTGAAGCCATGTCACTCTGAGTCATGATTTTGCTATAAAAATACTATCTCGTCAAGGAAGTCTTTCTATTCCCACACACATGGATTAAATTGAAGTGTTTATGAAAGTGAGAATAATTTAATATAATCTGTTATAAATATAAATAAAAACAAAAAACAAAGAATTATATGGGCATCCACCTATATCAAGTTGCCCCAGACACGTGAGACAAGTCGGCCCGAAGTTGTCTCCGGCCCGTGTCATCACAGATCCAGGTGTAGACCTACCAGTATACATGTAGCACATTAGGTGAACATGACCATTTTCACAGATTGCTGATGGAATGGTAGCACACTACACTACATTCTTGACAGAAATAATATTAATACTATTATTAGCATATATTGCATGTAATAAATAACAAATTAGTCCATCGAAAATAGTTGAGTGTCAATGATGGTGAAGTCCGTAATAAGTAACCAAGAACATTCAGCTCAGTGTTTTCAGTTTTTGGCTTTACTGCTCGGTTGACTGCTAATTTAATGACTATCTGTGAGAAACCAGGGATTTGCTTAATTAATCTTCTTTGTGCTTGAGGTAATTGACCCTACCACAATTAGCTGTGTGAGCCAATGAGATAATTGCATTATACAGCCTGGAGCAGTGGTGGCTTCTGCGAAGAGTTGGTTAGACAAAAAGACTCATTTTACCGGCTTACTCAACGTCGCTTTGATTTTGTTTTGTATAAAAGATAGCAGAGAGAGATATGTTTATTCCTCCAAATATGGAGACCATTATGGTACAATATATATATGGGCTTTTGGGATTAGTAAATTATGAAGGTTGGAAATGTCACGCCAGAGAGGTGACAAATGGAAATATGATGAGGGGATTAGGAAGTGCTAGATAAGCTAATTACTTAACACTATCAAATAAAACTATGTACTCTGGGGCTCCAAATAAAAGTGCAGGCCCAAATAATAGTGCATGGGGGAAATTCCATTGAAAGTTAATAAAAGTGCAGACCCAAATAATAGTGCAGGGCAAAACATCAACTGTTAAACAAATTATTTTTATAGTACATGTAGGTCAAGTATAGGGATAAACATAGTATGTGTCGTGTGGTGTTTAAATTTAATATTTAAATGTTCACATGTATGCCATATACTTGAATATGTACATGCATAAAGTTATAAGCTCATCATTTTGGTATCAGAATCATATAGAAATCTTGAGTTTGTGCTGATTTAAATTTTCATAGCCTCAAAATTAATAAACATGCAGACCCAAATAAGCACTGTGCAGGGGGGGGGGGATTTCCCAAGAAAATAATAAACGTGCATGCATGTTTATTTGGAGCCCAAGAGTACACATTTGAGATAATGAACCACATAGTGTTATAATCTACAAGGGATGATTTGTTGGGGAAAGAGGGACACTAAAATGGCCAAAGTATATGACAGCACCTGTTAAACTCACCTGTTGTTGATTAATACAGGCTGATTAGGGCGCCTCTTCCTGATAGCTTTCGGATTTGTCATGGTTAGATTTGGTACATTATACAGCATTTATTGGTATATTTTGTGAATAAATGGTATTCATGGCATTTATTCGTGGACGTACATACACAAACATTATGGCAGACCAATGGAATACTAGGGAACTGTGATATGAAAAATAATAACATGTAAACACGTAATGTGCCAATTATGAATATTATTAATTGTTATAACATGGAACACTTTTTGATATCAGTATGGTGCATCTTTGAAAAAGTACCAAAAAAAAATGACTACAACGGATGAAAACATACAAGTCCTCGAATTTTCATCGAAATAGGGAAATTGTATGGTACACCATCGATAAATTGATAGATCGTGTGTCTGTTGTGAAGAGATATATTATAATAACATTGAATATTTATTATGTGTTTCATATCCAGCTTAACAAGAACAGTGAATATCCGAAATTATCGAACAATTTATCTCAAAATCGACGCCATGTGCAGGTTCATTTTTCCTCATGCTTCGGTGGTATTTTGCCCCAATAAACAGTTTGTCGCCGCAAATAAACATTGAAACTGAATGTATGTACATAGCCTTCACTAAAGTACTTGTATTCTTGTTGTCACGATTTCAATGAAGTACCAGTCGAATTGAAGAACAATCCAGCGAAGTCTGGTGGTAAGTCCACCAAATTTGAAACATGTCGTGCCTTGTGGTCAGACATATCGACACGTGGGCTACTCCACGAGGTGGTATCTCTAAGATATATTCAAAACAGTGATGAAAAAAATCAGCATAGTCTTACTCTTGAACATGCAGTTGAATTTGCCTTTTGAAGTTTTGATTAAGAAGAACTTTAATTGTCAGTAGACTCAGTACCAACAAGCCGGGGATGGGTCTGTTATTTCGAAGGTCCTTTATTTCGAAGGTCCGCTATTCCGAAGGTGCACTTTACACACTCAATCCGTGTGACTGGAAAGATTTATAAATCGCCTATATATTACGCATGATTGAAATAATACAATACTGCCAGGTACTATTGGCAGAATCCACTTAAAAATATAGGACAAAACATAAAAACTTTCGGAATAGCGGACCCTCGAAACGACAACAACAGCGAGTTACGCTGAGAGTCTGTCATACCGAATGTTCCTTATTCCGAAGATCTGTTATTTTGTTTCTATATGATAGCATGCATAATTATGGTCATTGCATATTGATACATTTTGGCAATGATACAATACTGGTAAAGTAAGAACAACCAATGATCACCCAAATTAAGCAACTTTACGATGATTTCAATTTAACCTTGCCAATAACGTTTGTTGCGTACAAGGAATTCAAGAATCGTAACTCTATATAATTAGTTGCTTCTAACCATTTCGGTCATGTACCGCTATACTTAAAGTAATTGACCACCAATAATGTGGTGTCACCCCGTTAATATGGCGGTACTATACCGCGGTATCCTCCAATACCGCGGTACTGATACCGCTTGTTAACGCGAACAAGTATGTGTGAGTAAATACCTCCCCTAAAAGAGTTCCATGAAAATCACCGCGGTATTCAACAAAATTAATGCGGTGCCCGCTAAAATCCACGGTATCATTATCGCCCAATACCGTAACTCCACGCCATGACCGTCTCGATACCGCTACCGTTTATTACCGGTATCACCGCGGTCATGACCGGGGTATCACCCCATTTTTCTGGTCAATTACTTTGAGAATAGCGGTATCTACCATATGTCATCATTCCCCATACAGCTGTGCCCCTTTGCTATGCTCCATAGCAGTGACTACTATAGTTCTATGGAAGAGGAATGCATAGCAGCGATTGGTTCACTGGCAGAATTTTGCATTGCGAGGAGACTGAACTCTGCATTATCTGAACGGCAATTATCCCTTTCATGACGGGAGCTGCGCTGGTGCAGCATTAAATAACCTTTGGCAGTGCATTCTCTTTTACATGTATATGCGAGTTTCACAATCAGGGAGCATCAAACATACCTGTATAAGAAAATGCACTGGCTTACAAGGTCAAGGTAAATATTGTTAGGCCAATGTGTTCTCTTATATATGCGAGGCTCCCTATGGAGTAGGGCCTACTGCTCAGTCTGTGGCAGTCCGGGTAGCATGTGGGCTTTGGTAACATCAAAGACACGAAAAATGCACGCAAGAGTGTGTGAGATGTCAGTCTGTACATAAGTGATTGTCGCTATTCGGATAGACATCTACTAGTATATGATCCGTGGACTGATTTTAGATTAGTGGGATGTTCACTAAGATGCCAATTCTCACTGAGAGCTTTCCGATGAATGGCAACAAGCCATATTTCCGACTAAATCCTGAAAAGTTACCCATAATTCTGCTGTGGTTAAGGAGTCAATTATTTAGAGCATTACTGTATATGTATATTGAAATAAAATAAGACTATTCTATCCTATCATCCTGTAATACTGACAGGGTTATGATATGCCCCAGCGAAGGAAACTAAACCCCAATAAACCAAATCAAACCATAAACCAAGCAAGGAGCGACCTAAATGTACCAGTATGCACAGAATATGCCTTTCGTAAGTTACGCCCACGTGGTAATATTAATTTGAAGTCAATGCCTTGTTGGACCTGCCTCTGATGGTAACAACCATAGAGTATTGATATAGTCTGGCCAAATCAAGCTGTAATTAATTAAACCATGATGGATGCTTCGAAATCCGATACGAATAATTGGAACGGACTAAAGTAATTCTCATATCAGTGCTCAAATATTGAATAGATTTTTTTGTCTACTCTACTCAGAAATCTAATAAAAGTTATAGGAGTGGACCAGGGTTGATGCCGAAAAGACTCTCGGCAATCAGTATGTCAAGTCTGTCTTTGCGCAGCTATTATTGAAATCTCGGTTTGCCCATTCCCATCCCAATGTGAAAAGTTTGGGAAGATTCCAGCAGGCTGTCTAATATATATTTTTTAATTTCTTCATTTTCAACCTGAATTTCATTGATAATAAATAAAGTGTATATCTCATCATACCATATAAATGTTTTATCTTACAATGCAATTTATAATTGTATTTTTAAGTTCTTCATAGAAACTGATATTATATTTGTATATATCAGTTTAAGATCGCATAATTTTTTTGAAATCAAAGTTATAATCTATTTCTGAATGATGAAATACCGTTTATATCTATCAGGCTGATATTTTTTTTTCCATTAGGGGGCTTTTTAGCTCACCTGAGACGAAGTCTCCGGTGGAGCTATAGTCATCACTCCTCGTCCGTCGTCCGTCCGTCCATCCGTCAACAATTCTTTGAACATCTTCTCCTCTGGAACCGTAAGACCTAATTGGTTCATATTTGGTGTGGATGTTCCCTAGGTGACTCTCATTCAGATTTGTTCAAATGAGGTCACTGGGTCAAATAGTTGCGAAGCTAGGGCCATAACTCTGTAATTCTTACAACAACTTCTTCTCAAATTTCATTGGGCCGAATGGGTTCATAGTTGGTACAAAGGGTCTTTGGGGGACTGTTATTCAGATTTGTTCAAATGAGGTCACTGGGTCGAATGTGGGCAGAGCCAGTGACATAACTCAAAAAAAAAAAAATTAATTCAGATTTTTGGAATTTTCACCTTACTCAATTTAACAAACAAAAAATTATTTTTTAAGCATGTTATAAAATTTGAAAAAAGTGACACCATTATAACATCTGCAGAGTTATGAAACTTTAATCTTTAATCTTCTGAAATTACAGAAATATTCCATTACCCACCCCCTCCCACATTGCCCAGACCCACCCCCACCCTGCAGTGGCCTACACCCAACCAACATCCCTTCCAACGGATATCATTTCCAGCTTCCAACATTAATACTTGTTCTATTAAAGTTGCAGATATCTCTTTGTGGATAGACAGAGAGAAACACGGGTCATTAATCTAGATTAGAATAAAATGTCACTGACAGCTTGTATAAACATACTGCTAGCAATTATAAACAAACTGCCTGAATTTAGTGTGTCTGACATTTGCAGGTCAGAGAATCATTAATAAGAGGCACAATCTATCATGTATTGTTCAACAGGGCAAATAGGATGTCTGTCATTTGCAGAATGAGGTCCCCAGAGGGTGAATTTAGTGATGCTATCCCACACAGCGGGCTAGCATCACAAAATTCACCCTCTGGAGACCTCATTCTGCTTAGGCCTCATCTTCTTGGAAGTATCTACATGTATAGTATCAAATTAACATTGTTGTTAGTTACATTTCCCTTCTAGGAAGTTTCTATATCCCCTAATTTGCATCAACTTCAACTGGGGGACTTCAATCTTATCCTAGGTCTGCCATAGCAGTTGAGGGCCTTAGCAGAATGAGGTCCCCAGAGGGTGAATTTAGTGATGCTTGCCCACTGTGCAGGATAGCGTCACTAAAGTCACCCTCTGGGGGACCTCATTCCGCAAATGACAGACACACTATCACACTATTTCAAGGCTTGATTGTATAATACATTGTGTTGCTTGAGGCCAGGCACATACAATGTAGGAATAGGCACAATATTTGCAGGCTTGCTCCTTTGGTGATTGTGGTTCAGATTTATTCAATCAGGGTCACCAGGTCAAGTAGGTGCAAGGCCAGCTACATTACTCTTTCTCTACATAGTAATTCATGATGTGTCTTCTATGCAAGAATCAAACGGCCTATTTTGCTTATATTTGGTATGAAATTACCTTGGGTGAAAGATTTTGTGAAAATGGGATCACAAATTCAAATAAGGGCAGAGCCAGAGACTTAATTATTTCACTATATAGTAATTCTTAAAATATGTTTGCAAGAACTAGTTGGCTTATTTATTTAGCATGGAATGTTCTTCCTTGACTGCAATTCAGATTTTTTAAAAATGGGGTCACTTTGTCAAATAGGGGCCAAACGAAGGACAGTTTCCCTCTTAATATGCTTCCTTCACAAGGACCATCAGGTCTATTTTACTGATATTTATCATATGTATGAAAGGTTCTTTGGTGTCTGGGATTCAAATTTATTCAGATGGGGTCACCAGGTTAAATAGGGTGGGACCAGGGACATAACTATATGTCTCTATAGTAATTCTTAAAATGACTTCTCAAGAGAGGTTGGACTATTTAGCTTACATATAGTATGGAGCAATCAGGAGAATCCTTAAGTGACTGAGATTCAGATTTGTTAAAATGAGATCAATTTGTCAAGAAATGGCGGGGCTTTGGGGAGTTAACACTTTTGTGTCTAATAAAATCATTGAAATACCAAATTCATTAAAACATCTACCTTGGAACCACCTGACTGATTAATCTGACATACATGTATTGTGTTTTGGGTGCATGGATAATTGGGCTTCAAACATGTCTAAATGGTGTTTGAAAAAGGCGCTTGTGAGATTGGAAATTTCCAACAATTGAGAAAGTTTGAGGTGTCAGTAGTGAAATTCCAACCTAAGACTTGGGAGTCTGTAGCCCGGTCAAAGGGGACTTGTTGAGCTGGAGGAAGAGGGGGTTATCAGTAGTGTACAGTTGGTAATTTCAAGGTGGATTTTCACCAATCTACATATGTGAAGTTTCTCTAGCCACATATCCTGTTTAGAGCTATTACTTTTAAAGTGATTATGAAAAGTTCTGACTGTTGTAGTCTCCAGAGTCCCAGTCTTATCAGTCTTTGCAGTCTGGTGAGCGACCCCACAGTCATTGACTGTCTTGTTCTTTGGTAGGTTGGGAGTGTGCAAACAAAAAAGTTTGGACTTTAAATACTGGTATGGTACCTCTAAAAGTCATCTGTAAACATATTTAACCCATTAGCGTTGGGACATTTTTTTGAAGATAGGATACATGTAGCTCAGTTGGTTAGTGAGCCTTTACCCTTTCATGATGGGAGCTGCGCTGGTGCAGCATTAAAGACTGTGTGCCAGTGCATTCTCTTATATATGTTAGTCTCCCATAGGGAACCTCACATATACATGTATAAGAGAATGCAGTGGCATACAAGGTCAAGGTAAATATTATTAAGCCAATGTATTCTCTTATACGTGTATGTATATGCAAGATTCGCATATATAAAAGAATGCATTGGCACATGGTTTTCGCAAAATTTCAGGAAGCACTAGTTTATATGGAAAGGTTTAAAATTACTCTGAACTACACTTTCAACAAGGTTGGTGGTTCAATCCAAGAGGGTATTGGTTGGACTTTGAACCAAAATCTGCATTCTCAGTAATATGAGCCTCACCTAATCATTATTTGTGCCATACTCAATTCCCAGGAGCAAAATGAATCGGACACATCTAAAATATATGTACTGGATTAGTACCTTGCTGCTGTCATGTTCAGGGATGACACTTCCTGACACATCTTCGGATCAAGAGCCGAGACTGATGGCTGTCCTGTGCATGTCTTAAAGGGGTATTGTACACTAAATCCGGCCATTTTTGGGACCATCTCCTTTTATGCTCAACAGAATATAGGCAACAAATTAATGAATTTGAGCCATGGATGAGTGCAAAATACACTCATTTACCATATGAATGATACAAACAGCATGGTAATTATAGCGAAAATGTATTTATGACTCCAGCCATAAATTCATTTTCATTATAATTACCAAGTTGTTTGCATCATTCATAGAGCACATGAGTGTATTCTATTAATTAAGATAGAACTGAAACATATACAAATACACACAGATTTCTTATATAATAAATAGTTCTGACTTATTTTTGGTTTGAAATACAAACTCCACCCACTCCACTGTTATCAAACTGGCAGTGGAGTCAATCATGCTGCGAATATCCATTTTGTTGTTTTATTACCAGTACATACTATGTGCCCTACTGGTATCTGTACAATTGAAATGGTTTATTGTTGTAATCATCAACTGGTATGAAATGGTAACTTCCAGTACAATTGGGGCTCCAGCAAATTTTTATATGTCATAGATATGAAATTCGCAGACAGTCAGCTGTTAACTACAGTGTACCTGCAGGGTTTCTTTTTTGCATTTAATCATGGTAAGTGCCACAGCTGTCACAGAACCACTAACTGCAGTGCAGTTATGGTTTGACCGCAGTTATAAATACATAATAACCCCAGTTACTGGATCAATTAAATCTTTCTGTGTCATCATATTCATACAGTAATGCCCTAAATAATCGTCAAAGGTCAAAGTAAATATTGTTAGGCCATTGTAATTCTCTTTAATATACTAATGCCCTAAATAATCGACTCCTTAATTCTGCTGTGGTTAAGGAGTTGATTATTTAGGGCATTACTGTACATGTAATCTATTCAAATTAGTTGAACATCATGGTGATTAGACTACATGTATACCGATACAAGCTTGGTGCAAGTGTCCTTTGTTATGTGTGGGTGTTGATCATTCCAAAGTGCACATGGAAATATCAAAGGTCTCAGGGTGACTGTTGGCATGAAATTTATATGGTTTTGAATGTACGGTAATCCTGGCTGTATGATGTCACGTCACACAAATAGTTTTATTATTGACAGAATGATATCTCCTTTCGCTTTCGTTTGGCGAATAACAAAACCAAGTGTTAACTGTTGAAATTCTTGGAAATATTTAATTATTTTCTCATTGCTTTGCACCATACATATCATATCATATGTTGATACCAGTGTGGATTGATGCAAAACCCACTATAGAAATCAGCAGCGTCCATATGTGTCCATCCTAGATAACATTAGTTTAAGTAAAAAGTTTGAATATGGCTGCAGTCTGCCCATTCTTGCTAGAGTTATTGTCCTTGTGGACTTATAATTTGCCAATATTTTGGTTTCTGGATGATAACTTTAGTTATAGTTATCCAGTTATTTTCGAATCTAGTACTTGTTGTATTACTCACATGAAAAAACATTTCCAGCTCGATTTTGAGTTTCAATCTGCCCATTATAACCAGATCGAGTTACATGTATGGTTCTTGTCGACTAAGAAGTTCCATATTATTTTGGTTTTTCGGATGATAATTTCACTTGTAGTTCTCCGATTGTTTTCAAAATTTGTATACGGATCACTCACAGGAAAATTCAGATCACATTTTAATCTGGGTTTGGTCCGATGAATTTTGTCAAGAGTTATGCCCCTTTTGGACTTAAATTTATTTTTCTAAAAAAGGCAACGACCAAAAAAAAGCCACACACATGAAGCCATCTTTTTTTGGCGGCATGTGGCCAAGCAACCTTTTATTTTATTTCACACAGTACATTATATTGGTGCCTATGTGGATGATATACCTGTATTTTAAAGAGATGTCATATGAACTGAATACTGATTATGATCTGGGAAATGTTACATCAGTGAAGTTAAGTAACAATATGTTTGTAATGACATCCACTGATTTCTATTCTCATGCTGCATGTGATGCTCCCCTAGACAAGGGACATACAGTAATGCTCTAAATAATCTACTCCTTAACCACAGCAGAATTATGTGTAACTTTTCACGATCTAGTCGGAAATATGGCATGTTGCCATTCATCGGAAAGCTCTTCCCGAGAGCTTTCCGATTAATGGCAACAAGCCATATTTCTGACTAATTTATATCCTGAAAAGTTACCCATAATTCTGCTGTCGTTAAGGAGCCGATTACTTAGGGCATTACTGTACATGCATTTCCAATTGTCGCTAAGCACTGTTCATGTGTTAAAAAAGGAGTATCTCATAAAGAGGGTAGATTTTTATATGCCCATTTAAAAAACGGAACACATTATGTCCATTCGCTTTTTTTGTTTCGGGATGATAACTTTAGTTAAGTCTGAACTGAATGAAATGAAATTTGGTATATGAGTATACTAGTTTTAGTGTATATGCTCTGTAGTAACTCTGATGAGTCCAAATGTTCGCTGCTTACTCCTTAGAGGATGGAAATAGTACTGGTATCATATGGCTCTATGACCAAAATAATAAGGGTATAATTACATATATTTACCCTTAATTTTATATAGTACTACCGTAATTTGCCATTAGTTTCCCAAAAGCCACCGAGTAATGTGTTTAAATAGGATAATTTCATTAAAAAATGAGTGGGTGTACTATAGAGTAAAGGAATTTTTTGTTATGAGTCATACACAGGGTCGTGGCAATTCCACTGTATATTTACTAGTAAATAGTTGCTGCATATGTACTATATAAATCCATCAATTATTATTGCTATTAGTGGATCTGCATGTACATAAACACCGGGTTCTCGTTCAGCTTACTTCTTACTCCAAACTATGTCTGTGTACTACATGTATGTCTACCGGTATACAGTACTAGTAACTACAGTAGAGTTGAAATTGATAACCTATATGGATACCATCCGGAAAGGGTTAAACAGGGACTATGGTTTTCTCTCACATTACGCTGTACTGCATAATTTCCGGGGAATTCGGCACTCGGGAGCAGCCGCGACGTAGACGCTTTCCGTCACTCTTGTTATGCACGTCATCATGAGGGACACTTTCAACGTCAACGACTTTTCACTATTTGTTCACTTCATACTTGATAAAGGCTACTAGATAGCCGAAAGCTCGTGTCTTTTAAAAACTCAAATGAGTATTAAATGGTGTTACTTTATTTTATTCCCATTTATTATTGACACAGACTCATACGGCATATACTTCAATAATGTACTAGTAATTGTGAAGGAAGGAAAAGATGAGTCGATAGAATACATGTGGATTGTCCCACCCAGTTATCAAGCCTTGAAATAGGGTGTCTGTCATTTGCAGAATGAGGTCCCCAGAGGGTGAATTTAGTGATGCTACCCCGCATAGCGGGATAGCATCACCAAATTCACCCTCTGGGGACCTCATTCTGCTTACACCTCAGAAGAATGAGGTTCCCAGAGGGTGAATTTGGTGATGCTAGCCTGCTATGTGGGGTAGCATCACTAAATTCACCCTCTGGGGACCTCATTCTGCAAATGACAGACACCCTATTTCAAGGCTTGCCAGTTATAAAACTATACATCAGATTGGTCTATTTTTCATTTGGAGGGATATGTTCAGGTAATAACAGCAGTCGACAGACAGACGAAAAGATAATAAAAGAGCAGAATGTTTCATATTCTTTGGTGGGATATGTTCAGATAATAAGTTCAACAAACAACTTATGGTCGTTTGTTGAACTTATTATCTGAACATTTCCTATAAAGGGAACTACTCGTCATTGTGTATGTAGTATAGAAAGGGTTAAATATACAGTTGACTTGAAAAAGTCACAAGCACACATTTTGTGGTCCATTTTCTAGTCCAATTTAAGTCTGCTTGTACATGTACATGTAAGTGAACCAGATAGGATATTGGATAGCGAGATATTGGTTTATGTCCCTAGACTGTCTGGATACCCTGTGTGGATACCCTGTTCAGGAAATGGAAGCAGCTAGCTGACACACAGACAAACATATAATAGAAGTGCCTGTTAGTTTGTGTGAAATGTTCAGATAATAAGTTCAACAAATGACCTTGTTGAACTTATTATCTGAATATTTCCTGAGGGAACTCGTAAATGGGCATTTAGTAAAGAAAGGTTTATTAAAGGAGGAATGCTCTTTATTGATTCATGTTGAGGAAAACATACTAGCAGGACCCAATATTTGCTAAATTCTATATAGATGACTTTACTAAAGTATTTGAACTGTTTTTCTGTGGCGTATAAGAGTCTGTAAAAAGTATCCAACATATTTAAAAACTTATTTTGATCTGCAGAACCCAGCCGAGATGTAACAAAAGGATTCAAACTTGTGGGAATTCTTCGCCCTTATTGTTGTGTACTTGTCGGTAGTTTAGTTGTCTTCCATCAGATCAGTTGTCGATGTTATATGGTACCTGAGGCTGCAGTGAGGCATTATGTGGATGTTAACCCTTTACCCAACAGAAGGGCCCTGTGCCAATGCATTCTCTTATATATGCGAGTCGACCATAGGTCGCCTCGCATATATAAAAGAATGCATTGGCTTAACACATTAAAAATTATAAAATTGTTAAAGAATGTAAGAAAAAATGGTAAAAAGTGTTAAAAAAAGATTTTTTTTTAAGCCAATGCATTCTCTTATATATGCGAGGCGACCTATGGTCGACTCGCATATATAAGAGAATGCATTGGCACAGGGCATAACTGTAACTATCACAATGTGATCAAGGAGCCGGTTCCAATGATATCCATATTTGTATGGTTCTATTGAGACAGACCGAAGATATTTTAGGCTGTTGAAGCTTTATTTGGCCGGTTTTGGCCGGTTTGTTGGGTAAAGGGTTAAAGAACCCTACCCTAGGCATTCTTGAGATCCACTGTTCGGCAAAATAGAAAACAGAAAAGGCACATCCTTTACTGTCTCCTTCCGGCATTGTGGACCGAATAACATCAATCACTCATAGCTATTGAAGCTTTTTCAGGGATTCATCCTGCATATGTACCAGTCTATGCATGCATCATCTTTATAGAACGCCTCGTTGCTTGCACTTTACAATAGCTATTGATTTTTTTGTATTTAATAATTATTAAGTGGCACAAAAATTGCGCGACACATTTGAGACTTTGAGAAGCATCTTCATGATCGATCTTCCTTGCATTTAACCCTTTCTGTATTGAATGGGTTCCCCCATTCAGCTATAAAAGTATACATCGGAATGGTTTATTATTCATTTGGAGGGATGTTCAGATAATAAACGCAGACTACAGACAGGTGAAATGATAATAAAAGTACAGAATGATTCATATTGATTGGTGGGAAATGGTCAGATAAAATCAAAATAAGTTCAAATGACCTTATTATCTGAACATTTGCTATAAAGGCAACTACTCGTCAATGAGTATTTAGTATAGAAAGGGTTAATGGATCTGCACCATCGATCTTCCTTGCATTTAATTGTAAAATTGGAGCGGCAAAAACTCGCTAATTGAAATATTGAGAGTGTGCATCTCTTCTAGACTATCTCTCCCTATCAGACTAGATTGGTTGACAGTTACAAATGTGTCATTCTTTAGTATAGATAAACTAATGATGTAGATGAGGAACTGATGTAGTTCCACAGCCGTGTTGTCTACATGTGTATGTCACAGCCTTCATAATTGGCTACGGCAATCAGCATTGCCAAGCAATTTGCTGAAGCAAACTGGGCCATGGCATACTGTTGCCGTAGCAGATTGCCGAATCCAAACAATCTGAATTAACCCTTTACCCAACAAACCGGCCAAAACCGGCCAAATAAAGCTTCAATAGCCTAAAATATCTTCGGTCTGTCTCAATAGAACCATACAAATATGGATATCATTGGAACCGGCTCCTTGACCACATTGTGATAGTTACAGTTATGCCCTGTGCCAATGCATTCTCTTATATATGCGAGTCGACCATAGGTCGCCTCGCATATATAAGAGAATGCATTGGCCTAAAAAAAATCTTTTTTTAACACTTTTTACCATTTTTTCTTACATTCTTTAACAATTTTATAATTTTTAATGTGTTAAGCCAATGCATTCTCTTATATATGCGAGGCGACCTATGGTCGACTCGCATATATAAGAGAATGTATTGGCATAGGGCCGGTCTGTTGGGTAAAGGGTTAAGAGGGCTGATGTCACAGACACCATCATTGCAATGAGAGCTATCTGAAGTTGGCATAGGTTCGACTCCCAGTGTGAGAATTCACAAAAAATATTTGGGAGTGAGTTTTAAGGCTGATTTCATCGGGTCTGTGACTACCTGCCCCTGAGTCAACCGGCCCATTTCACTGTGTGACAACCCACCCGGGCAAATTTAACCGCCTGCCTAAAAATTACAATGGTAATTATGTGTGAGAGATTATGAGATGTTTGTTTAAAGAAACTAGGATATACTTTATTAATTTTTATTTGATGTAGTAATATACACATGTAATATAACTTATACGATAATAACGATAATAATGTTCAAACTATAATACGTTATGAATGAAGTTTGATATGAACGAAGTTATGAACGAGGTTTGATATGAACGAAGTTATGAACAAAGTTTGATATGAACGAAGTTTGATATGAATGAATGGTTGACATTAATTTAAGGGATGAGGGATGTGAATACCATCCAAACAGCTAGACTCGGAGACTGAAATAAATAACTGCAGTCAGATGCTCGTAGCCCGTTTATATATAACCATCGGGCCGTTCTTTTTACCGTGTATTTATCCATGGTGTGCATGCCTGTGGTTGTCCGTAACATGGTGCCCGGTGTTATTGCTTTGAAAGGTAATCATGTTCGACTGGTGTTGTCAGATTTGTAATATGAGATTAGCGGTTTCTATGTCTTGTCTGGTCACATTTACTGTTTGAACTTTGTCTGAAATAGACGCACTTTTTATACTAGAATTTGCGCAACAGGAGCGCAGGGAAATCGCACATCGAGTTGGTTTAAGGGTTTTTAGAAAAAGTATTTATATGATATAGACAGAGACGTGGCGACAGGGGGGGGGGGGGGGGGGTTGTGGTGTCTCACCCCCCCCCCCCCCAACTTTGGTGAGACACCACAACCCCCCCCCCCCCCCCAACTTTGGTCAAAATGTTCAACAGTTGGAAATTTCATACTTACCAAAACATTAGTTGGAAATTTCACACCAACATTAAGGTGAAAATGTTCATGTAGTTTGATTTTCAAACAATTTATTTGCATATTTTCCTATTTTTTGTAAATATTTTGGACTGAAAATGTCATCAGTCGGAAATTTCCAACCTTAGGAGGGTGACAGGTTGGAAATTTCCAACACTTGGACAGTTTGTGTCCTGGTCCCTCCCCCGTGGCCAGTCAAAAAACTGCTAGTTAATTTATGAAAACAATATTGTCATGCATTTGGTCAACATTGTCATTGGAATTGTCATCAATTGAAATTTTCCAACCTAAGTGGGGGTGTCAGGTTTGAAATGTCCAACTCTTAAGGAAGGTTTGAGGCTAGTCTAGATGCTAGGATTTTGAGATTTTCTTGTTCAGATTAAAAAAAGTTTGCACACCGGGCCGACTATCGTTGTCATTGGAGTTAGACCATTAGATGTTATGATTTATGCAATTGTTCAGGTTAAACTATCTGAATTTTCAAACCTGAAATATAGAACCATGTTTAAAAAATAAAATAAATATAGGATATTACGCGTGAGCACTGATGTACAAGGGGGATGGTGCAAATAGAATTTGTGTTTGGGTGATTCTGATTCAAGGGGTTGCAGTTGGAATTTCCCATGGTGCACACCCCCTAACGGAAACCATGTAGCCACGTCCCTGGATATAGAGAGGCAAACAGAACGATACCATATATATACAATATGCGGTTGCATCTAATTTGGATTTATTGGGATGTCTTTAGTGCACTTTTGTGCTTACGAGAGCTCATTTCCCCCTAATTTCTGCTCAATATGTGGTCTTCTTCTTCAAAAGTTTTATATGATTTCAAACAGGGGTGGCACCAGGATATCCCCGACAGGGGGGGGGGGGGGGGTGCGGGCTTTAGCTGTCGGGTTGACCATTACATAACTCACCGACGGGGGATGGCTATGACTCCCCGACATGGCTGGGATGTGACTCCCAACATAACTTAGTATCGATTATTTAGCATGGGGTGTCAAGTAGGGACTTGTCGACAGGGGTGGTTATGCAGGGGTCTTACCCCCCCCCCCCTCCCCCCCCCCCAAATTGTAGTCATACATAATACCCCGAGCAAAATTAATTGGAAAATTCACACCAAAATTAGGCTGAAATTGTTCTCGTAGTTTGATTTTCCAACACTTTCTTACTGACAAATTTGTTGTTTTTAGACCAACATTTTGCATATTTCCCTTTCATTTGCAAAATTATGGACTCAAATGGCCATCAGTTGGCAATTTTGAAACCTATGGGTGAGTGTCAGGTTAATAATTTCCCAGAATTGGACAACTTGAGGCCGGTCTATGCTATAGGATTGTCAAACGTTCATGTTCATATTTCAAAAATGTTCTCATATCGGGCCTAACCATCGACCGACCCGTGTGTTCTGTGTCCTTGCCAGTAGTTACTCGCTAATTCATTTAAGAAAAAATAGATCATGGTGTAAATTTGTGTGGTGTTATACCACTAGATGTCAAGATGTTTTAATCTCATACTGGAACGAACCATCTTTTTCACCATCTTATCGATCCAAACTGTGGAGTGTGTTTTCGTTGTGTATTTTTCGCATATACCCATGGTACCCACGGGCTACGAGCATCTGACTGCTGGTATCTAATAGTGTATCATCTCATTAATAATGGACCCCAACTCCACAAACATTTTGAGATTCATTTTACAGTACATCTAAGTATTCAGGAATTAATGTTCCAATGATTTATGATCAAGTTTTGTAGCAAGCTCGACCTACAAGTACATGTTTACCAGTAGCTTCAAAAGTGAAGGTGGGCATTGGACTCAATGTCGTGACATAAGACATGTATTACAAAGTGTGATAACTCCAACTAACATAATTTTATTCATGGCTTCTACTCATGAATTCTGGGATGAGATTGAAACTTCAAATGAGCCATGTGTGATTAACTCTTCCATGACTGGAGCTTCCTGGAATTTTGCAAAAACCCTGTGCCAATGTATTCTCTTATATACGAGAATACATTGGCCTAAAAAATATTTACCTTGACAATGTAAGCCAGTGCATTCTCTTGTATATTCAGTACTCCCTATGGGAGACTCACATATATAAGAGAATGCAATTTGGCACAGGATCTTTAATGCTGCACTAGTAATTTGGGAGCGTTATTTCGGATTATGCATCTTTAAATTATCAATTATTTGATTTATTAAATATCCCCCCTCCCCCAGTTATAGAGGTATCATTCGTCCAACCCCTAGCAGAAACATTGCTATAGTTAATCGTTAATTATCGATATATTGATTTATATACTAGTATGCTAAATCTAATATACAAATGTGAATGTGTGGGTGTGTGTGTCTCTCTATGCATTTTCCTTATAACCGTCCACATTTCTGCACAGATTGCAATGAAATTTGGCATGGATATGTTTTTCGGCTTACCAGGTAACATGAGCTGGGTCTGAGCCCAATATTGCCTTTTGACGTTGAGACATGATATCCGCATGTGCAATCACTCGGGGAAATGGGCTGCCAGGGCTGGGTCATGACTCCCACAACATGCCATATTGCGAGAGCTTTCCGATGAATGGCAACAAGCCATATTTCCGACTAAATCCTGAAAAATTACCTATAATTGTGCTGTGGTTAAGGGGTCAATTACTTTGGGCATCACCTTTATTTTTTACCTCATCAGAACAAGATAGTGACAATAAACGCTCTTTAATGTTCTATTTCCTAATTTATTGTACATGTAACTGTTTCAATTTACATACTTTGCCCGTGCAATCCTGGGTACATCTGCTAGTAATGTATAATTTCTGGCACAACATTGGTTGGAGATTTCAGACCACATCTGGGTTGAAGTTGTTCAGATAGCTTGATTTTCTAACCAGTATTTAGTGTGCAATTTGTTGTTTTTAGAATAAAAGTTGAATATGTTTTTTTTTTTAACCAAAATGGCCATCATTTGGAAATTTCCAACCGAAATGGGTTGTCAGGTTGAATTTTTCCAACAGTTGGAAAGCTTGTGGTACCAGATGAATAATTCCAACCCAGGGGTTGCAAATGGAATTTCCCGGACTTGGAATTCTGGGATATTCCAAGTTGGACGACTGCCCATCTGAGACGCCTTTAGCCGTGTCCCCTGACTGAGATACATGCAATTGCTAGCCTTTTGAGGATTTACCACTGGGCATTGTGTTTTTACAAGCATTCCAGTTCAAATATTTTCAATACGAGAATGGAACCGGGAAGGTTAGCATAATATTAACAAATGTTGCCATTAGCGAATCTGTGTTGGATTTCATCCTATTGATATAATAGCTATGGATCCTAGTTGCACTGAGTAGATTATAGGTCGCACTATGGTGCCAATATTGATTAAAGCCCGTTTTTCCACTTGTGGTTATTGTGTAACCATATTGACGAATCTCTCCAACTGTGATTTGTAAATATGGGCCGAGTTAGTCACAAAGAGTACAGTTCCTGTAATATTACATTTATCCCTATTCACAGCACTGTCAGCGATGTACGTTTTTTGTCCAATGGGAACTGGAGACTGGGGCTTTATAATTAGCGAAAATAGTGAAGTTGAGATTGATATAGGGAATTTCCACAAATACTCCAGATGAAAATATTGTGATCTATTGATGTAAATTTGCATCGTTTACCATATATTGTCGTTATGTTAACCCTTTCTATACTAAATACTCAATGACGAGTAGTTGCACTTATTATCTGAACATTTCCCACCAATGAATATATAAATCATTCTTCTTTTATATTATCTATTTGAAAGTATACCCATACCATGTATGGTGCACATAATAGTGATGTCAACCATCCAGTTGTTCGTTCGTCAATCTGTCTGTCCGTAGACACATGCTATCCGATGTCATATCGGATCGTGTTCATATTTTATGCGCATGTTTACGTTGACGCACCCCTCACCTGTATAGTTTTTGGTATTGATTGTTTGATCGGTTTAGAAAATATTAACACATTATATGCTTTTGTGATATTTTTCATTTGATCATTCTCCTATCCTATTTCCAGGTTTATGATGATCCACTTTTCACTTTCATGGATTTTGGGTTAGAATTAACCCTTCCCAACCATTCCATGGTCACATGCTATTAAATTCTTTTCACCTGATTTTCCTCATTCTTCTTATCTAGGATTATCTTGGTACACTCTATGGATATAGTTATAGATTGACTAAATGGTTTTGTAAATTATATTAACACTTCCCACAGGCCCATAGACACATGCTCTCAATATTGAACTCAAATATTGGATGCAAGCCAATATGAATTATCTGCAATGTGCATAAAGTTGACACAAATATGACGGATGGCAGATGGCAGATATTAATTTAACCCTTCCACTATGAACCTGGTACACCAATTGATGAACACTCTATAAAACACATATTGAATATCATTAGAAGTGATGTTCTATTTTGTAATTCTCTTAATAGACTGGCCCCCATGAGGGTAGTGTCACACAAAAGGGTAGAAATTTTGACGCTATCAAGCGCTATCTCCAATTATTCTTGCCCCATGGGGATGCCAAAACACTGAGGTATCCAGGGCGGAGCAGGTGGAAAATATATTCATTTGACCTTTTTAGTGTTTTTTACCTGCAAATTTCAGTATAATCGGGAAAACCAATAAAATAAAACATATGTTGAATAAAATATACTTGAATATCAGTTTTTATTCTATCTGGGTTGCTTAACATTTATGGCCACCAAAATGGACAAAATCGAATGAAATTTACATGTTGTGCAAAATTGAAGAGCTAGTCCTATACGAGTGAACAAACTCTCGAATTATGCAAGGAAGAATGATTGCAGAGTATAAGAGAAACTTTTGATTAGAGATGTACGAAATATCTCTGATGTATCTCACGAGAGAGCAAGCGAAACCAGGGTCTTATGAAACGGTTAAATCTTGACTTTTGTACGCCCAGAAACGGAAACATAGAGATGTATTGACTATGATACCTTTTTCTAGAAGCAGAAAAATGTGTACTCCGAGCAGTCTCACGAATGTGACCGATCATCATTTATTTTGATATCTACAGCATGAAACCTTTAAAAATTAACTGATATAAAACGGTATGAAAGATATTCATATAGTACTGGGTAAAATGCGTATATTCCATTGTACGTGTCTCAAAATAGTGGTCATAGTTGCCTCAGATCAAGTGGTAAAAGACGAATATTTCGCTTTTATCACAAGAATGCATGGTGGTATACCATGAACTAAATTTATTAAAACACGAAGGAGTACCATAGACTATCGTCAATAAATTCTAAACTTGACCAATATTGCCTACATACTCTGTGACAAAGACTGTGTTTATACCTGGAAATTATATTTGGTTGAATTCACCAAGGCCACATCTACGCGAAACTTACTACGTTTTCTTCAACCGCATCACCACGTTTACTCCTTCTCCCTAATGTTACACATAGCTGCTGCACACAGAACCACAATTAATACTATTGCGTGAATGTTTAACGTTGAAATAACATCTTAAACGATGATCACTCGATATTTAGCATGATTATGTGGGTGGTAATGGTAAGATATTTTCAAACAAAAATATACTGAAAACTAATAGTGTGCATTGTGTAGCTGCATATTCCAGTTGTAAAGTTGTGATTGAAGTAATTTGAACAAAATTGTCTACTAAGAACAAGGTTTGTTAGCAGCATGAAAATTAGTCTTACATACAATGTGTGTTGTACCGTCTCTTTGATCTGGTGAGACGCGGTGCTAATCTATTGAAGATATGAGTGTTTCTTTACAGTATAATAAGCATTGCTACAAATATGTATTGTTTAATATCACCGGGAGTGTTGACAATTCCGGAAATATAACTAACATTTAGACCGCTAGAGTATGCACTTAAATTTCGGTGTTACATTCAAAAATTAATCATCATGCCGAATGAAACTACCATGAACTGTGAGGCGAAACATTAGTTTGTGTGTTGCATGTCCGATATTATTATTTTTGGCCCGACAATTGGATGTTGGATAAGCAGAACACCCAAACTTTAAAGACGCAAATCATTGGGGTTTAACTTGCGGTGCAGTGGCCAATAAATCCTTCAGATGGATCTGTTTAATGATGTGTGTACCTTTAAAGATATTCAACAACCGACTTGTATATTATCAATACATATTTTCACTCATATGTGGTTATCCAATATGTTGCTTTCCTTGTTGTATTGCTTGCAGTTGTGGCCATTTTGACAGCCATTTCATGGCCATGATTGTATGATTTTATGTGCGTGTCACTCTATTCGCTCCCGTGCTATAACTTAACACAAACTGGTATAACGGCGTAATTCCAATGCCACAATACATCGTATAATGACTTGTTTCGAGAACTGATGTAGTATAGACAACCATGTTGGACGCCATCTTGGATAACAAAGTTTCCCCACAGCAGATTTTTGCGGATTTTAGATATGTTGTTCCTGAGGCTTTTCCGCGTCGAATGACACCAAAATCAACTTGTATCCAATTTATTCCGGGTTGATCGCCAAATTCTGCTTCAACGACCACACTACTTGTATACCTATTCACCTCACCATTGGCCATCCAGTCACTCCATGAAAAGATATTCACCTCTGTATTGGCCATACATGCAGTCACTCACTGTACGCCTATTTTCCACATCAATAGTCATATATAGCCACTCGATATATACATTGTACATATACATCCACACATGACCATCCACACGCTCATCAATGACCATCCAGCACACTCCAGGTACACATATACACATTATGACTGTACTGCCATCCCATGTACACCTATACACATTACACATAGCTGCACATATATGTATCCATTCACCCCACCCATGATCATACAGACAACACATGTATACATATATACACCCACCTGTGACAATTCATGCACACAAGGTATACCTGCACATCACACCCATGACCACACAGTCACTACATATACACATAAACACACATGTAGCTACATGTACTCTCGTTATTTACACAAACCACAGCAATGCCCATAAATCCACATTGGGTACACCTGTACTGGGTACACATAACCATATAACCATACAGTCAATCCCTGTATACCTATTCACCTCACACATGACCATACACTCACTCCGTGCATACCTATACATCTCACCATGGCCACCCCATTCACGACCAAATAGCTAATCATGTATACCAATTCACATCATTCATGACCATACAATAACTCCCTTTATACATATTCACCTCACCTATGACCATACGGTAACTCCATGGTTGCCATATTGACCTCCACCTGTATCATGTTGATAATTTTTTATCCTAATAGGCCAGAATAGCCACAGATTATGATTCATTTCAGTTCCGTTTCAAAGTTCTGCCCATTTATTAAAAAAATATATAGCCAGTATCCCAAAAGAGGTTCTCAGCAAAATTCCATAAGGCAACTTTAAAATTAATTTGTTATGCATCCTAAGGGAATGGGACAACCAGAATAGAACATTTAGTTGTCAGTTGATTGGCTAACATGCATAATATCCAAGTGATCGAGTTACAATTTTCTACATTTTCGGAACAGCAGAGAATAATGTTTGGGATATAGATAAAAATTTATTGCCATTTTGAGTAAATTGGTTAAAAACACATTAGTGTGACATTTAAAGACATATTTTGTACTTGTTCTGGTGCGTTAAACAGATCGGTTAGTATCCAGGCGCTTTGTCAACTGAAGGAATGTAGCATTCTACTTTTAACATTGCCGAAAAACTGAAGCAAATTGACCATTCCACTCCATAGAAAACATCGTCTGAACTACGCTCAATTGTAAATATTTACTAATCGATTCGGGACACATCTATCGGCGATAGACTAACAAAAACGATTTCGCCATCGAGAGTCGCTGCATTTAATTAATATATAAGAATGACGGTGTGTGTCAATTTGGATATAATATTTGTAAAATTACTACTTTGAACAAGATTATTGTCCATTTATATTTGATCACCATACCGGAGTGTTTAAGGTAGATCAAAAACAAACACCTTTCGTACCAATAATAGTTACATTTTACTTGAAATGTTTTTTGGTAAAAAAAATATATTTCCCACCTGCTCTGCCCTCAGTGTTTTGGAACCCCTGTGGGGCAAGGATAATTGGAGATAGCATCAAAATTTCTACCCTTTTGTGTGACACTACCCTCATCTGGGGGCCGGTCTATAATTGTATGTGGGCTGCAGGATAAACAGTGCTGGTATATTCTTTGGCACTGACTTACTGCATCCATGGGTTTCTAAGACTAGTGACATGCTTTTTATGAACTATTTTGTGTTGATCAGTTAACTTATTTGGGAAAGATTAACCCCTTGCTATCTGATTTTATAATTGAAATATTTGTGATTGATTGTGTTTATATTTCATGGCACAGTTTATGATGACACACCCCTGTCCTGTATTGTGAGGTTATTTAGTTGATTTGCTTAAAAATATTAATCCTGTCCACCAATTCCGTGACACAATGGTATAACTCAAATATTCTTCACCTGATCACGATCATTCTCATTAGCGCATTCAGGTTAGTCATGACATTCTTCACCTATATAGATTTTGGTATTGATTGACTGGTTTGGAAAATATTAACCCTGCATGTACATGTACCTCTATTGACCATGATATGGAACATATGCTATCCAAAGCAATACCTTATCTGATCTGTCTCATATTTATACATATCCGTGTACTGGTAAAGGATCATCTTCACATTATATGTGCAGTAATGCCCTAAATAATCGACTCTTAACCACAGCAGAATTATGGGTAATTTTTCAGGATTTAGTCGGAAATATGATTTGTTGCCATTCATCGGAAAGCTCTTACTGAGAGCCACATTTCCAACTAAATCCTGAAAAATTACCCATAATTTGGCTGTATTATTTAGGAGTCGATTATTTAGGGCATTACTGTAGCTGATTTCGAGTCGGTATTGTTGAAGGTATGGATTTTACATCTGCCGATCATGATTGGCCTCTCGTTCTGATAATGATTTAGGATTTCAGGAACATTTAAAGCTACATGTAGTCCAGGGATGGGGCGATTACATGACTAATGTATTTGATTAAAATATAAATACTTTTAAATTTGCTGATTACAAATACAACACAAATACTTTTCCCTGTTGATGTATTTGATTGCAAATACTATACTTTTCTAATAGTAATCAAATACATTTTGATTTCATCCAATTACTTTGCAATAAAATATTTAAGAAACTCATAGTTTAAGTTATATAAATAAATATCATAGTGTGCTATATTGTCAAAATATAGTCAACCTTAAAATTAAATAACACATGGACCAGATGGGACCAAAACAGAACAGAGGCTCTATTATGTGTTTAAAATTGGATGTAAATATTCAGCACAATTACTTCATTACGTCCTGGTAGTTAGACATGGGACAACAGTATAGGCAACATCATGCCACAATAAACAATCTCAAAACTAACTGAACCTTCTGCAATTTAGAATGACTTTAGTGTTGGCAGTATTAAATTATATGCCTTGTTCTCTATCAGCTATCTAAATCTTGTATCTGATCAACTGCATATTAATGCTATCAAATTTATTCTAATTAGTTGGTCCTCTTGTTGGCTGGTAAATTGAGTCCAATGTCATGTAGAAATCATTTAGAAGTGTTCATGTACCATTAAGGGTGAATATGGTGACGTTAGCCAGTCGTGCAGGATAAATTAACCCATTCAGGACCTCATTCTGCAAATGACAGACACACTATTTCAAGGCTTAATGAATCCAGTTCAGTGGCATCAAATCTTTTGAATTTCAAGCTGTGCTGAATTTAGATTTCTGTCAGAATTAAAAAATTAGTCATGATGGAACAGCTGCAGTGTACAGTAATGCCCTAAGTAATCGACTCCTTAACCACAGCAGAATTATGGGTAACTTTTCAGGATTTAGTCGGTAATATGGCTTGTTGCCAATCATCGGAAAGCTCTCCCCGAACAGCTACAACAGACTAGGATTCAAGATTCAATAGAGTTTATTTGGTACTGAATTTCATAATAATAATAATGTACAAACAGGACCCTGTAAAAGTTCAACTTATCAAGGCAGGACCTTTAAGGTAGCATTTTATCAATGTATATCACGTTGTGCAGTGCTTATGTACAAGAGGTGAAGTTGAATGAATACAGAATACAGGGACATGATGGGGATTGGGGGGCAGGGAGGGAGGAATCAACAGATTATATGGTCATTTCTCACATCTTTCAACGGAGGTAAAATATGGTTGATTTACTTTCAAGTCTTATGCTGTGACCTGTTTTGCCGATATGGGGCCCATAATCCACACTGACCTTAGGTAGCCAGTATAGATCATGGAGGCTTGTCAGTTAGATGTATGATCTGTGGTATCAATCTCAGTCCACCATCATTAGATATTTGGTAGGAAAAAGGTGTTTTGTGATGTACGTATGTTGATAATTTGTAATATTAACATGGAGAGTTGGAGATAACAATTTGATTGGTTTTCATTCAACTTTCAGGCTTCAATTAAATCAAATTAAATTAAATAATACAAATTATCCAAATTGAGTTTCAGCAGTGGAGACACCCACATAGAGAGGGTAGATGTATATGTTACATGTAAATGATAGCATGACAGAGAATACAAATTTCCCTCTCTTTTCAAGTATATATTTACTGCTAGAAATCAGTCTTGTGTCAATGTAGATCATTTATGAAAGAAATATCAGCTTTTAGATGAATATTTTGTCAATGAAAAACTTTTATTTTATTTATATTTGGATAAGTTTCATCAGTTTCTATTAGTTGCTTACAGTCACATGGCAGTTGATTCCAGAGACATCTATGTAGCTCCAGAACATTAGAGTTGACACTGGTCTTCAGCGTGATATAATAGTCCCTATTTAGTCTGTCTGAACTAATGTATCATGATTAAATCTTCTGATCTGCATCTTGTCTCAGTGGAATAAATTCGTGCTTGATTACATGTATTGATTTTATATCGCGGAGAAATGGGAGGATGTATCAGTGACAAGGCATGATCAAGAGAACATATCGTAATGTCAGATGTCAGGAAGTGCAGACAAGGCATTTTCATGAAATGTACTGATATGTGTATCAGTGAACTTAAATCGCTATGATTTTTAGTGCATCATGGTGTTCAATGTGGGTACTAGTACATTCAAATAATCACAGAAAGTTTGTTAAACCGCTATTACCTTGAAGAATATGACAAAATTGAAGGATATATTATTTTCATTATCTATAATTATCCATGCAGTTACGAGATTCCGCATGTTGAAATAATTGTTTATAAATATGCACTGTAAAAGTCTGTCATGTTTTAATTTTTCGCTGTGAACAATAACTCTTATAAAATACAGACACCATTGATCATGATCAATTGGTGGGCACATTTCTTGATTAAATTATTTTCAACAGCAATGGCAGCAATCAAGTCACCTTACATTGTTTTCTTGGTATTAAAAACAAAAGAAAACATTCAACGGAAAGCTCTCACTGAGAGCTTTCCGATGAACGGCAACAAGCCATATTTCCGACTAAATCCTGAAAAGTTACCCATAATTCTGCTGTGGTTAAGGAGTCGATTATTTAGGACATTACTGTAGCACTTTAATAGCACAAATTTTCTGGCAAACACCGTAATGGGTAAAATATTGACACCCCAAGAAGAAGATATTTTTAGGTGATATATGTTGATACGGTGTCTTTCGCATAGCTAGGTTGTTATTTGTTACTTGATCGGCAAATTTCTATAACTTTCTGTTCACTTTACGAACACCTGGAGGGCCTTTATGGTGTGTAGAGACAGTATACCCAGTATTTCAGCATTGTTATTCATTGCAAATTTGTCAAAAACTATTGTCAAATGTTCAAGAAATTAAGCCATGTCTTCCAAACTGGTGGATTCCTTGAAAAGCAAAAACACTTTAACCCTTCCATGACTGGAGATTCATGAAATTTTATGAAAACCATGTGCCAATGCATTCTCTTATTATATATGCGAGTCTCCCATAGGGATTTGTGAATTCAGCTGCAAATATGTTTTGATATCCATCCACCCAAATTATGCAGGCTCTTGACTTGTCAAGTTTGAGCTATTGCCATGGGTTGGCGTCTGTCGTCCATCTGTGAACAGTTTCCTTTGGCTCAGCTTACAGGCCGCATCCATCATCCTATCATCATCAAACTTCATGTGGATCTTCGGGGTGACCTCTAGATGGGGGCCATATATTTTTTCCAAAATTTGTTAAAAAATATGGCTGTCAGCAGGCATTTTGGATTTCAAATTTGAATCATCGGCACACGTACCCTGCAACCCACATTTATTGGAGAAATGTTTGAAAATTTACAGGATCACTCTACTCTTTGCATGACTAAATCCTTTGGTGTAACCTACAGACTACATCCCTCATCGGATCACCAACAAACTTCATATAATGGATCTTCAGTGTGACCTCTAGATGGGAGCTATTGATTATTTCCTAAATTTGCTATAAAAAAAACATGGCCACCAGCAGCCATCTTGGATTTCAAATTTGAGTCCATTGGCATATAGCCTGCAGCCCTCATTTATTGGAGAATTTTTTTCAAAATTTGCAGGCATGTTTCGGATCACATCTAGATGGGAGCCCTCCGGCATCCATCTTGGATTTCACTCTTTGCATGACTAAATCCTTTGACACACCCTACAGACCACATTCCTCATCCGATCATCAGCAAACTATCTGTGGATCTTCAGGGTGACTTCCAGATGTGAGCCATCAATTTCCGAAATTTTTTATAAAACATGGCTGCCAGCAGCCATCTTGGATGTCAAATTTGAATCCATCAGCACACTCTGCAGCCCACATTTATTAGAGAAATGTTTGAAATGAAAATAATTTCATCTACACAATACAAGCCCTTTACTGTAACTTTTCGACTTTCCTTCTTTATCATTCTATTCATTGCTCACCAAAAAATGTACTTCTTCCCAAGTTGAGCCTCAATGTCATTGACACTTTCATTTTGCCAACAACAATTTCAAAATATCAAACTGCATGACACTGGAACCTCAAATTTATAAGCAGTGTTACCAAAGTCATTGAATATCAGACTCTTCCGTGAAAAGTGCTTTAGTTCATTTTCTTCCTTGGATGGTTCTTGATTTTCACCTCTCGCTCTTGAAAAGTGCTTGAATTTAGTTTAATAAATGAAGATTTTCAACAAATTTGTCAATAATTGAAAATTTTGTTTCTTTCAAAATTATGAGATAACAACCCGTATTCATTTGGGGAGAATGTATACATGCCAATGTAGGATTTAAAATTAATTAATAACATATGATATTACATGTACTTGATGATTTGATATGGCTCAGTCCTTGAAAAGTGCTGCTCAAATATTGCTTGAATTTTGTTATAATGGAGTCCACTAATTAAAGTCCTTCTTGTTAATGCCTACAGTAATGCCCTAATATAAGTAATCGACTCCTTAACCACAGCAGAATTATGGGTAACTTTTCAGGATTTAGTCGGAAATATGGCTTGTTGCCATTCATCGGAAAGCTCTCAGTGCTGTGATTAAGGAGTCGATTACTTAGGGCATTACTGTACTTGGTGTAGGGTGCGGACAGTGAATTTCCACTTTCTCTCTCATTTCGTGCTGAGTTGCTATGCTGGTAGTCGCGTCGGGTTGTGGAGGTTTCTGTTTCCAGATTTGTGTGTGCAGCTTTTGTTCCCCTTTGTGAGTCGTCATCATTGGTTACTCTAGTGAGGGACATGTTGGTGTCAGGAGATTGATGTCATCGGATGTGGTTTGTAAACATAAGTGGACACCCTGTATATCAAATACCAGGAAACAAAACACATTTTCAGTGCTATATCAAGTGACGTGATCAAACATCTTCCTTCCAGGTACAGTAATGCTATAATTAATCGACTTCTTAACCACAGCAGAATTATAGGTAACTTTTCAGGATATAAATTAGTCAGAAATATGGCTTGTTGCCATTAATCGGAAAGCTCTCGGGGAGAGCTTTCTGATGAATGGCAACAAGCCATATTTCCGACTAAATCCTGAAAAGTTACCCATAATTCTGCTGTGGTTAAGAAGTCGATTACTTAGAGCATTACTGTATGTTTCATACCTCTCCTCCCAGAAAGCCATGTCCCTTTTAGTTTTTCCTCCTTACTTGTACATAATTGGGTCTTTGGCAAACATAGTTTTTGGTAACCTAAAGCCTCTTTTCGTTATGTTTATTTTTATACTTGAATTTGTTCAAAAGAATTTAGATGTTATATATCATTACATGTTATTTATAGGTGAAACTGATTGTATGCGTGTCAAAAGTGATGGATTAGAGCATAATATATAGTCGCCAGGTATATTTTGAACAGACGTCATTAATTTTGTGTGCAATATCGATTGAAGTTGTATCAATATGTGACTTGTCATTAAGTTTTCTGTACAGCAATATAACTGAGTAATGATGTAATGAAACTGCACCAGTAATTTAGTAGCTTTTTTTATTTATCAATTAGGATGGCATTCCATTTTGATGAAAAGTTAGATGGCAATATATTCAACTAAATGACAACAATGAACAGAAAGCAGGATATACATTGTCCCAAAGAGTCTCTTTGCAATTTTAGACATCTACAATTATCTAATATACTTAGGTATCCTTCAAACTCCCATGTAAGATCACATATGCTATATTATTATCCATCCCTTAACTAACACTCTTTCTGATTGGGCAAAAGCTGTCACATGATAATCTGGGAAAAAGTCATATTGGACTCCCGAAAGTCATATTGGACTCAATCGATTCCAATATGACTTTTTTTTATCGTGACTCCGTGATGTCACGAAGTAACTCTTTTGTCATTGAATGAATTGGTGAAATTGTGATGCACACGCAATACTCGTTTCACTTCCGCATTGAGTTTTTTTTTCTCTTCCGTGTTTACTGTTTAATTGTGATTTATGATGATCAAATACAGGCTTTTATAGAGAATCAAGTGCCGACAAATACCAAAAATAAGCACAAAAGTTTTATTCCCAAAATTTGGATAAACATACAGATTGATAATAAAAATGTCATACAATGTTGTGTACAGTACATGTATGTGTTTTTCTTGTATAAGTCCAGGTTGTGGTGAAAAGTCATATTGGACAAGACAGTAAACATACAGATGGATAATAAAAATGTCATTATACAATGTTGTGTACAGTATGTGTTTTTCTTGTATGAGTCCAAGTTGTGGTGAAAAGTCATATTGGATGAGACACTGACCCAGTACCAATGCATTCTCTTATAATTGCGAGTCTCCCATAGGTACATGTAGCCTTACACATATAAGAGAATACATTGGCCTAAAAATATTTACCCTGACCTTGTAAGCCAGTGCATTCTCTTATATATGTGAGGCTCCTGCACCAACACAGCTCCCATCATGAAAGTGTTAAAGAATCCATTCACATCACATTTAAGTTGATGAGTGTTTCATATTCAGGGCTCATATTTCATATTATTTCCTAGTTTTCTAGCAAATTCCATTTAAATTTTCTCCAAAGTGGCTACACGAATCCATGCCCACCTTGATGGTTCAGGCCCGCTAGGAGGAAAATTACTTTTCGGACATTATCCTTTTCAAGTAAAGAAAATATTGTAAAATATAAAGTCATGTATACACCTGTGAGTAAGCCCAGATAAGCCCAGTATAATTTTTGGCTTCCCAAAACATCATGGGGTGGTCCTCAAAGATAAGCCCACCTCTATTTTAGAATTTAGAGGGTGAGTATACATGTACATTGATGTCAGGTTAACTCTGAATGAAGATGACAAAAATTCATGCACAAAGCCAAAGATAGTATTACTCCAGCTAATTTCCATTGCAAACTTATTAATACTAGTTGCCCCATTATGTTTCACAAATTGCTGTGTTACAATATGTATAGTAATGCCCTAAATAATCGTCTCCTTAACCACAGCAGAATTATGGGTAACTTATCAGGATTTAGTCGGAAATATGGCTTGTTGCCATTCATTGGAAAGCTCTCGGTGAGAGCTTTTTGATGAATGGTAACAAGCCATATTTCCGACTAAATCCTGAAAAGTTACCAATAATTCTGGTGTGGTTAAGGAGTCGATTATTTAGGGCATTACTGTAGGATAATCTTTGTCTTATTTTAAATATGCATCTAACATAATAAAACACAAAACAAATTATATTCATTAAATAAAATAATATTCATAATGATTCATTTTACTGAGATCTTGCATGTGGGGGTCCTCATAATGAACAAGTCTAATCCTAGGTTTGTAAAAAAAATTTATTCAAACTCATCAAGTATAACTGAAATGATAAACATAACTTACTTAGAAATAAACATATAACAATCTCATCCATTTCTCTTATGCATTAAAGTGAACATAACAATTATGTAAAACATAGCATACTTTCATACTTGTGTAACAATAAGCATGTCATATGCATTAGTTTACTTTCAACATATTTAAATCAATAATACCATTATTTAAAACAATAATACCATATTTAAATCAATAATACTGGTTTACGGTAGTGTATTATCTGCATGACATAACATTTTTAGATGAGGCACCTTTCTTAGTGAACACATTCATAATCTGATTAGTTGTGCAAGTCCAATATATACAGTAATGCCCTAAGTAATCGACTTTAACCACAGCAGAATTATGGTTACCATTCGCTTCTCGGTTACATGCTTGCTAGAATGAATAGCCTCAAACAATTCCTTGCTATCTGTTATGCATTTAACTGGAACCGTTTTATCCACAATGCCTACAATAATTCACCAAGCAGCATACTAAGAGAAATACCATAATCATCACTCTCAGTCAATGTCAGAGTTTCCCTAAGCTAAAGTACTCCTTACCACCACCTTAACTCTTTGGACTGCCGTGCTGATGGATTAACCTTACCATTCTTTCCAACCAGCAAAATCATGTTACCACCTTGGCTGGCTCCATCAGTAAGGTTACCAAAGGAGGTATGGCTGAAAATAAATACCTCTGCTTCCGGACCAAGGTCCTGAAATTTTAGAATGATCTGCTTCGACTGGACCCTCTTCATAATCTTGTTCAAGATTTTCAGATCTCCATACATAGCATGAGCTAGTCTTCCTGACAGTGTGAATGAATTTGAAGGATGTGTCCGGTCTGGTTTGACTGCAGAGCCAGAGCAACTGACTAATCTTGGATCTGACCAAAGTTCTCTCTTCTGCATATAATGGAGAGTTCTTCGCTCTGTTCATGTCTAACTTGATATTCTCCAAACTTGCAGCATACTTTTCTGGCTGAGGGAGATAATCTCTTCATCCTGTGAAAGCTGCAGTCCTACATGTTTGTACATGTATCTGAATGAATCTTTGACCTCTTTGCCAACATTGAAGCTCTTTCTCATGTGGGTTTATATGATGGTGTGTTCAAGCTCCTTAGTCCATGCCAAAAGGAAGTCGTCAACATGAACTGCAATAACACCTCCAAGTCCAGATTTGCTATGCCAATAGAAGATGGCAGAGTCTACCATAGACTGTCTTCCACCACAAAATAGCAAATACTACTTCACCTTCTCGAACCACATTAAGGACATGTCAGCTAGCCCATAGACACACTTGGTCAGAAACCATACTTTGTTAGTATATTGTGCCTCTTTAGGTGGAATGATGAAAAATTCACGTTGCAGTTTTTCTCCCTGTATAAAGGCTGTTTTAATATCCATGGTGTTGATCTTCCACTTCTTGTGTGTCATTCATGATGGAAAGAAGCAATCTGAGCGAACTCTTCTCGCACGTGGGAGAATGTTTCTTGATTTCATCAACACATTCTTCCTCAAATCCTCTTGCAACAAGCCAGGATTTTGTCTTTATAATCACTCCGTCAGCTTCTTTCAGAGTATTAACCCATCTCGTTGAGATGCACTTTTGGCCAATATCATTAACTTCTTGGTACACAGCATGTTGCTTCCAGATATCCAGCTCAGCCAATTTGGAATGTTTAAAGTCGATATCGGTCAACAGAATCTCTTCCTGTTCAATTGGATCATCATTAAGAACACATCTGAAACAGTGTTAAGGTTAATTGACAGATGATCACCTTTCCTGTGTTGAGGCTCCACAAACTCCATATTTAATAACCAGTTCTTTTTGCTGGTAAATGCTTTCCTGGCTCTTCCTAGAATTACAGCCTAATTATACATGCAGCAACCATCGTGATTTTGAAATGTGATCACTTGATTCTTCTGTACAGTAATGCCCCAAGTAATCGACTCCTTTATAACCACAGCAGAATTATGGGTAACTTTTCAGGATTTAGTTGGAAATATGGCTTGTTGCCATTCATCGGAAAGCTCTAATTCTGCTGTGGTTAGGTAGTCGATTAATTAGGGCATTACTGTACATGTATACAGCATCACTTAAAATTTATACATTTTTAAAATAAGTTGACAAAACATCAGAAGTTTTTACATTCATCGGAAAGCTCTCACTGAGAGCTTTCTGATGAATGGCAACAAGCCATATTTCCGACTAAATCCTGAAAAGTTACCCATAATTCTGCTGTGGTTAACGAGTCAATTACTTAGGGCATTACTGTAGCTTAATGCGGTCAACTCTCGGAGCTGAAGGGTGTCTCGGAATCTCAGAGCTGAAGGGTGTCTCGGAAACCTCGGCACTAGAAGTTTCCTGTGAAATACTTTAAGCATCCCTATAATCCCATATCTGATTCGTGATCTGTAGAATGAATTACTCGCGCTATATCTCCAGTTTGTCGAGAACGACTGTCCCGTTCACTTGAGGAAGCGCTATCTATATCACCATGAGAATTAGTATCCATATCACCATGAGACTCAGTGTCCATATCACTATGAGAATCAGTGCCCATATCACTATGAGGATCAGTGCCCATATCACTATGAGGATCTTCTCTCATGTCATCACTATTGGACTCCTCTTTACTCTGAAATGTACTCAATGAAGCAAATTTGTTACATGAATTCTTGAGATCTCATTTGCCATCATCAGTACCTGAAAAGTCATCACACTTTACCTTTGGTAGGCATATTATTGGCAGCACTGTTTTGAAAGTCGATCTCTCTGAGAAGCCTACTCTGATGAACCCTAACATATAAAGTTCCACCATACCCAGCCATACTGCACAAAAACAACAACATTTTCATATAACACCTCGAAGGTATGTTTTGTGTCAAATAATTCTCAGGCCCCACCTACAGTAATGCTCTAAGTAATCGACTTCTTAACACCACAGCAGAATTATGGGTAATTTTTCAGGATTTAGTCGGAAATATAGCTTGTTGCCATTCACTGGAAAGCTCTCGGTGAGAGCTTTCCGATGAATGGCAACAAGCCATATTTCCGACTAAATCCTGAAAAGATACCCATAATTCTGCTGTGGTTAAGGGGTCGATTATTTAGAGCATTACTGTAACCCACAGATGATGGATGTATTCAGTATTTAAATGTTTATAATATGTTTTGTTGTGTTTGTGAGATAAATGGTAGCATCATCTCAGCCACAAGCCCATATCACAACATTGTCAGTTTTATTCTGGAGGAAAGGCAGCACTAAATAATACACTGGGAAATCAATACCACTGCAGAATAGATATGTCTAATTTTAGTACGCAGCAAAATGTCAAAACTTTTGTACCCTGTTGTTACGTCAAGTACATTGGGTACATTTCAGAAGTAATAATATGTTTTCTAATTTGGACCCAATGTACCCTGATATCTTTAGATTTCTAAGAAAAATAAAAAAGGTACCCATGCAGTGTAACAATAACTAATAGGTAAAGAAACAATAGGTAACCATGTGTACCCCATATACCCTGGGTTGTAAATTAGTAAAGGGAATATGTTTTCTAATTTTGTTCCCAACAGGGTGCAAAAGTTATGATTTTTTTCGGTGTACCAAAATCTGCCATATGTGACTGCACATAGAAATCAGATAAACCTGACTTGGATTCTGTGGGAGACTCACATATATAAGAGAATTCACTGGCACAGGATCTTTAATGCTGCACCAGCGCAGCTCCTGTCCTGAAAGCATTAAGTACATAGATACTGGTATCTGAAATATTTCAACAAAGAGACCCTTTGTACTAGTGTATTACTACATGTACTACTATATTTAAAAAAATGTCCTAGTTCCCTGCGCCAGTATGGATGCAGTAATCTTATCAGTGTTGGTGGTGTTATTGAAACATCAATGATAGTTAGCAAAATTGTAATTAATCCTCATTCTTAGACTATATTCAGTCTGTCGATGACCTTCAGCTTTGTTCCATACTAGTGGACTCGTATTTATGTCATGTCTATTGATTTTGTATGTGAGGGAATGGGACACAAATATGGTCGATACTGTAAATGTGGATGGCGTGAGAAACAGATATCTGTAAATACCAATATATCAGTTTATCCACCGCTCACTACTTCTAATGACTACATAAAGCCTGCCTAATAAACATTACGTTTATTATGTCAATGTTGCTTTATTAGATCTACGTAGCTTTATTAGGTACAATTTTTTTTTGTAGGTACTACTTTCATGACGTAATTATATATGCAAATTGTGCATGTACTTTGTAACTAGGGACGTCAACCATCCTAGATGACGTCATTGTGATATTAGAACGTTTTTATCGTCCATAATTCACTGTTATTGATACAAAATTTGTAAAAGGATATACATTTTTGTTCTAAAATATCTATAAATCATCAGAACAAGGTCGGCTTAGTATAACTGTAAAAAAGCCATCAAACTCTTTTGCTCTAAGCTACACTTTGGTTTGCCCACATCATAAATGCTAATAAGTTTGTTTGACTTCACAAATGTAAGGGCATCATCGAAGTAACGAATGATAAACTTAGGAAAATGACAGAATTTCCCCACAAAAGGCAAGATCTGGAGATTTGGCATCTATTGGACTCTTGAATCCCCCTCACACATATAAACTGTTTATGCGACAGCACTAGCTACATATTTTATATCTAATAAATACACGGCTCGAGTTATTCAAAGTGTTATTTTCATGTAAAATAAGGCTTACAATATCAATAATTTTAATATTTTTGTATTACCAGGGTGTACCAAATATAAAGCCCCAAATACATGTACATATAACTACTAGTAAGTCAACACCACCCAGGGATAAGTTTATAAATCTGCAAACTTTTAACAATTTATAAATGAAAGTAGTTCCCTTTATACCTGTAGGAAATGTTTAGATTATAAGTTCAACAAATTACCCTAGGCCGTTTGTTGAACTTATTATTGAACAATTCCAGTTAAATAGGAATCATTCTGTACTTTTATTCCACACCCATCGACGTGAGGCACATGTGTTCAACGGAATCCCAGCCATTGAATACATATTAGTGTATACCTCTAGTGGAATACAGGCCGGAACTATTCTTGTTGGCGTTGTCGCCAAGAAATATGACGTACATTATACGTCGATCATCTGCTTCCGGTGATCCCCCCATAATTACTGGTTATTTGTCAGACTTAAAATCACAATAAAGGTAGCTCTAGTAACAATGAAGGTGATATTTATGGATTGAACTTATCTGACTGAACGGTGTAGAATAAATACAGAACACAACTTGCATCATAATCTCGAATCTTTTATCAAACTCATTGCGGACGGCGTAAAGTTAAATATATCCTTGCGCCATCTGCAACTCATTCGATAAAAGAGTCTCGATTAAGATGCTCGTTGTGTTCTGTTTATATATTTGTATACTGTTTGTAATATCTGTATAATTTTGTAACTGAATGGGAGAATCCATTCAGTAAAGAAAGTGTTAACCCTTTCAGTGCCAGGTCCGATTTTTGTATCAACCCATATACCCTGTGCCAATGCATTATCTTATATATGCGAGTCGACCATAGGTTGCCTCGCATATATAAGAGAATGCATTGGCCTAACAATTTTTCATCATTTGTTATTATTTTTTACAATTATAATAATTTTTTCTTATATTCTTTAACTCTTTCAGTGCCAGACTTATTTTGAAGGTTTAGTGCCAGGGAATTTTACGTTTTTCATGGGCATCAAAATTATTACTATGAATACTTGGTGATAGTTTTGAGTTATAACATGCCCCTAAGGTTTTATCTAGTTTGTTTTTAAATTCGCTATAGCATGGTTAAGCATACCCAAACAAAATTCAACCCAAAAAAAAAAACATTTAAATTTTTTTTTTTTAGGGCCGATTTTACAGACCGTAAATTAGGGCCGATGAGATCGGCCCCTGGCACTGAAAGTGTTAATACATGATTGGTAATGTGAGAAATGTGGGTCCTGTCATGGTAGTTATAGTTTAACTTTAACTCTTCCATGACTGGAGCTTCCTCAAATTTTGCGAAAACCCTGTACCAATGCATTCTCTTATATATACGAGTTTCCCATAGGGAGTCTTACGTATTCAAGAGAATACATTGGCCTACCAATATTTACCTTGATCTTTAAAAAATAATTGTAGGCCAGTGCTTTTCTTTTACATATGCGAGGCTCCCTATGGGAGACTCACATATATAAGAGAATGTACTGGCACAGGATATTTAATGCTGCACCAGCGCAACTCCAGTCATGAAAGTGTTATTATACACAAACAGTATTCCTGCTGGAAAAATTGTAAGATTAAACTTTTATTCAATAAAATTTACACCACATCAGTTGTACCCTATCGGAAACACGACATCTGAACAAGTAAAGATAAAAGAATTTATACCTTAGGGATAGAATCACCGATTCACTGGTGTTATAAGAAAACCAAAAATGTTGGGAGTCACTTTTTCTGAAAAATGATAATATATATTCAAGATATAATCAATCTTTTAATACAACTGGTTGCTTGTAATTGCCACAACTTGATCATACTGATATTTCCGCATTACCGGTGCTCAGAATAAGCTTCTCAATGGTGTATAATATATGTTTTGATCCATCTCTAATTTTTACACCGAGTCAGTCATTTAACCCTTTCATGACGGGAGCTGCGCTGGTGCAGCATTAAAAATCATGTGCCAATGCATTATCTTATTTATGTGAGTCTCCCATAGGGAGCCTCGCATATATAAGAGAATGCACTGGCTTACAAGGTCAAGAGTAAATATATTTATCTCCCTATGGGAGACTCGCATATATAAGAGAATGCATTGGAACATGGTTTTCGGAAAATTACAGGAGGCTCCAGTCATCGAAGGGTTAATACTTTGTTCATACATTCCAGATTTCAGAGCTTTGTAGTAACTCATAACCATTTGTTTCTGTTTCAGCCGTCGGGTTATATGGAGCAGTCAGTACCATACTCCGGAATAGAGGATGTTCATATTATCTCCAGATGGGATGCTGGCCAAAAATTTTGTTTGCGTCTTTCAGTCCATGATGGCTCACTGCTGTTACAGGTATTGTATATAAATCTTGATCATGCCACACCAATATTATAGCATGATTTACTAACATTTGGGTGAAATAAGTATATACAGGCGGGAACAAAATAATTTTAAAAGCTCACCACCACCTCAACGATCGACAAACCGTGGAACTCTACATGAATATCACAAGATCATGACAATTTAGTCAAAATATTAAAACTAAGGTGAGGTTATTTCTTTCCATAAAAATCCCAACCATTGCTCACCATGTCAAGCATACACACCACATCACTGATTTATTGGTTAACACAGCTGTGTGGAGAATAACCAGTAAAGTCACATGTCTTTTGTTTGCAAATTTCCATTCTGGTCTCTTTTTCCAGTGGGACAGCATGGAACACTGAATCCAATAATAAAGTACATTAATGCTCTAAATAATCGACTCCTTATCCACAGCAGAATTATGGGTAATTTTTTAGGATTTAGTAGGAAATATGGCTTGGTGCCATTCAACAGAAAGCTCTCCGATGAATGGCAACAAGCCATATTTCCGACTAAATCCTGAAAAATTACCCATAATTCTGCTGTGGTTAAGGAGTCGATTATTTAGGCCATTACTGTACATAAAAGTTGATATGAGTGGATTGTTTCCCTTATTGGCTGCTCAGTCTTTGTTCTAAATGAGATGATTTGTCATCCAAGAATGTTCCCCAATGCAATCTTGATCCCGAAGATTGTTGCTTCTAATTATAGGTCAACACACAATTGATAAGTTTAGAAAGGTTTCTCATGTAATTTGATTATTCAAAGTTGGGTGACTCTTCCTAATATGTTTTTCACTTAATTAGATATTGTTATATATAGCATTCTCATTTCCAAATCTAATTAGTTGTGTGGTATGTCTGCTAATAATCATAGTGATAAGTTCATTTATGCCGATGGGTTCTCCAAGGACAGAGATGGTATGGTTGTTTTCTGGCCTCAAAAGGTATCCTTGCAACTACCACTTGGTAATTGGTAAACTGTCGCAAAATGAGTACAGCTCTACATTTTATTAATATCCATAAGGTTTAGTTTTCAGTAAAAATATGTATATTAATAAGAGCTTTTATGATCACATCGAAGAGGAACTCTTCACCTATAAATTTGTAATAATATTAACACTTTTCCGAGTGGTGTAAACATAGAATTGTACTGTTTCCCAGGTCTTTATGTAGTAACAATATGTAAATAAGAAGGGTATTGGAGCATGTAACATAACCTGGGTGCCTACTTTTCCATGAAATGCTGTTAAAGGTCTAATTTTGAGAAACTTCATTCTGACTATATGATTGGGATACAAGTTATACAGTAATGCTCTAATTAATCGACCTCTTAACCAAAGTAGAATTATGGGTAACTTTTCAGGATTTAGTCGGAAATATGGCTTGTTGCCATTCATCGGAAAGCTCTCTGCTTTGGTTAAGAGGTCGATTAATTAGAGCATTACTGTATACCAGTAACTTTGATTAGTTCCTCTCTCCCAAATGATTGGTAAATAATATCAACATTTGCACGATCAAACCTTGACAGGTAATGCTCGAATATTTATTGGCATCTTTTGGATTCATCCCCTGTTGATAACCATCCAGCCAAAGACCTGAGGCTTGACGTTGCTCTACTACTTTGATCTAACCAATATTGCAGTGCTGCTAGCCACATTCTTACTCAAGCAACGTCAAGTGGGATCTACATTTAGTATTGTTACCCAATAGTAGAGTTTTACTTCGTAAATCATTGGGATTTAGAAAAAACTGGTTAACCCCAAATTCACGTTCGTAACGCCACAACGAACTGTTGCCCGCCCTGAATGAACTGTTGCCCGGTTTGCAATCACGGTCAGCTTTCGTGACGTCACGAGTGAACTGTTGCACGACCCGAGCGAACTGTTGACTGGCTCCGAGCTAACTGTTGACTGGCCCGAACGAACTGTTACATGGTTTGGAATTTCCGTGACGTTTCGGATATTTCCGGTTTCGTTTTTTAATTATACCGGATTTCCGCATTGTCACTGTCACTATTAAAGAGTGTGATTAATTAGCAATGACCTGATTATATACAAGTAAATATATTGGGTAACAAAGCAATTATTTCATGTGTCTTTTGGGAACAGGCAAAATTGTTGTCCCTCGGTATCAGGAATGACTATCAAACTGTTGCCCTCGGGCCTTGGGCAACAGTTCGATAGTCATTCCTGATACCGAGGGACAACAATTTTGACTGTTCCCAAAAGACACATGAAATAATTGCTTACTATCAACTTGACACCTGCTGTCCTAACACTGTTGGTGACACCTGGGATTCCCTGTTGGAGACCTGGCAGAGACCCTGAGATTGGGCTTGAAGCTGCTTTAATTGTTTGCTAATCTAATGATTGTCTCAGTTCAGCTGGACACTGTTTAGTACTGAAAACTCATTCACCTGTTCTGTTAACCCTGTTGGTGTCACCTGGGTTCCCTGTTAGTCTTGGTCTTACTCAAGGGATATTTAGTGGGATCATCGTTTAGTTCTCTCAAACTTGACACCTGTGGTGATACCTACAGTTATGCCTTAAATAATCGACTCCTTAACCACCGCAGAATTATGGGTAATTTTTCAGGATTTAGTTGGAAATATGGCTTGTTGCCGTTTATCGGAAAACTCTTACTGAGAGCTTTCCGATGATGGTGGGATCATCGTTGAGAACTCTCAAACTTGACACCTGCTGTTAACCCTGTTGGTGATTCCTAAAGTAATGCCTAAATAATCGACTTCTTAACCACAGCAGAATTATGGGTAATTTTTCAGGATTTAGTTGGAAATATGGCTTTTTGTCGTTCATTGGAAAACTCTCACTGAGAGTTTTCCGATGAATGGCAACAAGCGATATTTCCAACTAAATCCTGAAAAATTACCAATAATTCTATTGGTCTTACTCAAGGAATATTCAATGGTATCACTGTTTAGTACTATTAAACTTGACACCTGCTCTGTTAACCCTGTTAGTGACACCTGGGTTCTCTGTTTGTCTTGGTCTTACTCAAGAAATATTTAGTGGGATCATCGTTTAGTACTCTCAAACTTGACACCTGCTCTGTTAATCCTGTTGGTGATACCTACAGTAATGCCCTAAATAATCGACTCCTTAACCACAGCAGAATTATGGGTAATTTTTCAGGATTTAGCCAGAAATATGGCTTGTTGCCATTCATTAGAAAGCTCTCAGTGGCAACCCATGTGAAATCCTTCTTCTCGCATGTAACCTTTTCAATCTATTACATTCCACTTTCAACAAATTTGAGGAGTTTTGGTCTCTGCCATTGTTGTAGGGAAAATCCGCAGTAAATATAGAACGCACAACGGGCTAGCATCATCAAATTCACCCTCTGGGAACCTCGTTCTGCTCAGGCGTCATATTCTGGGAAGTATCTATAGTCTCAAATTAACTTTGTTTTTAGTTACTTTTTGCCTTCTGTTCAGTTTCTATATCCCCTCATTTGCAGAAGATAAAATGCATAATCGAGGTGACTAATGGGTTGAACATCACCAAATTCAACTGGGGAACTTAAAACTGATTCTAGGTCTCCAATAGCAGAATGAGGTCCCTAGAGGGTGAATTTGGTGATGCTAGCATGCTGTGTGGGGTAGCATCACTAAATTCATCCTCTAGGTACCTCATTCTGCAAATGAGAGACACTATTTGCAGGCTTGGCTGATCCACTAAAATGCTTTCATAAATTGTTCAATGTCGGGGTAAAATTACAGTAAACATTAGGGGTGCGAGATATCACAGGTGCACCGGTGTATCGCGAATCAGAGTTCTACGATACACGCACCGGTTCCATAGCCAAAAAATCGTGCATCGCGATACACAATTTTGTTTATCTATTATCCATTATTCGTTAAAATTGCTATATTCACGCCGGAGAATAAGAATAAATACAACGGTATGCAAAGAAGCATGATCAAGTCGTTCTACTTCAAAGCGCTGATTAAATAGGTCAGCCACCTGTTCGTCGGTCATGCACGTGGGCGTTGTTGTTTTTGTGTAACGATTGATATACCATTGTCACCGTTGGCACACAGAAGAGTTCGTTCATAGAAATGATGTCGTCAAAAGGCTCAAAATGTATGTCGTGATATTCATTTGTCGTTCATCGGACTTGAACTGCATATTAGAGAATTAAATCATTCCCGTTAACAGTCACCGATACCCAATTGACATAAACGTGTCTCATCGCAAGACTCGTAGTAAACCACGTCAATACAGACAGCGTTCCGAACTTCTGACGTGGTATTTTTGGATTACTCCCCCTGGACTGTATTTAAATGAATTAAACAACAAACGTGGTATGTTTTTGTACTTGAAAGTCGTGTAATCCCATACGACCTTGGCCTTAAATAAAACATTCCAATGAACTGAAGTAGCTGGTATTGAAGGATTAATCAAATTAATGAACTATTAAATAATGACTATGATTGAATATATGTTTTTTTTCAACCAATTCATGAATTCCATATGAAGGGCTGCATCCAGAAATACTGGGCTATCATATATAGATATGTATTGTATCGCGACCCGCATATCACGATACATATCGTATCGCAACACTGGGCGTACCTCCCACCCCTAGTAAACATTACAATTAAGAATTCAAACTGGAAAGGTCCACATGTGTAATTAGGGTCAATCTACTTTGTCTCTGCAAATACTTGATCTGCAGTAAGCTAACACACATCTTTATAATGAAATTTGCCCACGTCTGTGTCTAGACGCACGCATCACTGCAGATGATAATATATCATAGGATTGTCAGTGACACCTACTGGTCACTCTTCAAGGTTCCAACTGATTTCTGTGTTACTCATTTACATTAATCGGGTTATCCTACAGCTCAGGTAGCCATTACCACCAGTATTAGGCATTATTTGGGACTCTCTTACTTACTGCGGTGCACAACTACTCATCTTAACCAACTGGTCCACATGACTTATTTCCTTGGGGGGATATAATGTCTGGCCAACTGGCACTTGTGTAATCTAAGACCGATTGCCTTTGTCGCAACTAATCTTGGTTAACACAACTATTTTCGGTTAACGCAGGACATGTGAATTGCCATTTGTGACCAATTACGGATGGGATGATACATCCATTCTACAGTAATGCCCTAAATAATCGACTCCTTAACCACATCAGAATTATGGGTAATTTTTCAGGATTTAGTCGGAAATATGGCTTGGTGCCATTCAACAGAAAAGAGAGCTTTCCGATGAATGCCAACAAGCCATATTTCCGACTAAATCCTGAAAAATTACCCATAATTCTGCTGTGGTTAAGGAGTCGATTATTTAGGGCATTACTGTAGTTCAGAACATGTCCTTTTTAAAAATGTCACTCAAGTCGCCCTCTAGACTGATTCCTGCATCAGATGCACACAATTTACTGTGCACCTACGTTAATTGAATGACTGACTGACCCTTGTAACATAAAATTCAAATATTATAACAAATTGGGAGCACTCTATTAATAAACTTGGAATCAAAAAAATACATTGTTATTTTACATTCTACTCTGGCTTTATGTAGTTCTGATCCATTACATAGGTCAGGATAATAGCACTGTTAAAAAAAAGTCCTAGAGAATCAACAGTCAATTTAAATCTTGTCCAAATGGCACTAGCATCGTGTTTTAATCGAAGTGGGCAATCAACATTTAGTTCAAAAGTTTGTCTTAATGTTTTCTAAAGTTGTGGCCCAAGCTTGAGTGGGACACATGGATTTGTTGCCCGCTTGAGACCTGGAATGTCACCCGAGGGCCCGAGGTTGACATTCCAGGTCGAGAGCGCCGACTAATCCCAAGAATCTCAAGAAAACGAGGGTGAGAACTCTTTTGTTATCCAGCAAAGGATTGCACACATGCTCAATGACAGGCCTACTGTTCAAGCGCATGTGTAGATTCTTCAATCCAGTTCGAACAGTTCATTTTATGATGGAATCCTCACTTTTAAGAAATCCATAATTTTTTTGATCAATTAGCACATCCATGGTTGGTGCTGTTATTTTTGTGTCATGTTTCTGGTCGAATGGGTGAATTGGTTTATCAAAAGACGAGTAAAGCAATATTTGGAAGTAGATCGAGTACCCATGCAACAAAATGCCCTGTTTTGTTTTAAATGCGTGTATTTTTTTTGTATTTATTAAATTTCTAGAATGTTAACATGTGATACTATCAAGTTATGGTTGTGTAAAACAAATTGAAAATAGACTGTTCTGCCACATACATGTATGGAAGTTGGAGGAACATATAGCTGAAAAGGAAAATTGTCAATTGATATTGAAAAACACATGTACAACATATGAACCTTGGTTGTGAATTTTCTGCTGTACATAGATATCGACTGCATAATAATATTTATCTATTTGTTTCACAGTAAAATGTCCAATAGGAACCTTACATCTTAGAATGGATTGATCTCAGTCATAAACCATTTATTCCCAACACATTTTAATTTCAAATTAAAAAAAAAAATGATGCAAATTAGCAAACACAACAGTTTGCGATTGTTACAAAACCATGGGGATTTCAAAAGGAATATTTTAGGAGACTCTTAGAGAGTGGTGAGGGAATTTCTGCACCGTGAGTATTTCGTAGTTCTCTGTTCAAAGGTCATTGCTGAGTTGGCAACAATTATCAAAATGTTACCCTCGAGGGTAACAAGTCGCCATATAATGCAACATCAGCCAATTAGAAAACAGGAGAATGTGATGAAGGATATTAACAAGCTGTCTTGTGACATAGTGTCATGAAACTAGATGCGCCCACGGCAGTGACATTGTCCAGGAATTGTTTTGGGATACCTGTTTCTATGTCGAGGATGTCCCCAAATAAATTGGGCATCCGTCACTCTGTTCTTGTCATGTAAGCTTGATAACTGTATTAAACAAGTGTAATCCGATTTCCACAGCAGAATTATGGGTAATTTTTCAGGATTTAGTCGGAAATATGGCTTGTTGCCATTCATCGGAAAGCTCTCACTGAGAGCTTTCCGATGAATGGCAACAAGCCATATTTCCAACTAAATCATGAAAAGTTACCCATAATTCTGATGTGGTTAAGGAGTCGATTATTTAGGGCATTACTGTAGCTTCTACTCCTGGATCTTGGACAATTATTTGAAAACCGGTCCAACCCACATTTTATGCCTCCTGGATTGTTAACCCGTTCATGACTGGAGCTGCCTGAAATTTGTTTTGTGCCAATACATTCTCTTATACGGCTATGCTCTAATTAATCGACCCTCTTTAACGACATTGACCACCAATATTACTGCGTTACTCGACCGTGTTGATGCGATCAGCATTATCACCACCACCACAGAGAGTGTATATTTCTGGCATGGCGTGACGCTGCATTGATGATGCAATTGTGAATGTCGGTCAGCGATTAAACCGTAATGTTGATTAAACTGTAAAAAATGTATTTATTGATTGGTATATAGTTAATGCAGTGCATGGTGATCACGAAAAACTGGACTGGGTGTAAGGCAGCCATGTGAAAAATTTATGCGGAGTACGGCGGTCGCAAAAAATTATTACTAGTACCGCAGTAAGATTTAATACCTGCGGATGCTGCATGTCAACCACTTGACCATGGTTGAATGGTGGTATACAAACTTATATCATTAATGCCCTACATTCGTGTTGAAGGGGTTGATTAATTAGAGCATTATTGCTCCCATAGGGAACCTCACATATATAATAGAATACATTGGCCTAGCAATATTTACCTTGACCTTGTAAGCCAGTGGATTCTCTTATATATGTGAGGCTCCCTATGGGAGACTCGCATATATAAGAGAATGCACTGGCACAGAGTTTTAATGCTGCACCAGCGTGACTCCGTCATGAAAGGGTTAACTTAGTGTCTATTTCAGGACGTAAGCTTGTTAACTCCAACAAACATTACCGGGTATCCAATTTTTATCAAATTTAGTTTGTGAGTTCTACTCATGAGCACACATTTTCTTATGCCACAACTTTAACCACTCTCTGATTCGTACCTCTTGTTAAGATTAGTAAGCAGTTAATGAACCCATTAATTGAAGTTGATGAAGTTCTGATCATGCAAGTAGAATGTTAATATTGGCAATTATAAACTTCCCACCAATCACTCCATAAACTTTTTATAGCTGCACATTTGTATAGTCTAGGGCAGGTGGTATTGGATTATATAAACTATCTTCTATAGAGATACCTACCATCCTTAGCTCCTGTCTTTTATTAGGCAATGTTTTTTTGATTTTGTGGTTTACAGATTTTTAAATAAAAAAATATAAACATAAAAATCTACTTCTTTAGTTTGTAAACTCCAAATTTTCTTCTGTAGAAGTCTAGAAAAAAAGAGTATATGCTGCTGAAGTTTTATGATATTATGTTAACCCTTTCTATACTAAATGGTTTCTCCCATTCAGTCATAAAAGTGTGCATAGTAATGGTCTATTATTCATTTGGAGGGGTGTTCAGGTATTAAGCAAAGAAGACAACAGACAGAAAAACAGATAACACAAGACCAGAATGATTCATATTCATTGTTGAACTTATTATCTGGATATTTTCTTAGGGAACTACAGTAATGCCCTAAGTAATCGACTCCCTAACCACAGCAGAATTATGGGTAATTTTTCAGGATATAGTCGGAAATATGGCTTGATGCCATTCATCGGAAAGCTCTCAGTGCAGTATAGAAAGGGTTAAGACATCATTTAATACTTTAGCAGTAGGTTTACTCCACCTTTTACAGAACTATGGGAATATTCAGCCCGACTGTTCATTGACAGAAGTACTAGTACCACATATATAGCGAACCCTATTTAAACATATAAATTGCTGTCATAAGTTTCCTTTTTTATGTTTACCCATACCATAGTATGGTAAACATAATGTCGACGTCCGGATTGACCACTCGTTGTCCGTCCGTCCGTCTGTCCGTCTGTCTGTCTGTCTGTCTGTCTGTCCGTGGACACTTTACGCATGGTGCGATAATTCAAATATTTTCTATCCGATCGGAACTAAATTTTGTATATGAGTTTCTCAGACCGTAATACAGATCGAGTTCGAATATGGGTTTGATCCGAGGTTTTTTTACGGAGTTATGGCCCTTTTTCAACTTCGAATTCACGCATGCTGTCATAACTCAAACAATTTTTATCTGATCGGAACCAAATTTGGTATGCGAATTTCAGAGCCCAAAATACAGATCGAGTTCGAATATGGGTTTGATCCGAGTTTTTTTTACGGAGTTATGGCCCTTTTTCGACTTAGAATTCATGGATGCTACGATAACTAAAAAAAATATTATCTCATGAGAACCTAATTTGGTATGTGAGTTTCTCTATCTAAAATACAATTCGAGTTCGAATATGGGTTTGATCAGATTATTTTTAATGGAGTTATGGCCCTTTGATATAGAATTCATCCATGCTTCGATAGCTCAACCAGTTATCGTCTGATAGGAACCAAATTTGGTATGTGAGTTTCTCAACTCAAAATACAGATCAAGTTTCAATATGGGTTAGAACCTGTTTTTTATACCAGAGTTATGGCCCTTTTTAACTAAGGATTGAACAGATTCGATATTTTTATGCTTATCATGTAGAACCATAGCAGATATATAACCCCTGTGATATCAGTTAGCACTGAGAGAGAGAATAGATTAACTTGTATTATTGGAAATTAGAGTTATTTTTAGCCATCATATTCAGGGCACTGTGGAAGCTGTAATTGGACAGAGAACCATCTGTTGTTTATTGTATTTCCATACAGCTCTCTGGTTTAGGATATCAATGCAGTGTTCCAGTGACATACCTGTACCTAATTTTATTGAGTTAAAATTGTTAACCCTTGTCATCAATTTTATGCTTTTGTATATTTTTCATGTAATCATTCTCCTATTATATCCCTTTCACTTGTATGGATTTTTGTGGTTAAAATGAACCCTTAATTCTCAACATTCCTTATACTTAGCAGAAATACCTTTCATCTGATATATCTCATTTTATTGAGATGTATGTAAATTTTGTATGTGAATTTCTCAGCCCAAAATACAGATAGATTTCGAATTTGGGTTTGATCCATTTTTTTATATTTTAAACAGAGTTATGGCTTATGGATTTTCGTGTCAGAACTGAAAATAGCTGATCACTATCGCCAAGGTATGGGTTAAACATCTGCCGATCGTGATCGGCCTCTCGTTATGTTTACCCATACCATAGTATGGTAAACATAGTGTCGTTGCCCGGATTGACCACTCGTCGTTCGTCCGTCTGTCTGTCCGTCTGTCTGTCTGTCTGTCTGTCTGTCTGTCTGTCCGTAGACACTTTACGAGTAATGCGATAACTCAAACATTTTCTATCCGATCGAAACCAAAATACAGATCGAGTTCGAATTTGGGTTTGATCCGAGATTTTGTTACAGAGTTATGGCCCTTTTTCAACTTAGAATTCACGCATTCTGCCATAACTCAAACATTTTATCTGATCGGAACCAAATTTGGTATGTGAGTTTCACAGCCCAAAAATACAGATCGAGTTCGAATATGGGTTTGATCCGATTATTTTTAAAGGAGTTATGGCCCTTTTTTGATAAAAAAAAAAAAAAAAAAAAAAATTATTTAAAAAAAAAAAAATTTGTATGTGTACCCATACCGTGTATGGTACACATAATGCCGACGTCCGGATCAACCATCCATCGTTCGTCCGTCCGTCTGTCTGTCCGTCCGTCCGTCTGTTCGTAGACACTTGCTATCCGATTCGACTACTTGAGTAATTTTTATCGGATCATGTTCAAATTTTATGTGCATGTTTATGATGACACACCCCTCACCTGTATAGTTTTTCGTATCGATCGGTTGATCGGTTTAGAAATGATTAACACTTTCCATCCATACCTGGTCATATTCTATCTGATGCCATCACTCATGTATTGTTTTACCCATTGTGTTCATATTTTATATGCAGGTTTATGATGACACATGGCTCACCTGTATAGTTTTTGGTATCGATTGGTTGATCGGTTTAGAAAATAATTAACCCTGCTCACAAATGCTATCCGATGTATCGAAGTCAAACAATTTTCTTCTGATCTGCCTCATATTTCATACCTAGGTCTTTCTTAGCACGTTCTTCATCTGTATTGATTTTGGTATTGTTTAGTTAACCCTTTCCACTCTTGTTTTTAAATAGAATTCATCCAAGCCAGGATGACTCAAACATTTTTCATCTGATCGACACCAATTTTGGTATATGAATTTCTGACCCCTAAATACAGATCAAGTGCGAAAATGGGTTTGATCCAGTATATATTAACAGGGTTATGGCCCTTTATAATTCATACCTCTTTTCCATGCACTATTAAATTTGAATAGAACAAGACCTAACACACACCTGTGTTATTGGAAGGAGATAATTTATTGCTTTGGACACAGTGACCTGATAGTTCCACTTGTGGCTGCAGACTTATAAACATCTGTCAAACTTTGATTGATGTTAGACTCTTTATTCCAGTTCTGTTCTCTGTTGAAACCATGCAGTTCATGGCATTATTGTTTACAGAGACACTGTTGTTATAACTTAGAAAATAATTAATACAGCATTCCTTAGTTCCATCATATGATGTCATTGAAAATGATTAACCCTCTGCACACATCATATGGTCTTCTGATGTTTTTTATTTGATCATTCTCCTATTCTATGTACATGTTGATGGTGATCCACTTTTAATTTGCATGGATTTGGGATTAAATTAACCCATTCGATTGACTCATATTATCTGATAGACATATATTAAATTATCACTTTAACTTTGAGCCAGGTTCAGTCAGTGTTTCAAGAAATGACCAAATGAAATTCATCATTAGAGGATATGTCTTATTTTGAAATTCCCTCAATTGCATTTGGGCTACAGGATAATATTAACAGTGCTGGGATTCTTGAGACTGACTTATTGTATGGGTTTCTAAATCCAATGACATGCTTTTTGTTGACTACTCTGTGTTTATCAGTTCATTAGTTTGGGTAAGATTAACCCCTTACTAACCAATTTGATAACTCAAATATTTCCATTGATTATGTTTATAATTCTGGCACAGTTTATGATAACACACCTCTAACCTGCATAGTGAGGGTCATTTGGTTTATTTGCTTAAAAATATTAACATCCTTCACCAATCCTGTTGACACAATGTGATAGCTAAATATTTTGTGCATGATTACTCTATAAATAATCACATCTGTGATAATCATGACACATTCTTCACCTGTATAGATTTTGGTATCGATCGAATGGTTGTGATAATATTAACCTTAACTTTAATTATATTTAAACTGTTCACAAACATATCTTTCTAATGATCAACTTACAAGAAAATTAACATTTATATCCAATCATTAGCAATCATATTTTATATCCAGGTCTATACATCCCTCACTTCTATAGTTGATCAGGTATTGATTGTTTTTTAGTGGTGAAATATTAATAGGTTGCTATGAATTTTTAATATGCAGCTGACACAAAATATAAAAAACCAAAAAATAGCAATGATAATAAAAAAAACACACAATATGTAATGTCTCATGTTCCAATGTAATAAATAGATAAATTGAGTTGCTATGATGTTTATCTAGCTAATTTCTTAACTATTTGATATTTAACAGCTATGGTGCTTCTCTCCGACTATGGATTGAGCTTAATTAGCCTTATAACTCTATAAGACATACATGTATCTGTGTTGGAGTCACTAATAGGTTGAAATCAAAGCCACGTCTGTTAACATTGTGTTAATGTGAGCAAGGTGCCCAATAAGTGTGATTTCACTTGTGAATTAATAGTAAGGTGTGAATTGTTTAAAGTTTTGCACTCATGAAAAGGATGGGGTAAGGATATATGAAAATAGCTCATCGCTGTCGCCAAGGTATGGGTTAAACATCTGCCGATCATGATCGGCCTCTCGTTCTTCACTGTCGTACTAAGATGCCATTTTTCAGTAGCGCTCAACAACAGTTGCACCCCCTTTACTTTAGTTAAAAATAAATATGGTGCATCATATGGTGGGGGGATATGTCAATATAGAATCATTGTTGAGAAATTGCAATGCTGTTGTCCTTATTTCACTTTTTAACCTATAATACAGTAATGCCCTAAATAATCGACTCCTTAACCACTGCAGAATTATGGGTAATTTTTCAGGATTTAGTCGGAAATATGGTTGCCATTCATCGGAAAGCTCTCACTGAGAGCTTTCCATTGAATGGCAACAAGCCATATGTCCAACTAAATCATGAAAAGTTACCCATAATTCTACTGTGGTTAAGGAGTCGATTATTTAGGGCATTACTGTATGTGGGTCAGCGTCGGGTATAAAATAAAATCTGTTTGTGTTATTTTATTTTGTAGTTGGAAGGTTTTGCATGTCCAAGCCACACAATAAAAAATGTGAGCCAGTGTCCCCAGAGGGTGAATTTAGTGACGTTGCCATGCACATTTGGCTAGCATCACTAAAATGGGTGCACATCACAACATCCACTTACCGTAAATCTGAGTCTTGCATGGTACGTCTCCCATAGCAGATGGGTCCATGCAGAACGTGGCCTCCAGAGGGTGAATTTAGTGATGCTAGCACACCGTGCAGGGTAGCATCACTAAATTCACCCTCTGGGGACCTCATTCTGCAAAAGTTTGACACCATATTCTTTAAATCTGGCCACACAATATAATAGTGTGGCCTTAGTTTTTATGAGGTTTCTATCTTGATCACCTGGTTTGTTGACTGCAAGCTTTAACATAAACGAGAATGATAGCTAGATTTTGATGTCTTCAATTGTCTTGTGCCTCATGTTTTTCATCTTGTTATCCCTAATTGTAGATCCCGAGAGGCGGACTTAGTACACTAGAACCGATTTATAGGCCATGTTGTCCCTAAACTTAAGCCACAGACAGGCATTATAGTATTATGAATTTATAGGGCCATTTCTTCTCTTTGCCTCACTATCAAGTCTGAGTTTAGTGTGTCTGTCATTTGCAGAATGAGGTCCCAGAGGTTGAATTTAGTGATGCTATCTCGCATAGTGGGCTAGTGTTACCTAATTCACCCTCTGGGGACCTCATTCTGCTTAGGCCTCAACTGCTGTGGGAGTCCTAAGATTGAAGTTCCCCAGTTGAAGTTGGTGATGTTCACCCATATGTCACCTCGATTATGCAAATTATCTTTGGCAAATTAGGCGATATAGAAACTTCCCAGAAAGTAAAAAGTAACTGAAAACAATGTTAATTTTAGACCATAGATATTTCCTAGAAGATGACGCCTAAGCAGAATGAGGTCCCCAGGTGGTGAATTTGTTGATACTAGCCTGCTTTGTGGGATAGCATCACTAAATTCACCCTCTGGGGACCTCATACTGCCAATGATAGACACACTAAACTCAGGCTTGCTCACTATTTTATTATTTCCTGCAAAAGAAAAAAATAAAAGTTAACTTGTATTCAATGGTTACAAAGTTTTATGAACCTATAAAATATTACTAAGTACATGCAATATCTACCCTCCCATCAGTTGCTGCTATTATAATCTATGTATCAAAACATATGATAAATACGATAAATACTTCTGTTCTTACCTCAATATATGCCCCAGACTTTTTCAAGTCATAGGTGTTGCCAATTAAGATAGAATTTTTGGTTCCAGCCATTCCGATCGTGGAAAACTTCGAAACTGGAACAACCTCTAATTATGTATAAAATGAAGTTTACTGATTATGGAGTATGTTTCGTTGTTAATTCTGCAACAATTTTGTAACTTGAACCCATCACACCAACAATATGGTCAGCCCTGAAATTAGAATGGCGTTTGTTTGAAGTTCATCAATGTCTATGTATTAAAAATTTTAAATCCAAGAGAATCGAGTGGAAGCTTTGTGATGATTTTGAATCGAATACTTGAAAGTTGCAGCGCCCTACATTATTAAGACCTGCATCCTAAATTACTGTAGCCTTATAATTACTTGTAGGTGCAGGTAGGTTAAGTCTGTAGCATCTGACACAAATTAAATAATTCATTTTCTGCTTGTCAATAAACATCTATATTATAGGCTGTTAAGCTAAGATTTCTGAATATGTTCACAGTAAGTGTTCCACTCTTGTAATAATTACTGTGCTCTTGCTATTGATTATGCAACTGTGAAGACAATTTGCCTGCTAACCTTTCAGCACTTATAAATATGTTTCATTTCAATACATGAATGTCCATAGAGGCCTAGATCATGCCATGAATCTCTACTCTGGCTATTTAAAAAGCCCGTAGAGATCATATTCCACCAGTATAAAACCTGGGAAAGTTTTGACAGGGAACCTAATTATATATTCGAAAAAATAACGTTGGGAATATATTTCTGAGTTAATATCTATTCCTTAATAAAGTTCTTCACTGTAGGTGAAGGTCCCAACTGGAAATTTCTCGATTTAAGCGACACTGTGAGCGATCTTGCTTTTCGTTACTTACAATTATGGAATTTCTCCTGGCTAATTAATTCCATGTTCATTGCGATATCAGCTCTCAAATGTCACCGAAAATCATGCAATTTCGAGCTGGGACTTCACCAACAGTGAAGTATATTATTAAGGAATAGATAATAACTAAGAAATATATTCTTATATTATTTTGTTTGACTTTAAAAGTTTACCTGTCAAACCTTCAAAAAGTTCCTAGGTTTTGTACTGGTGGAATATGATCTCTACAGGCATTTATAGCGAGATTAGAGATTCATGGCATGATCTAATGGAGGTTGGGCAACCGATCGAATCTCAAATCAAATCGAGTGTCCGATGTCAACATCGACATCGAATCCGAATCGAATCTGGATGGAGAAAATCATAGTTGACCACCGGATATCCTTTTAATTATTGTTCACTTTAATATTTTTCATAAAAGCTCAGACTCTTTTTCAAATATGAAACAAAGAACCAAGACAGAGTTCGCAGACAAACATTTTGTGACTGACATCGTTCACAACTTCTGAGCACAGACCTTGACCACTATAAAATGAATAAATACTACTAATGATTAACAACTCGACTACTCTGGTAGTGTATATATATGTGTAATAGTGTTTATTAATTAATTTGATAGTCGCCAATGACTATGATGGATTATAATGATTTCAGGACTGATGTATGCTGTATTATAAACAATAGCATTCATAGCAATGCATATGGACCATCAGGAATCACTGAACTAAATGGTTTCCCATAGGCGACAGTGTTAACGTCTCGGCCAAATTCACTGAATTGAAGCCTGCAGGCCATACCAGTGATGTTTACCCAGCTAGATTGACACCAGTTGATCATGAAAATGCACGAAAAATCATAGGTCATGTGTTTACTTTTAAAAATAAATCACCAAGTGTACGACAGGGCTATCCCACATCCAAATTTGATCTGGAAAAACCCAGAACTACAGCAGCTAGTTAAATAAATTTCCCGTTCACAAAAATCCATTCCCCCATTAATTCACCAGTTTAAATTATTTAGATATGATGTACAAATCAAATAAACGTGATGTCATCCTTTAATAATGTCTCGCATGTATCAGGTGAAGGTCATTCTTCAGTTACCTTCACCTTTAGCATTCCACAGTGTACTCGCTCCCCGACTCTGGAACACATTTAGCTCCCTGATTCCATCACATCACATTGTAATAATGCATTCCATTTGATGGGAGGTAACACAATATAATGACCATGTGCATTTCATCCCTGAATTTATAATAAAAGATGGCATTACACGGCTTTCTTTTTCATCAGAATGCATTTATGTGAGGGACCATCTTAACATGTTAAATATATAGGAGGATCATTGGATATTGTAATCAGCAATATGGGGGAATTAAAATGTTTAATATGCAACTAGGATAATTATGATGCAAAACACACTTGGCAAGTAAATATAGGTATGAATGCACGCTTAGATCGATTAGAAGAAATTATTGCTAACACTTACTATATAAAAGTATATAGACCGTAGATGTCATGACCTGTGTATTGTGATTATAGTCACTTATATAATATATTTTAACCCAACATTGTCCAAGAACCACCAGCGTAACATGTACTGGCATCCTCGAAAGGGTGACCGACTGCTATTGGACGTAATCGCATAACTACAGTAATACAAACTCTAAATTACATCATACACAGGCACCGACAACACCGACAGATGAGGAAAACTGTCCACTGCAGTAACTGCCCTGTCAATTGAGCTCCATAAATAACAAATTTAGTTGTTTGTCCCCATAAAAAGGAACGAATGGGCCAATTCGAAAATATATGAATACGGATAACCGGTTCGGTATCGATCCCGAATCTGGTCACCGATGTCGACACCGAATTGAATCTTCGAAGCTTCGCAGGGCCCTAAATGGAGGCCCTGATTTAACATTAAATTAATTAAACTATTATGGGAGGATTTGATGTTAGTGCATAAAGTACACACAGTATGAATCATTATTCCATATTTATTCATCCCTCAAAGAATTTATCATACAGTAATGCTCTAAATAATCAACTCCTTAACCACAGCAGAATTATGGGTAATTTTTCAGGATTTAGTCGGAAATATGGCTTGTTGCCATTCATCGGAAAGCTCTCACTGAGAGGCAACAAACCATATTTCCGACTAAATCCTGAAAAATTACCCATAATTCTGCTGTGGTTAAGGAGTCGATTATTTAGGGCATTACTGTATGTCTTCTAATATTTAAATCTCTTGTCATATTTCTCTCCTTATAACATTGTGATGTGAAGTGAATAAAGTTATTCAATATATGGGCTATATGTTCTTCTAACCAATATTAGGCAATTTCTTTCAACTCTTTTAATGTCAATATATATTTATGTAACTCTTCATGACGGTACTTGAAACATCAAAATAATTGCATAGAAAAACTTCATATTCATCAGTATGTGGTTAATTCATGTATCAATATAATGATGAATTGGCTTTGTTTTTCCGATAACACATACTCTGCAATAATATCACAATTACATGGCACTATAATTGTGAAAGTGAAATGATCACATCTTGTCACAATCTAATTATGTGTCCCCACAAGGCATATTTTCATGTTACAAGTTCGAAATTTATAGCCATAGTACAATATAATCATACCAATGATGGTTCTAATCTAAAAATGCCAATGAAATGGACTGTATATTTAAAGTCACATAGGCTTGACGAATAGGGGAATGACGTTGAGAATACCGCACAGATGATAAGTCAGTATTGATAAAATACTGATACTAAGTTACTTTCCGACTGGAAATGTGGAAAAAATGACAATGTTGGCATGGTAGCTGGCCTTGATACCATGCACTACCCTATATGATAATCCAAGAAGCATGTCACATGAATTAGACAAACTAAACCATATGAATTCAACAATACAATGATTGCTATTTATTATTGGGAATGCTTAAAAAGCTAAAATGTTAACAAAAATGCAACAACAGCTCAGGGTAATTATTGAGCCTATTAGAATGTGAATAAAATTAATGTGGTTTTCCGTTTTATAGATGTTTTCTGAGAAATATGTGATCAAATCTCACTATTTTATAAATTTTCCATCTGTTTTTCAGGCATACAATTCCTACTTTCGAGACCAGTGGCTTCATTCCATATGCTGGAAGGTAAGTGTTTTACTAGTATTTCATCACATGCACTGGATTTGTATTGATGTGCAAAAGTTCTCATTTATAGTTTCTTTAACCCTTTCATGATGGGAGCTGCACTGCAGCATTAAAGATCCTGTGCCTGTGCATTCTCTTACCTGTATATATGCGAGTCTCCCATGGGGAGCCTTGCATATATAAGATAACACACTGGCTTACAAGATCAAGGTTATTATTGTTAGGCCAATGTATTCTCTTATATATGTGAGGCTCCCTATGGGAGACTCGCATATATAAGAGAATGCATTGGTACAGGGTTTTCATAAAAATTTCAGGAAGTTCCAGTCATGGAAGGGTTAATAAAAGGTTCACTTAGAGCAACTCTCAGAGATACATCCCGCCATTAGCATTGAGAGTTATAATAATAATGTATAGCATTTGTAAAGCGCCTTTCCCATGAGGCCCAAAGCGCTCAAAGTTTTACAATTATTACCCGGATGAGCCTGAACATTCAGTAACCATCTACTGCTCCCCGGGGACAGGGGGGGGGTACAGCCGGGAGTATGCGAGGATACCATATGGCTAGCATACTGACAAGATCTTTCACTGCTCATTATCAGGTACCCTTGTAATGCATGGGTGGTGCAAAGCAGACACAGTACGAGCGACCTTGCTCAAGGGTCACAACTTGGCGCGAGATTCAAACAGTGTACAATCCAACAATTGCACATCGCTCAAGTCGGCCAAGCCACTGCTGTGTGGAAACTCATAACAGACCACCAGCCAGCCGCGAACTCGCCTCGCTGTGTTGACAGCGAAGACAAGTCTAACGCGCTAACCACTGGACCACGGAGCTCCACATAGAACTAAATAGAGCTAACTTCATTGCCATGCAAAAGAAGATGAGGAGCAGGTGCAATCCACCTGCACAAAAAATTATTAAATAGCCAAATAAATTTACTGCTAATGTGTAATGGTTACCTTATTGTTATGACATTTAGTTAATAACCCTCGTTTTGATTAAGATTACTAAGTTATCAAAGGGTTAAGTTGTTAAAACGTAATTTTTCTTTTCAGAATTTATTTTTCTTACAAATACTGACTTAGAAATACTGACACGTCATAAACAATTAAACTGTGAAACCTCTCTTGTTCTTATATCCTTTATACATGGCATGCAAATCCACTAAATTAGAACACATAGGGCGCAATGAGAGATTGCAGAAGGCAAACAATCCACGTGAGTTGTGCGATTTCGCCAATGATGCTGCCGCCATATTAGATACATTATCTAAAGTTTGTGGTGATGTCGCCTGCAAAGTTGATGTTGATTGTATTGATGTAAAATTATGAAGATAAAAGGAGTATCAAATTATCAATATAATAAATGTCTTTCAACTAAAGAAACATGCCTGCAAAGAGTGTGTCTATCATTTGCAGAATGAGGTCCCAGAGGGTGAATTTAGTGACGCTATCCCACACAGTGGGCTAGCATAACCAAATTCTCGCTCATTCTGCTTAACCCTTTACCCAACAAACCGGCCAAAACCGGCCAAATAAAGCTTCAACATTCTAAAATATCTTCGGTCTGTCTCAATAGAACCATACAAATATGGATATCATTGGAACCGGCTCATTGACCACATTGTGATGGTTATAGTTATGCCCTGTGCCAATGCATTCTCTTATATATGCGAGTCGACCATAGGTCGCCTCGCATATATAAGAGAATGCATTGGCTTAACACTTAACACTTTTTACCATTTTTTCTTACATTCTTTAACAATTTTATAATTTTTAATGTGTTAAGCCAATGCATTCTCTTATATATGCGAGGCGACCTATGGTCGACTCGCATATATAAGAGAATGCATTGGCACAGGGCCCTTCTGTTGGGTAAAGGGTTAATAGGCCACAACTGCTATGGAAGACCTAGGATCAGATTGAATTTCCCCAGCTGAAGTCCGTGTTGTTCACCCATTTATAGTCAGCTCGATTGGTCATTTTATCGTCTCAAAATTAGGGGATATTGAAACTTCCCAGAAGGGAAAAAGTAACTAAAAACAATGTTAATTTGAGACTGTAGATACTTCCCAGAAGATGAGGCCTAAGCAGAAATAGACATTTTATTGAATTTTTTATTTGAACATTTCCTAAAGGAACTACTCGTCACTCGTCGTTCTTGCAGTGTCATATCTACGATTTTGTTACGCCGAAAAACATCTATACTTTTTTTATCCTGTTGGTACGTTGAGTGCATTGGTTACAACTATAGATTGCCGTCATTTGTTGATGTGTGATTATTATTATGACTGATGTTTGAGAAAATTTTACGAATCTCAAGGTACTAGTGTAAATTGGGTTCAAATTGACATCAGATATTCATAGACTCAATACGAGATGTACAAATACGAGATGTACAAAGCTTGTGTATTATACACATGCATATCCAGGGGTATACACCTGCAAAACTCGTTTGTTCTTTTGTAATGACAATAAATACATTGCCGGTGTATACATCCTCATAACGCATTTTGGGGGGTGTGTCTTTTTACCGGATTCCGGATTCCGGATCCCGGATTTCGACTCGGATTTAGGTGTCTTTTTACCGGATTTCGACCCGGATTCGGGTATGAATTTCATGCTTGTTTTTTCACACATTTAACCCATTAAAAGCCGTTTCTGACACGATTAAACCAATATAGGGCTGTCGTGCTCATTCAAACCGATTAAGCGTATTTAAAGGTACATATCGTGCCCGGATCAGCATATATTCTTATTTGTTCATATAGACACGGCGGTTGGATTGATTTTACGTGATCATGATGGCATTTAAGGGAACACACCATGTCCGGATCCGAATTAATTATCTCGTAAGTATTGATCATATTTAAAGGTAGATATCATGTCCGGATCCGGTTTTTTTCTCTCTCTTTTTGCCATATAAATTATCGTCTTTTTGATATATTAAATGTCACGTGGAACAAAGTTATAAGTTTATTTTGAGACGTTATACTAGGCTGTTGGATTGATTTCACGGAATGATTATCGCATTTAAAGGTACACACCATGTGCGGAACCGAATTAATTTCCACGTATTTACTGATAATATTTAAAGGTACAGATTATGCCAGGATCCGGATTTTTCTTCTTATAAAGTAATGCTTATTTAATACAATAAATGTAAACTGAGTCGCGTGGAACCTGGTTCCACGTGACTCCGCTGGCATTTAATGTATAAAATAGGAGTTAATTTATAAGTGAAAGGAGAACAATCGGGATCCGGGCATAATCTGTACCTTTAAAAATGATTAATAAATACGCGATAATTAATTCGGATCCGTGCATGGCATGCACCTTTAAATGCGATCATCGTGATCCGTGAAGTAAATCCAACAGCCTAGTATAACATCTCAAAATCAACTTCTAACTTCCTCTTAACTCAGCTGACATATAATATATTAAATAGGCGTTAATTTATATGGAGATTTTTTTTTTAAACCGGATCCGGGCATGGTCTGTACCTTTAAACTAGATAATCACTGTATACACTGTAGCTGGCTGCAACGGGATAAATATGCTAGCAGTGTTTTTATAACGATTCGGGCGGCCAGACTATATAATCACTGTATAAACAGTAGCGGGCTGCAATGGGATAAATATGCTATCCATGTTTTTATAACGATTCGGGCGTCGTGACATAAAACGCTTAATACAAGTCGTACATCTATCTCACTTAAACCGGCTTAAATATCGAATTTACAATAGTAATACTACTAGTATCACAAATATAATCGTTTATAATCGAACTGAAACAATAAACCATTTAAACTGCACCAGGTTTTTTTTGTGGGCTGGAGAACAAAAAATCTTCACAAAAGCAAGTCAATTTATTTCAATCCGAATGATATTACTGTTAAACGCAACCTGTGCCATGTTTTCGCGGGTCTGAAATGTCTTTTAATGTGTTAAACATGGGTTATAATAAAAATAAAATTGAGATCAGGGTTCGGGTCGAAATTAGAAAAAGACACATAAAATCCGGATCCAGATCCGGGCATAAATTTTGTCTGTAAATGGGCTCATTCTCGCGTGAAATCAATCCAAGCGCCATGTTCACCGTTTCCAAATAAACTGAGTTCCGCGTGGCTCAGCTGCCATTTAATGTATTAAATACTTTATATGAAATAGAAAAGAACTATTCGTATCCGAATCCGGGAATGATCTGACCTAAACATCAACATCTATAACCTAGTTCCTCGCGACTCAGTTTACATTTATTGTATTAAATAAGCATTACTTTATAAGAAGTAAAATCCGGATCCGGGCATGATCTGTACCTTTAAATATTATCAGTAAATACGTGGAAATTAATTCGGTTCCGCACATGGTATGTACCTTTAAATGCGATAATCATTCCGTGAAATCAATCCAACAGCCTAGTATAACGTCTCAAAATCAACTTATAACTTTGTTCCACGTGACATACCGAATCCGGGTCGAAATCCGGTAAAAAGACACCTAAATCCGAGCGCGAAATCCGGAATCCGGTAAAAAGACACACCCATTTTTGGGTGATCTGTCATCCGTATGCAGTTGAACACAATCATTGTCTTATAAGTCCTGCACATCGTGACCCAGTTTTGATTAAAATTATACTCATAATGCTCCACGTACTGAGACTGATGAAATTGGGTATAGGTACCATTACTACCAGCAGGAAATTCCAGGAATTGGCAGCCAGCCAATCGCAATATCATCAGTAAAGCGATGTAACCAATCAGGCGATAGTTGCAAGGAATCCCCAAGACTATGGGAATTTCTTCAGCTGTTCGTGGACTGGTAAACCCTGCCCAATAGCTAAAAGTAGTGTAAGAACTTTTCCGCCGCATGGCTAATTTCACACAGTGTTTACAAATTAAGAATTTATGACATCCAATTAAACACTAGCTGAAAGCATATATAAAGAGTCCAGAATTGACCAATATTACCTAACATTTCCAATAGAATTGAATATTATCAAGAATTTCAACATTTAGTACCGAGCAATCTGAGGTAGATTTCACTTTTGGATTTGGCTTAATAGGGGTTGAAATAGAATAAGAAGCCATGTTTTTCTTTTGCGAAAACGAAAGTCGTTTGTGGAAACAAAATCGAATGTACCTTATGTCGATCAAAACTATTTTAAAGTAAAATGTGGCAGTAAGTGACGTCATACTGCAGGTGTTTCTGTAGAAATTATTTATAGCGACGGTAATGCGACAAATAGCAGATTTCGTCAGACTCAGTACGTGGAGCATCATGAGTATCATTTTAATCAGAACTGGTCGTGATTAGAATGCACGGTCATTTCATTGACTGTATATAAGGTCTATGTAACTGTACCAGAAATCAAAGCGTCTATTTTAACAATTAACCAATTATCATGAAATGTGACCCAACAGCTACACGACTCAACAATCAAATTGTTAATCTCAATGCCAATCTAACACCCCGAGGTCAACAAATGATGATCCGATATATCCAACAATCACACCAGAGCAAAGACAATAATAATGGTCAGCCTTGGCTACAGTAATGTCCTAAATAATCGAATCCTTAACCACAGCAGAATTATGGCTTGTTGCCATTCATCGGAAAGCTCTCTAAGAGCTTTCCGATGAATGGCAACAAGCCTTATTTCCGACTAAATCCTGAAAAAATACCCATAATTCTGCTGTGGTTAAGGAGTCGATTATTTAGGGCATTACTGTACATGCACAATGGCACAATACACAAACAATACTTTGCATGTGAATTGCTTGAGTTTATGCCTTGGATATACATGTAGGAATAATACACAAGCTTTGTACATCTTGACGCTAAGTTCAAGCCAGTGGATACCAGGGTACATATCTACAAATATGAAACCTTTTGAAGAATGCTCAAAGTCCTTTTTTTGGGGATGATTGTTGTATGATTTTAGTATCTAGAAGGTCTCATTAATTTTCCTGAACAAGTTAGGTGCATATGTCCTCAGCACCACTTTGATGGTAAAAACTAATCTAAATATAACTTGCTTGTACCGTCATATCTACAGACATGGGTGGAGATTGCTTGATTATAAATTAGCCCTACGAAGAATATATTAAATGATACTATAATATGGATTCAAATATTCATATCATTATCATTTTATATCACTTTATTGCAATTTCAATATATATTGATATCTCACTCCATGTTTTAGAGCCTTTTTAATGTCTGTTTTAGTATGTTCGCCCATGCACCGGGGAATATACTTGAATTTTATATGGTTGATGTAGATATGCTAGTATGCATTTGTAAGTGTGTTGTGAAGGAGCCGATGATTGAATACGTGAGTTGCGTGTTAGATAAATGTACTTTATTATAAACAACATAGTGTGTAGTCGATCTAGGTGTCTGTCTTTAAAATCATCTTATTGTTTGTGTTTCAATAAAAATTAATAATAAATAAAAATAATTTTACTCGACAAAGGCGACCAGAATGGTCGGAAGCCAGTATTTATTAGCCTACTCAATTATAAAATTATACATTGGAATGGTCTGTTATTCATCTGGAGGGGTTTTCACGCAAAATAAGCAGACAACAGATAATACAAGTACAGAAGGAGTCACATTTATTGGAGGGAACAGAACGTTTGTTGCATTTATTATCTTAACATTCCTTAAGGGATAACTACTCATCAATGAGTATTTAGTATAGAAAGGGTTAAAGATAACAAATCTTCAGGTGTATTGTCTCATATATTCTTTAATTTACGATGCTCGAACAGGCTCGAAGACCTATTTTTGTATTATCAGGGACGTGGTGGCAAGGGGGTGGTGTTGGTGTCTCACCCATAATTCTGCTGTGGTTAAGAAGTCAATTATTTAGGGCATTACTGTAGTTTGATTTCCTAATTATAATTAGTGGGGAAATTGTAAATTTTTTATCAACAGTTGCATATTTACCTACTTTGTACCTACAAAATTTTTCTAAATTAAATGGCCATCAGTTGCAAATTTTCCAAGGGTAGGGGCATCAGGTTGGAAAGCTTAAGGTGCTAATTGGAAGAAAATTCCAACCAGCGGAGGGGGGGGGGGGGGGCGAGAGCAGTGCAAATAGAAATTTGGGAACTTGACTGAGAGAACTTTTGGTCTGGTTCGAGGGTTGCGAGTGCAGTTGGGTATTTTAGTGGCAGGGGAGTGCAAATAGAATTTTGGGAACTTGAATGAGAGTTTGGTCTGGTTCAAGGGTCGCGAGTGCAGTTGGGTATTTTAGTGGGGGGGGGGGGCAGTTCAAATAGAATTTTGGGAACTTGTATGAGAGTTTGGTCTGGTTCAAGGGTTACTAGTGCAGTTGGGTATTTCCAGGTGGACACACCCCCTCCCAACCGAGACCATCTAGCCACATCCCTGTGGATGAATTTAGTATATGCTTCATCCACTTCCTGTATAAAGTGGCGGCATGTGTCCCAAACTCAACTTTGAAGAGAAATTAATTTTAATTTATAATTTATTTACAGCGTCATATGTACAGATGTGAAAAGCTATTGAAGAATGCTCGAAGACCTGAAGTTGTAGTCAAAGAAATACAGGTATTGTTCAAATTAACAAGGCTAGGAAATTTAAGTATTGTCAATGTTAATTAAAATGGACTTAGTTTTCTCTGCACCTGTTTTTTCCCCAGCTAGAATAGCCATGCGCAGCTTTCATTAATATAGATTTAGTTTTCTTCATCTTTGCCATATAGTGACATATGTTGGGATAGATTTTTTGCAAGACAAGGTTTAATTCCTTACTTTTCATAACAATAATAAGGCAGCCATTCAAATTAGGAAAATGTCTCATGGCAAATTTAATGCTGTGGAATGTTAGAGACCACATGTTGCCACAGCATTTCACATGGCACTAAGCAATTGCCGTGGCCAATACGAGGACTGAATAAGGCCACAATTATAAAATAGTCTGGTTTACGAACATTTGGGTTTCGAAAATAGTAGATGCAGGATGGAAAAAGATTTAACTAAAATTATGCACCTCAACAAGTGACAGCTATTGGAAATAAACATAAATTTTACAAGAATTTAGGAAACGTTTAATTAAATATACATGTTTTATTAAAGATGCATAATCCGAATTAATGCTGCCAAATGACTATTTCTTTGGCTTCGGGGGTGAAAAATATATGATTCGAGTCGAGGAACCCACCCATCAAAGCTCAAGAGTGATCAGATATCAATTTTTTAAATTTGTTATTTTTCGAAATGTTTAATTATATGTGGCCCAGAAACGAGTCGTCAAATCGATTGTCTCAGACAAAATTGCGGATGAAGATGGATAACTCTGAAATCAAGCTGTAATACAGCCAAATTTCGTGATATGAAAGTGATAATACAGCCATATTTCGTCGAACAACATGTTGATAAATAACACAAATACATATAGTTGACGAATGTAACTTGATTATACCGGTATGGGGATTGTCTGATCGGATTGAGTACCTTTAAATCCATACAAGTAAACTAAGGCATTTATTCCCATAGGATAGGATATTTTATTTACAATATACACATGAAAAGTACAAATACAAATATATTTATATTTCACTTCTAAAACCAAACCAAGCAAGCACAGAACAAGTGACCTTGCTCAATGTTCACAAATTGGCACAATGTTTGAACAGTGTACGAACTTGACTGTCACATCTCTTAATCCAACCAAGCCACTGTTGAGGGAGGGAGGATTTAATAGTCCACTGACGGAAAGATAACTTATGTTTTAATACAAGCTGAAACCTCTAACCACTGGACTACTTAGCCCCAACAGTGTAGATTATATAGATATGGGCAAACACCACATATGTGGTTATTGATGAAATTTGTGCTGCACTGCATTACAATTAATCAGACAGTTTTCATCAGTTATCTTCCACGATGGTCCTCAGGGACATGGAATAATGTAGTAGACCCTAATCGTAATTTCATCGTAATTTGTGTCAATTAGGTCCATCGTAATCCAACATTCATAGTGTACAAACCAAGGATCCACCATCTCGCAGTTTTAAAACCCAATAAAACATAAGAAGCCTTTCCTTTGTGCTGTTGAATGGGAGTGTTTAGTATTTTACTGATATTAGGCCAAACAAAAAACGATATTTGATTCTCAGGCAATTTTTTGGAAAATCAATGAGGGAGCGAGGGTTTTATTTTTATTTTTTATTTTTTTCTGACCATAGACTGGCATAGTAAACATTGGTTATTATACCTTCCCAGGTCCAGAAAAATGTAGGGAGAACTTTGTAATTGATATGAACTAATATAATCTGATATAACGAATGACAAATTATGACATTGTACTACCCAGACATCATATAGGGATTTACCTAGAATGATATGTATATTGATATGATTTTAACATCGGCACTATCATTTTTAACAACATGCAGAACTACATATCCGTAAAGACAGTCGAAACGAGAAGATAAAGTGATCTTCCAAACCATCATAGAAAGTCTTGATTCAATTATTCTGCTGACTAACTAGAGACTGTATATGTACCGCAATGGATGATAGACAATAAAACTTCAAATAATCATCATAAACATCACCAAAATACACAGTTGTAAAACTGTATTGTGCTCCAGTTTGAGTACCTTTGATCGCAATAGTGCTGCAAGGGGAAAACTCTATCAGAGCAGTGTTAATTACTTACTGCGCAAAGGTCAAATATCTAATGTCTTGCTGATCTTTTACAAAATATTTCAACACATATGACCAATGGGGTTTGGAAAGCCTGTGGTGACAATATATCTGATAGTTATCGTTGCATATGGTCTTTTGTTGAATAGCCACATATACACCATTGTATTTAGCTCTTATTCGATATCTGAAACATAACCAATTTCCGTGTGACAATTTCCTATTTTCATGTTTCCATTTACAACTACTGTGAAATCCAAATCGAAATAAAATGGTCCAACGAGGGCCATTTTTTCGATGATGCTATGCCTGAGAATCAAAACCATTTTTGTTTTTGGTATTAGCCATTAATAGTATGTGACGCTGGGGAGTACTTCACTTGATATACTATATTTCATCATGTTTATTTTCATCCATAAAATATTGCCTCACGCATGTCGATTTCAACGAAACTCGTAGAGTTAAATGTCATCATATAGTTTTCACAATTGACCGAATTCGTGTGAACCTGAATGTGTCTTCTGCTTTGTACATCTAAAATTATAAAGAAAAAATAAATAGACTTTGTTCTTATTTTTCATCATTAAAAAATGCCCAATAACGAGAATTTTCATGTTGAAAACATTGTTATGTAAACATTAACTACTACCATTTTGTCAACAATGGCAATTCTGATTCAAATATTCAGTTGAAAATCTTTGTTTTGCAACTGTCTAATATATATATAAATTGAAAAGACCTTAAACCACCTATGTATCTCAATCATTAGGGTAAAATAGTACCCTTTTCTAATCCAGTTAATATCCATTCAAATTTCCAGTACAAAATATGACAGTGTGGGGCCATGATGAATTGATCAATTACTCGTGATATATGTTTCTATAATCGCCGGCGACAAAAACAAATGGTTAATGTCACTGAACTTTCTATTTATTTTGTTCGATTCAATGTGAAATCTCTGTACATCGATAGTTATACACAGACTTTATATGCCACGGAAAGACTTATTCAAGTCATTGAATTTGAAAAATCCTATCCTGAATTTTCTACAGCAAGGAACAATAAAGACCGTTCCTTGTTAGTCTATTCCTGGTATGAGAAAATAAACATAGTTAGCTCAATTCTGTCAAAAAATTGTAAACAGCAAGTATTTTCTGAGTATATATAGTATTTAGATTGTTATTTGGAGTATTTATTGACCTGTACTTGGAAGTTCAAATCAGCCATGCTCGTTTAAGATATTTTGGGCTTAATTTTGAATAGATTAACAGAATCACTCAATATTTACTTTAAATCTATAAATCTTCTTTGAGATTTCTCATCTCCCAGCATGCTATTGGCACTTCACCAGTCTCCGTTGCTATTTATGGTTAGGAACTTTGTTGGTACATGTTATTTATATCTTAGGGACTAGATCAATAGAAGGCCATCCATTATGTGTGAACTTATTAAGAAGAGATCCCTTGTCTGTATATAACAACTCGATTCCATCAATTCAAAAGCCTAGGGGTTGGGTATATTTATGTACTATTGAACTGATTATCTATGTCTTAAAGCTACGGAAGGTGTTCATGTTGGGTACAGCTGAAAAATCATAATCATTAAACCATTATTACCAAAGAGAGCATGATAAAATAGAACAAATCTGTTGTTATTTTCATTATCAATAATTCTTCAGTGACGGGATTCCATATGTTGAAAGCAATATTTGTATACAATCTACTGTAAAAGCAGCCAATAATTATATTTTGGACTTCGCGTAAAATGTGCAAAATTATAAATTTCTGTTAAAATATCATTACGAAGAAAACATGGAGAAATATATAACTTAGTTCTTATATTAATTATTGATACATGTAGCTCTCTGATAACGAAATTTAATGTTTTGAAACCATTGTTATGTAAACAAACTGTTACAGTGCTAATCGCTTAGAAAGTTAAAAAAAAATGTCTAAATATTATTTTTGGAATATACTTCAATGCTTTGACCTTTTCCAATGTTTACCATCAAGTTCTAATTTAAAAACCTTGGTATCTTATCAAACTAATTGAGCCCCCCACTAATCAAAGAAAAATCTGTGATATACCCAATAGTATGTTGCATGCCAGATGTTATTATATGCCTGTATGACATCCTTGCCTATACCAACTTGTCACGCTATTGTCAATTGTTCATTTCCTTGACAAGTCTGATCTCCATTTTATGGTTCCGTAATTGAATTTTCACTTTTGATCTACAGATAAAGCAATATCATTGGTTTATTGAAAATTATATTTGCCGCCATTTAAGAAATAAATACACGGTGTAGAGGTGTGTATGGTCAAGTTGTACCACAAAAAACTGATTGTAGGACGACGCGTAGCGGAGTCCTACAATCAGTTGTTTGTGGTACAACTTGACCATACACACCTCTACACCGTGTATTTATTTCTTTTGCAATACGACTGAAAGTTTATGGTCACAATTCGACTGAATAGTCAACGAAATGCTGCGCTTTTTCGGTCTCAGGTGAGAAAACATTTCGTGGTGTAATTCGTATTGGGCGTACTCCATTCTTTGCATGGAGTACTCTGGTAATGTCTTGTCTTGTTATGAAATTCCCCCGTTGACTTTTCGAGGCACCTCTTCTAGAAATAATCGTTGTGATTGGCTAAAAAACGATGTGTTTTCAGCGGCGCCCGTGCGTTTCATTTAAATTGTACAGGAAATACGATTGGGTCATTTCTGTTTTGAACGTTGTTGGGACAACATGAATATGATCATCGACTATGGACCATTTTCCTTACACAAAGCGATCTAAATGATCTAGTTTACTAAACTAATCTTATTTCCCTTCTGTACTGGTGAACAAACGCTTTCATTTTCAACTTGATTCCGAAATATCGAATATGATCGAGATTCGAATCGACGAATGCACAGCCCGGCCCCATGGATTTATTTTGTCATTTAATATACTCATTAAGTAACTTTCTTTGGTCGTAACATATATCAATATACCATAACATCATTTGGACCATATTCATTGGCAACCAAACTGGTTTCAAGCGACAAATCGCTAGAAAATTCGCAAGATTGTCAAGATGTAGCAAAATTCAAAGGGATACGGGTGCGGGTGTACTCCGTTGATGCCCCGTTTGCGCGGAGTTAGAAAAGACGGGAAAAGTCGCGTGCGGCGATCTGAATAAACCGTTTTTTTTCGTGGTACAATTGGAAAAAGTAGAATTGTACCACAAAACTGGAACGAGATAGCCATGGTAACTCGGGCCACTGGCCAATCAGGACATGGCTTTTAAGCATAGTTAGGCAGGGTCGTATTACAATTATATTTACAGGAAATTAAAGATTTCAATTTCATCCTACCGGTATATGTTCTTGACGAAGCTTGATTATAAGTGTTCTTGCAGGGATATTTGGCCTAAACAAAATTTTAAGTGACCTACTTGTTTGAAAACATGGCAAAGCATCCTGATCTATGTAGATTTAACCTTTCCATGACTGGAGCTTCCTGAAGTTTGCGAAAACTCTGTCCCATTCCAACACTCTTACATGTATATATGCTAGTCTCCCATAGGGAGCTTTGCATATATAAGATAATGCATTGGCCTAACAGTATTTACCTTGACCATTGTAAGCCAGTGCATTCTCTTATACATGTATATACAAGTTTCCCTATGGGTGACTCACATATATAAGAGAATGCACTGGAACAGGATCTTTAATGCTGCACCAATGCAGCTCCTGTCACGAAAGGGTTAACTATATGATGAAGGGATGACATGTTGACATATTGATACTTTTGCTTTTCACCTGCATTTTTCTACACCAAAGTTTTCTTATCTTTAATGGAAAAAAACAGTAATATCCCCAATCTCCCAGACCAATACATTGTAATTATAGGTCTGGTGATTGTTTGACCCGATCACCTGTGCAATCACACCAGTTTCTGTCGACAACTCCGATGTTTCACTGGAACAAACAAATTATTTATAGATTAACAAATATGAAGTCACTTGATTGATAAATATTTAATCACAATTTATAGACATTCAGGGAGCAAGTTCGTCTTTGTTTGAATACATATATATGGATACATATATACAGCATCACTTAAAATTTATACATTTTTAGCTCAACTTACTTTGTAAGTTTGAGCTATTCCCATGGTTTGGTGTCCGTCGTCCGTATGTGCGTGTGTCTGTGTCCGTGTATCCGTCAACAATTTCCTTTGGTGCGGGCTACAGGTTGTACCTTTGGTCTGATCTTTATGAAATTTGTCATGAATGTTGATATTGACATGTAGATGGGAACAAGTCATTTTGGGGTCATCTGGCCAAAAAACATGGCCGCTGGTGGCCATCTTGGATTTCAAAATTCAATCCATTGGCGCGGGCTACAGGTCGTGCTGTTCGTCTGATCATCATGAAATTTGTCATGGATCTTAATATTGACATGTAGATGGGAACGAGTGATTTTGGGGTCGTTCAGCCAAAAAACATGGCCGCCAGCAGCCATCTTGGATTTTACTCTTTGCATGACTAAATTCTTTGGGGCGGGCTACAGGTTGTAGCTTTGGTCGGAACTTCATGAAATTTGTCATGATTGTTAACATTGACATGTAGATGGGAAACGAGTCATTTTGGGGTCGCTCAGCCGAAAAACAAGGCCGCCAGCAGCCATCTTGGATTTTACTCTTTGCATGACTAAATCCATTGGCACAGGCTACAGGTCGTACTTTGATCAGATCATTATGAGATTTGTAAAGGCTGTAGATGGGAACAGGTCATTTTGGGGTAATTCGGAAAAAAAACATGGCTTCCGGTGGCCATTTTAGAATTTACTCTTTGCATCAATAAATCCTTTGGCACACCATAATCACCACATCCCTGATCCGATCATTATGAAACCTGTCATGAATGTTGATATTGACATGTACATCTAGTCTTACTTTGACATTTCAATTAGCACCTTTCCTATTCCTCCATTTACTGTCAGCCATTAAATTATTCCCATACCTAAGTTGAGCAACAGTGTCATTGACACTTTCATGTAAATAAGTTGACAAAACATCAGAAGTTTTTACAGGTTCTGGCAGTAATATCCCATAATCCCATAAACGTATCTGACATTTTACCTTTTCAAAAGGGTGGGTCGGAAAGATCTGATCTTTTCGATGTCGAACGTAGCAGGGCTGGTGGTCTAGAAAATCCAGGAGGGCTATTAATAGCCCTCCTATATTTTCCTATAGCCCTCCTCAACTTTTACAGTTATGATTTATTTTACGTGAGTTACTACTGCCCTTAGTTTGTCTATTTTTGATGTTGTTTAACTTCATCTAAATTAATTTTGTTAGGAGGAAAAGAAAATGTTGTGAATGTCAAAACCCCCCACAGTATGGTATGGTGAATATTTAATTTATGTTTTATATGTTATGATAATTAATATGAACCACAAACAAAATGTAAGAGTGTTTGTACTCAACAATTTGTCAGTCGGTGTCCAACCCATGCAACGAAATTGGGTGAGTTTGTCAATGTTTAAAGCAATTTCTATGTTGTGTAATGTTACATAAAATACACAATCTAGTAGCATATTAAATCCAGTATATTTACAGTTGAATTCTTGCAAATGACCGCTTTATTTGTCAGAGTAATCCATATTCCACCACTGATTACAAGTTGGCATGACTGCATTCGCAGATTGCTGGTTCTAGTGGTCAAGTCGCTTTGTATAGATTTTTACTGGGTGTTTGCAATTGGGGACATAGAGAATAGTTTCTCAACTTTAATATTTGAATAACAATATTCACTTGGAGACATTAGCTCATTATATTAAAAGATTGTAAATCGAAGCGAGAAAATGAAATGACACCACCAATTTTAGTGCTATACAATTTTATCTGATATGAACTGGAAACGGAACAAAACGTTGAACTCAATCGAGAGAGTGACATTTGGTTCTCACTACAGTATCCACAAACAGATGTTGATTTTATTCAGTGAAATATATTGTAAGCTCAATCTTATGAAGAGAAATAATTTTTTTTTTTCTTAAAATGTGTGAGGATCGATCAAAAGATCCGATTTACGGAACAGTTCATTCTGGAATTTAATGATTCCGCCATTTGACATTACCATCAGTTGCCGACATCAGTCATGCGCACACTGAACAATATATTTCTTTACGATTTTGATTCTATAAAAAGCCCGCTTGGAATAATCTAGGCGGGGTTTAGGCGGGCAGCCCGCCTTGAGATTTCCAGGCCTGACATAGACTCATAGAGTGAAGTCTGATGCGGGGTGACTTCACCATGACAATTCATTCATCGCGACTTTCAGGTGCTTAATCGTGATTACCTCAAACCATCATTCTCCATTCAATCACAATTTGGTTCTTAAAAGTCCATGCAGATGGTGATGCGATTCCTGCGTCTAAATATTCTCGTGGATTTTCGTCACCATACATTGTCTTCTCGTTTGTTTTTCATTTTCAAAATGGCCAATTAATACTAATTTAAGTGTACCATACATTTGTAGGCGGAACACGATGTTCACCAATACTTTGAGTTGAGTGTTTGTTTTGTATGGTGTGAGAGTCTTTTGCTACTAATATGTAATGCTCTTGCACTGCGATTATAATTCAATCTCTAGACATTGAAATAACCTTGCAATGTTGGTGGATTCCACATCCACTGACCTCGTCTATCTCCATCATTGAAAAGCCAGAAGCACCCCAGTAAACGCTTCATTCGTTTCGTGATGCTCAATTAGAGCAAATCCTATTCTTGCGATATACGCTTTTGTCACGACACCATGTGAATGCCTCAGTGATATTATGTTTGTTTTATAAGTGAGTGTCGTACACAGAAGTCGTCTAGGTTGTGACAATCATGTCACCATCTGCAGGGGCTTTTAATCTTCTCGTGCCACAATGAAGTCTTTGTTGAACATATACTGTGGTCACAATAACATATGTTCAAGAAATAAAAACTCATGTTATTATGTAAATGGTTTGTTCATCCAATCACTTTCTGGTTGATGAGCTTTAATAGTTTCAATGAATGAAATGAAGTGAAATTTTTGCATTTGAACTTGTGACCATAATTTCCAGTTAAATATAAAGGGTTTTTCATAAATTTTAATCAATTTTATCACACAAATCAATACAAAATGCTATAATTATTGGGAAGAGTAATATCTTAGTCATAATGATGTATTATAATCTTAACTTTTATGTTAACCCTTTACCCAACAAACCGGCCAAAACCGCTCAAATAAAGCTTCAACAGCCTAAAATATCTTTGGTCTGTCTCAATAGAACCATACAAATATGGATATCATTGGAATCGGCTCCTTGACCACATTGTGATAGTTACAGTTATGCCCTGTGCCAATGCATTCTCTTATATATGCGAGTCGACCATAGGTCGCCTCGCATATATAAGAGAATGCATTGGCACAGGGCCCTTCTGTTGGGTAAAGGGTTAAATTATGCGTAGCTTATGCCGTGTAATTAGGAGTAACTCATATTTGTTCTGTGTTTATTTATGCTTAGAGATTAGAAAAGTTTCGAACTGTTACAAAGTCGCAAGGTCTAATGAGTTTGTATTCTTTTGAAATCATGAAAACATTGTGATAAAAATATATTTTTAACATTAAATTACTACTTTCAGTTGTCAACTCCTGTGTAGTTCAGAATAAATATGTTTTCTATGGAATAAACAGGGTTACTTTCATAATTGTGATATTTTATTTCCGTCATTGGTGATTTTAGATGATCGGGTAATTTATGCTCTAAGTTCGCTATAAAAATGTATAGGGAGAGTGCTTCAATGTAAATCAGTATTATCCCTACCAATTTAACTAGCTTGTTTACATCCAGTTCTCAGATTAAAACACAGACTCATGGGCTATTGCAGTACTGAGTCTGGAGAATTTGGGGGGAATTTCCATTACCACTAGCAAGCATTGTGTCAGTGTCAGCCAATCACAACATCTATCAATGAAGCGATGCAGGATAATGCAGACATTCAAGCGATTATTGGTATGCCTATACAGTGGAAGATTCACCACATAGCTAAAAAATAGCGATATAAACATTGTCTGTCACATTTAATATTTCGCACAAAATTAGAGATAACAACTACTAATTAAACTCTAAAAAAAATACATAAGAGTCAATAATTGACCAGAATACCTAGCAAGGAGATAAAAGTATGAATTTCCAAAAATTTCAACAGTTAACCCTTTACCCAACAGAACGTCCCTGTGCCAATGCATTCTCTTATATATGCGAGTCGACCATAGGTCGCCTCGCATATATAAGAGAATGCTTTGGCTTAACACATATTAAAAATGATAAAATTGTCAAAGAATGTATAAAAATATTATAAAAATTGTTAAAAAATGTAAGAAAAAATTATAAAATTGTTAAAGAATGTAAGAAAAAATGGTAAATGCATTCTCTTATATATGCGAGGCGACCTATGGTCGACTCGCATATATAAGAGAATGCATTGGCACAGGGCATAACTGTAACCATCACAATGTGGTCAATGAACCGGTTCCAATGATATCCATATTTGTATGGTGTTATTGAGACAAACCGAAGATATTTTAGGCTGTTGAAGCTTTATTTGGGCGTTTTTGCCCGTTTTGTTGGGTAAAGGGTTAACACCTGTTTGAACTGGGCGGATATACAGGATATATCTGTCATTCATAAATATATTTTGTGCGCTGTGGCATCATACTGCATGCATTGGATGCAAAAGGTATTTATAGTGACACAGAGCTAATGCTTGCTGGTGGTAATGGAATCCCCCTCCAAATTCTCCAGACTCAGAACTGGTTTACTTCGAAGGAAACTTGAACCAGGAAATGGCAGTCTTGGTTTTATTATATTCCAGCTCAAATTTGTTCTGTCTCGATATAATTGGTTCATGCATTTGTTTGTCATTGTTATCTGACAACATCATTCACTATATGCATGAACATGCATTAATATATCAATGTTATTTGAATAATTAGGTCTCAAGCTGATATCAAAATCTTCACTATTCGTGCACCGCAATGCATTTTATGCAAAATGTCTATATCTGCTCCGGCTAACCATTGTGTAACTGACAGGGACTGCAGGCAATATACCTGACCATAGCAATTACCATTTGCATATTTCTGCATTGATATATGTCAAATAATTTCCTTCGAGCTGTCATTTAACCCGGAGCAGTTTCATAGCTGCATGTCAGGTTGTCAGGTCTTGTCATTTAGGCTATCACTTCATTTCCTTTAATTCTTTTTGGAAGTCTGTATAAATGTGCGATTGAAGTGTACATTATTGATTGCGAAAGTCTGAATCGCTGCAAAATTTTCTCTTCAATTGACTGGCCTGGGGCTGCAGAGTCGCTTCACTGAGTTTATCTTGCTATCATCTCTTGAGGTATTATGTTGTGAATATATGGGAATATTCCCTGACGTGACATTCCTCTCTTTATCATCAGATATCCAATTTATATTAGAGAGTCCTGGTAGACTTGTCTATAAGCATCAAATTGGAATCGAGCTAGTAAGACCGAGTGAGCACGTGATTTAGTTTACAGGTGCCGGAAGTGTATGGAATGCTAAGTGTCAATGAGAAGCTATAAGATAAAGATACATTGCCAAGCTATACCCACCCCCTGTCAGTATAATCTTCTCAGGGATTTCAACATTGTTCATTCACCAGAACCAAGATTCTTGTAAACTCAGGTCAACGCACATGCAATATGATATTTGACATCAACAACACCGGATGATCACCATAGCAATAGAATGGTATTAACTGTTTTCTCTGGATTAAATGTCACCAGCATGAGTTCAGTGATATTTTTAGATTATTTTATCAGACAGCCAGAGACAACACTTTTAATTTAATGGTCTTGTGAGAGGTGAAAATCGGTGAGCTGGTAGACCACTGTGGTAGAGATAAGGTACATTGGTTGAAAAATCTAATATTCATGGTCTCAAAGAAATCCTTCCCTAATGACAGGATAGTATTATTGGTCGAGTTCTGTAATAAACTCGACTTCGAGATGGTTTGATGAATGACTGGATGTCTGTCCGTCCATGTCGTAACATTTATAAATAGCGTGATATGTATACTTTCACAAACGTAATCCAACTTTGACCAAATTTGAACCTTGACTTCTACTCATGCTTCTACTCATGAATCTCGAAAACCAGTCCAGCCTCTTTTTTTTGCAGGAGTTATATCTCCTGGCAGGCCTCAGCTCACAAGGCGACTCGGGCGAGATTGTCGCCTTACTGTCGCTGACTTCGCCATATCGTCGCTCTAAGGCGAAATCGAAGTCGCCTTCAATTTTAGGGGGAATTTTTTTTTTTTTCTAGTTTTTTTCGGGACATGTCCATATATAGATGAATTGTGGCGGCCATCCCAAAAAGAAACAGACGATACAGAGACAAAGACCCAAGTGTTTAAAATAAAAAATAAAATATGACCTATTGTTATGTGTTGTTATTCAGTCGCCATTGTTCCCTTTGCGGTAATGAATGTTAATCACGAATGTTTTGACACGCTGAAAACACGATGAGATGTTCGCATCTGTGTTGTTAGTAACTTGTTACTGACCATCGTGAGCGTCACAAATAAATGTTTTAATTAACTTAAAAGACCGTTGTCCCGCTTTTCAGATATAAAACAATTACGACATTATCAGAGTTGTACCAGGCGCTTCGGAAGTTCGTTTCGGTAACGCGTCAGACTTTTTGAAGAGACCGCGTCGGACTTTTTGAAGAAACTGCTTCCGTAAATAAAATAATGTCAAGTTTATTGCTTTAATCGGATTATACCAGTGATGTTGGCATTAATTAAGGGAGGCCATTAATTAATAAAAGCTTTTGCAACTCCTTTGTTAGTTAGTCCTTATTGTTAGCTCAACTTACTTTTGTAAGTTTGAGCTATTGCCATGGCTTGGCGTCCGTCGTCCGTGTGTGCGTGTGTCCGTCAACAATTTCCTTTGGTGCGGGCTACAGGTCGTGCCTTTGGTCTGATCTTTATGAAATTTTGCATGAATGTTGACATTGACATGTAGATGGGAACGAGTCATTTTGGGGTCATTCGGCCAAAAAACATGGCCGCTGGTGGCCATCTTGGATTTCAAAATTCAATCCATTGGCGCGGGCTACAGGTCGTACTGTTCTTTTGATCATCATGAAATTTGTCATGGATGTTAATATTGACATGTAGATGGGAACGAGTCATTTTGGGGTCGTTCGGCCAAAAACATGGCCGTCAGCAGCCATCTTGGATTTTACTCTTTGCATGACTAAATCATTTGGCGCAGGCTACAGGTCGTAGTTTTGATCGGAACTTCATGAAATTTGTCATGGATGTTAACAATGACATGTAGATGGGAACGAGTGATTTTGGGGTTGTTCGGCCAAAAAACATGGCCGCCAGCAGCCATCTTGGATTTTACTCTTTGCATGACTAAATCCTTTGGCGCGGGCTACAGGTCGTACCTTTGGTCTGATCTTTATGAAATTTGTCATGAATGTTGACATTGACATGTAGATGGGAACGAGTCATTTTGGGGTCATTCGGCCAAAAAACATGGCCACTGGTGGCCATTTTGGATTTCAAAATTCAATCCATTGGCGCGGGCTACAGGTCGTACTATTCGTCTGATCATTATGAAATTTGTCATGGATGTTAATATTGACATGTAGATGGGAACGAGTCATTTTGGGGTCGTTCGGCCAAAAAACATGGCCGCTGGCAGCCATCTTGGATTTTAATCTTTGCATGACTAAATCCTTTGGCGCGGGTTACAGGTCGTACCTTTGGTCTGACCTTTATGAAATTTGTCATGAATATTGATATTGACATGTATATGGGAACGAGTCATTTTGGGGTCATACGGCCAAAAAACATGGCCGCTGGCAGCCATCTTGGATTTTACTCTTTGCATGACTAAATCCTTTGGCGCAGGCTACAGGTCGTAGTTTTGATCAGAACTTCATGAAATTTGTCATGGATGTTAACAATGACATGTAGATGGGAACGAGTGATTTTGGGATTGTTCGGCCAAAAAACATGGCTGCCAGCAGCCATCATGGATTTTACTCTTTGCATGACTAAATCCTTTGGCGCAGGCTACAGGTCGTACCTATGGTCTGATCTTTATGAATTTTGTCATGAATGTTGACATTGACATGTAGATGGGAACGAGTCATTTTGGGGTCATTCGGCCAAAAAACATGGCCGCTGGTGGCCATTTTGGATTTCAAAATTCAATCCATTGGCGCGGGCTACAGGTCGTACTGTTCGTCTGATCATCATGAAATTTGTCATGGATGTTAATATTGACATGTAGATGGGAACGAGTGATTTTGGGGTCGTTCAGCCAAAAAACATGGCCGCCAGCAGCCATCTTGGATTTTACTCTTTGCATGACTAAATTCTTTGGCGCGGGCTACAGGTTGTAGCTTTGGATAGAACTTCATGAAATTTGTCATGGATGTTAACAATGACATGTAGATGGGAACGAGTGATTTTGGGGTCGTTCGGCCAAAAAACATGGCCGCCAGCAGCCATCTTGGATTTTACTCTTTCAATGACTAAATCCTTTGGCGCGAGTTACAGGTCCTACCTTTGGTCTTACCTTTATGAAATTTGTCATGAATATTGATATTGACATGTATATGGGAACGAGTCATTTTGGGGTCATATGGCCAAAAAACATGGCCGCTGGCAGCCATCTTGGATTTCAAAATTCAATCCATTGGCACGGGCTACAGGTCGTACTGTTTGTCTGATCATCATGATATTTATCATGGAGTATAATATTAACATGTAGATGGGAACGAGTCATTTTGGGGTCGTTTGGCTAAAAAACATGTCCGCCAGCAGCCATATTGGATTATACTCTTTGCATGAATAAATCCTTTGGTGCGGGCTACAGGTCGTAGCTTTGGTCGGAACTTCAAGAAATTTGTCATGTACATGTATGTTAACAATGACATGTAGATGGGGAAACGAGTCATTTTGGGGTCGTTCAACCGAAAAACATGGCCGCCAGCAGCCATCTTGGATTTTACTCTTTGCATGACTAAATCCATTGGCACAGCCTACAGGTCATACCTTTGATCAGATCATTATGAGATTTGTAAAGGCTGTTGATGGGAAAAAGTCATTTTGGGGTAATTTGGAAAAAAACATGGCTGCCGGTGGCCATTTTAGAATTTACTCTTTGCATCAATAAATCCTTTGTCACACCATAATCACCACCACATCCCTGATCCGATCATTATGAAACCTGTTATGAATGTTGATATTGACATGAACATCTAGTCTTACTTAGACATTTCAATTAGCACTTTTCCTATTCCTCCATTTACTGTCGACCATTAAATTATTCCCCTACCTAAGTTGAGCTACAGTGTCATTGACACTTTCATTTATTTTAGCGGACACCCACATTACAGCCGTGACCAAATTAAACTTACAAAGTTACATTCATCATGATTCAGACTGTACAAACGTATCTTCCCAGCTGCAGTCTAGGAAATAATACTACTTTCATTTAGTTAAAAAATTAATTACTACTGTAACTTGATAATTGTCTTGCTTAAATGATAGCTACACAAAACATTTCCAAAAAATTTAGATGTATAATAACAATTAATTAAGCTAATTTCAGATAAAGTCAAATTTGTTTAGTTTTATTTCTTATTTTATCTTTTTTAAATTTTTATTGTCAGATGTTATAAAATAAAGCCATATTTGAAAATTGTCAATTTTTGGTAGTCTCCCCACTTCTCCCTGAAGTCTCCCTAAATTTCCCGAAGTCTCCCTAAATTTCCTGGAGGGAGACTTCAAGTCTCTCTGTTCTGGACCCCTAGGCTGAGGCCTGTCTCCTGGAATGTTTATCAAGTGCTATTTTGCTAATTAGTGTGATAACTATAACAAACATAATCTGGTTTTGACTAAATTTATTCCATGGGTTTTACTCAAGGTTTTCTTAAGCCACAACTTGACCACATCATCTCCTATGTGTACCAAAAACAAAATTCTGGGGTCTATAGAAGTGAGCGGTGCTGTCCGTCTGCAGGGATGTCCTTCCTTCTGCATGTCCATCTGTCTGTCTGAAACATTTGTTGTCTGGAAGATAACTTGAATTGTATTCAACATAATTGGATGAAACTTTGTATGCAGCCTTCATATGAGAAAGTCGTGATAAAGTTCAAATTTGGATTTGTCCGACCATATCTGGCTGAATTATGTCCCTTTTCGACTTAGAATTTGCTGATTATTTTGTTGTCCAAATGATAACTTAAGTTAATATGATTATCCAATAGCTTTCAAATTTAGTATGCAGATTAATGTCCTGAAAATACATGTCAAATTCGAATTTGGGTTCGGCCCGAGTTATTTTTAATTTCTAAAAAAAGACACATGTCAAATAAAGTCACCTTATCAGCCAATGTATTAACTTTTCCGACATCAATTTATTGAAAAGAAATCAGTAATTATGTAAGTTTTGTTACATCATTGATGATGTTTATCTTAATCTAAATTAATTTAATATGTAGCATTTTTAGCTCAACTTACTTTTGTAAGTTTGAGCTATTGCCATGGTTTGGCGTCCGTGTGTTCGTGTGTGCGTGTGTCCGTGTGTCCGTCAACAATTTCCTTTGGCGCGGGCTACAGGTTGTACCTTTGGTCTGATCTTCATGAAATTTGTCATGAATGTTGACATTGACATGTAGATGGGAACGAGTCATTTTGGGGTCATTCGGCCAAAAAACATGGCCGCTGGCAGCCATCTGGGATTTCAAGATTCAATCCATTGGCGCGGCCTACAGGTCGTACTGTTCATCTGATCATCATGAAATTTGTCATTGATGATAACAATGACATGTAGATGGGAACGAGTGATTTTGGGGTCGTTCGGCCAAAAAACATGGCTGCCAGCAGCCATCTTGGATTTTACTCTTTGCATGACTAAATCCTTTGGCGCGGGCTACAGGTCGTTGTTATGGTCGGAAGTTTATGAAATTTGTCATGGATGTTAACACTGTCATGTAGATGGGAACGAGTGATTTTGGAGTTGTTCGGCCAAAAAACATGGCCACCAGCAGCCATCTTGGATTTACTCTTTGCATGACTAAATCCTTTGGCGCGGGCTACAGGTTGTACCTTTGGTCTAATCTTTATGAAATTTGTCATGAATGTTGACATTGACATGTAGATGGGAACGAATCATTGTGGGTTCATTCGGTCAAAAAACATGGCCACCAGCATTTTACTCTTTGCATGACTTAATCCTTTGGCGTGGGCTACAGGTCATACCTTTGGTCTGATCTTTATTAAATTTGTCATGGATGTTAACACTGACATGTAGATGGGAAAGAGTGATTTTGGAGTCGTTCGGCCAAAAAACATGGCCGCCAGCAGCCATCTTGGATTTTACTCTTTGCATGACTAAATCCTTTGGCGCGGGCTACAGGTCGTTGTTATGGTCGGAAGTTTATGAAATTTGTCATGGATGTTAACACTGTCATGTAGATGGGAACGAGTGATTTTGGAGTTGTTCGGCCAAAAAACATGGCCACCAGCAGCCATCTTGGATTTACTCTTTGCATGACTAAATCCTTTGGCGCGGGCTACAGGTTGTACCTTTGGTCTAATCTTTATGAAATTTGTCATGAATGTTGACATTGACATGTAGATGGGAACGAATCATTGTGGGTTCATTCGGTCAAAAAACATGGCCACCAGCATTTTACTCTTTGCATGACTTAATCCTTTGGCGTGGGCTACAGGTCATACCTTTGGTCTGATCTTTATTAAATTTGTCATGGATGTTAACACTGACATGTAGATGGGAAAGAGTGATTTTGGAGTCGTTCGGCCAAAAAACATGGCCGCCAGCAGCCATCTTGGATTTTACTCTTTGCATGACTAAATCCTTTGGCACGGGCTACAGGTTGTACCTTTGGTCTAATCTTTATGAAATTTGTCATGAATGTTGACATTGACATGTAGATGGGAACGAATCATTGTGGGGTCAATCGGTCAAAAAACATGGCTGCCAGCGGCCATCTTGGATTTCAAAATTCAATCCATTGGCGCGGTCTACAGGTCGTACTGTTCGTCTGATCATCATGAAATTTGTAGGTTGTAGGTTTGGTCAGATCTTCATAAAATTTGTCATGGATGTTAACAATTATACGTAGATGGGAGCGAGTCCTTTTGGGGTCAATTGGCCAAAAAAAATGGCCACCAGCAGCCATCTTGTATTTTACTCTTTGCATCACTAAATCCTTTGGCGCAGGTTAGACATTTCAATTAGCACCTTTCCTATTCCTCCATTTACTGTCAACCATTAAATTATTCCCCTACCTAAGTTGAGCTACAGTGTCATTGACACTTTCAATTTTCATAGTTGTAAATCCACCCTATAGTATAGTATCATGAATATTTATTATGCCCCGACTTGAAGTCGGCGGGTATATAGTCGACGTCTCCGTCCGTACGTACGTCCGTACAAACATTTTGCATTATTGTTCAGCAACCGCTGGGCAGATTTAACTGATATTTGATATGGTGATAGAGCAGCATGGGGGAACAGCTACATGCATAACGCGGGTTTCGTCCACCCATTTTCACCAGAGTTTAATATGGCCCTTTTTTGACTTAGAAAATTCAATTTATTCCGTCCGTACAAACATTTTGCATTATTGTTCAGCAACCACTGGGCAGATTTAGCTGATATTTGGTATGGTGATAGAGCAGCATGGGGGAACAGCTACATGCATAGCGCGGGTTTCGTCCACCCATTTTCACCAGAGTTATGGCCCTTTTTTTACTTAGAAAATTCAATTTTTCTCTTGTTTTTTGGGTTTCCAGATAATAGCATGAGCTTTGGTGGTACGATTACAAATCCCGTATTTTTGTGGATCAGTTATATGAAAATACATGTCAAGTGCGAATTTGGGTATGATCTGATGATTTTTGCCTGAGTTATGGCCCTTTTTTCAACTTAGAAAATTTCAATTTTGTCCGTCCGTACAAACATTTTGCATTATTGTTCAGCAACCGCTGGGCAGATTTAGCTGATATTTGGTATGGTGATAGAGCAGCATGGGGGAACAGCTACATGCATAGCGTGGGTTTCGTCCACCCATTTTCACTAGAGTTATGGCCCTTTTTTACTTAGAAAATTCAATTTTTTTCTAGTTTTTTGGGTTTCCAAATGATAGCGTGAGCTTTGGTGGTACGATTGCAAATCCCGTATTTTTGTGGATCAGTTATATGAAAAGAAAATACATGTCAAGTGCGAATTTGGGTATGATCTGATGACATTTTCCCAGAGTTATGGCCCTTTTTTCAACTTAGAAAATTTGAATTTTTGCTTGTTTTTGGGTTTCCGGATCGCTTGTTTTTGGGTTTCCGGAATTTCTAGTACGAACTTCTTTTGGAATGGTTATATAGACCTCCTCGGATATCCGCAGTTTCGTCCATGCTTAATCCGAATTTCTACGGTCGGGGGCAAATGCAACGCGACAGCGTACCTCTTGTTAGGTTTTATCTTGATATTTTATAATAGACAAACCAAAGGTAAGTTTCAACAAAGTTTTGATGGGAAATACAGACAGATTTTAAATAGCAGAATGCATAATGTCCCAACGTCACACAAATCAGCTCGATATTGTTTAGATTATCAAGTAACTAAATTAATTAATTAATGAACATTTACATGTGCTTAATCTTAAGTATATTACTCACACTACAATTGAAAAATAACAAGGAATGGCCACGTAATAATATCCCAATGCTTTATTTTAATATATACTCCATGGAATGCAGACAAATCAACATCAATTTCTTACTAGTAAATATAAATATTAATAAATATTTCTATAAAATTCTACTGCCCTATTATCTTGTTCAAGCATCCAATTCTTATATATGCACGTGACTTGCGGATTAACCCTTTCAGTGCCAGGGGCCAATCTCATCGGCCCTAATTTACGGTCTGTAAAATATCAGCCCTAAAAAAATAAAAAAAATAAAAAATTATTATTATTATTATTTTTTTGGGTTGAATTTTGGGTATGCTTAAGCATGCTATAGCGAATTTAAAAACAAACTGGATAAAACCATAGGGGCATGTTATAACTCAAAACTATCACCGTATTCATAGTAATAATTTTGATGCCCATGAAAAACGTAAGATTCCCTGGCATTAGACCTACAAAATAAGTCTGGCACTGAAAGAGTATATAGGAAAACAATTTTAAAATTGTAAATCATTGTAAAAAATAATAAAATAATAAAATTGTTAGGCCAATGCATTCTCTTATATATGCGAGGCGACCTATGGTCGACTTGCATATATAACAGAATGCATTGGCACAGGGTATATGGGTTGATACAAAAATCGGACCTGGCACTGAAAGGGTTAAAAGAGCATTTAGCACCAATTTTGTTTGATATTCTGGTATATTTACTCTCAACTTGCAGATTATAATACCATTTAGTGCCAATTTTGAACGATAATCTGCCTGGTATCGCGTGGCAAGTCTATACAATATGAAGACAAGTTAGGGTCTGTGCGCGACGTAACATGACATGATTTCAACCAACGTCCTCCGTTCAAGTTCCACAATCCGAATTTATGTAGGAGTGTAAATATATGTACATGTATATGGAAGTATGTATCCAACCAGAACTCGAGAAAGTCGATCACAATGGATATACATGTACCAATTGTTCTCCAGAGTATCATACCAACCTGAGCTTGGAATGGTCTATTAATCATCTCTATTACATGATCCTACCCGTATTCCATTCAATAAACCCATTCTATAAATTGTGATATGCAACTTTCGTTGCATAACAGGAAATAGTGCCAAAATGTATTATTGTTGCACAAACGTGACCTTTGACTTCCGGTTTTACATTATGTACACTAAGTCTCAAAATACTATGGCTTCCAATATTTTTCAAACAAACCCTAATAATGAATGAAAACTAATGCCATTAATTACATGAAAGAGTCTATGTTTATCTGGGACTATTTCTTTACATGGGCAAAGAACACATTTTTTCATGAAATGAAATATGTTTTATTGAAGTTTTGGATCATGTAATAAATAGAATCTACAACTCGACCTAATTTACTGGACTTGTTTTGTGAATTCCGCTATAAAATGTGAACTCATTGTGGATCCTCTATGTATGGATATTCAGGAAATATAAGAAGATGACAGACAATACAGGTTCAGAAGCATTCCTATTAATTGGAGGGAAATGTTCAGCATATGGTCATTTTTTAACTTATTATCTGAACGTTTCCTGTGGCCAGGCTATAGGACCTACTCATTATGAGTATTTGGTAAAGAAAGGATTAATATCTGGATCTGGGAATTTTTGTAACTTTCTGAATTGACTTTACACATGACCATTGTAAATTCTGAGGCAACAAATTTCTGCCATTTCGTATGAATTAACTTAATAAGGAGTGGGTAGCTAATAATAATAATAATTATACCCCCCGCAACGAAGTTAGGGGGGGTATACTGGAGTCAGCTTGTCCGTCCGTCCGTCGTCCGTCCGTCCGTGGACACAAATTTGTCCGGAGTTTTTCTCAGTCGTTTTTTTATCAATTTCCTTGAAACTTGGCACAGACATCAATCACCATGGGAACCTGTGCACCTGCGATTATGACGTCTGTCGGATCTTTTTTGGTGGAGTTATCCCCCTTTTTCGACTTAGAAAATGTTCGCAACATGTATACTTTTGTCCGAGCTTTTATTCCTACATTTTTAGGTCAATTTTTTAAAAACGTGGCACAGATATTTAGTACCATGGGAAATTGTGCACCTGCGATTATGACGTCTGTCCGACTTTTTTTGGTGGAGTTATCCCCCTTTTTCGTCTTAGAAATGTTTTTGGCAACATGCATAATTTTGTCCGAGCTTTTATTCCTACAATTTTCGGTCAATGTTTTTTAATCTTGGCACTGATATTTAGTACCATGGGAACCTGTGCACCTGCGATTATGACGTCTGTCCGACATTTTTGTGTGGAGTTATTCCCCTTTTTTTACTTAGAAATTTTTTCACAACATGCATAATTTTGTCCAAGCTTTTATTCCAACATTTTTCGGTCAATAGGTTTAAGATTAGGGTTATGGTTGTACACCTGCAATGGGAACTGTTATTTTATTATTTTAACTAAATGTTTACTGACATGTGAAACATCTTGGTATTTTAAAATCAGGGGGGTATCCGTAGTCCCATTGGGACAGTCACACCTCTAGTTAATGATAGTTTTTATATAGCGCTTAACCAATTACACTTATTTGTTCTAAGTCTAAGATGCTAATATACAGTCGTTGCCCGCGATTGAGTGACATCCCAGGTCGAGAGCGGCGACAAATCCCTGTGTCTCACGAAAACAAGGGTGACAACTGTTTTGTTATCTGACAAAGGAGTACACATGAACCCCCTTAATATAATGACAGGCCTATTAAAGTTCGCATGTATATTCTTTAATCCAGTTCGAAGAGTTAATATTTTGTTGGAATCTTTGCTTTTTAGAAAATAAAACATTCACAATTTGGATCAATTAACACATCATCATTTGCGCAGCTATTATCTGGTCAGTTTGCTGGTCACATAGTGGGAATCGGTTCACGGAAAGAGGAGTAAAGCAATTTCGAAGTTGAGTAGCCGAAATGTTCGGTTTCGTTTTAAATGAGCGTAAAGATGCAGGTACCCATTAGACATGTTAATTTCGAGAACGCTAAACTGTGAAACTAACACATTGTAGTGGTGCAAAAAGAGATTGACAGACTGCATGTTACGCAACATAAGGGTATTCTTGTGAAGTCTGAGGAATGTATAGAAGAAAGGAAATTGTCAATTGATATACATTTTAAAGAGTATAGCTATTAGATCTTTAGAGCTTAGTACAGAAAGTATTTGTAACTGATACATGTACATGTACATCGTGTCTGCAGTACATACCAACTGCATCTAAGGTATTTATTATTGATATAAAAAGGTCCAATAGGAACATTGCACCTTATAACGGATTTATGTCCATGATAACACCATTTATACATAGCGTGCTTTAAATGCAAATTAAAAACAACAATTATGCAAATAAGCAAACACCACAGTTCGCAGTTGTTACGAAACAGTGGGGTTTATAAAATGAGTGTTTTCGGAAATTATTAGAGAGCTGTGAGGAAATCTCTGCACGTTGAGTTTTTCGTAGTTCTATGTTTACTGGTAATCGCTAAGCGGTCAACAACTGTCGAAATGTTACCCTCAAGGGTAACAAGTGATTTGCAGCCTGCCACATGACGCACCCTCAGCCAATCAGAAGAGAGGAAAATGGGATGAAGGATAACAATGACAATTATTACCCTGATGAGCCTAAACACTCAGTAATCATCTACCGCTCCCCAGGGACAGGTGCGATACAGCCACAAATGCCCACAATGTGACTAGCATACTAACAAGATCTTTCACTGCTCATAATCAGGTGCCCTTTCAATTCATGGGTGATGGGGCACAGTACAATTGACCTTGCTCAAGGCCATATAAGTCACTGATGTGTGAAACTCACATTAGACCAGCTGCGTGCTGCGAACTTGTCTCACTGTGTTGACAGCGAAGACAAGCTAATGAGCTAACCACTGGACCACGGAGCTCAGTTCAATCCTGGATATAGTGTGTCTGACATTTGTAGAATGAGGTCCACAGAGGGTGAATTTAGTGATGCTGTACCACATCGGCCACATTTTACAAGTTGTAAAAGATAAATTGCATAATCAAGTTGACTAATGGGCGAACATCGCCAACTTCAACTGGGGAACCTCAATCTGATCTTATGTCTCCCATAGCAGTTGAGGCTGAAGCAGAATGAACTTCCCAGAGGGTGAATTTGGGGATGCTAGCCTGCTAGCTGTTAAAGGATTTAGTCGGAAATATGGCTTTTTGCCATTTATCAGAAAGCTCTCCTTTCTGATGAATGGCAACAAGTCATATTTCCAACTAAATCCGGAAAAATTACCCATAATTCTGCTTTGGTTAAGGAGTCGATTATTTAGGGCATTACTGTAGTCCAAGTCTGCTCGTTCTTTAATAGTCATACAAATAGTAACAGGACGTTCTCGTACTAAAACTAGTATCTCGCTATCCCAATATCTTAGCTGGTTTTAGTATGAGCAGACTTGGACTAGGCTTACAATAGTCAGTACAATTACATGGGGGGGGGGGGGGGTGTAGTCACATACTGCTGGTGAAAGTCCTGTATAGTTGTCGTAATAAGAACAATATGGCATGCTTGTCTTATCTGATTCGAAAGTTTATCAGTTCCAATAGTCTGTGTTCACTCTAAACCACGTCTTCTCGTTCCGCAACAGCTTGGGATATCGGTTGGGTTGATGCTACAGTAATGCTCTAAATAATCGACTCCTTAACCACAGCAGAATTATGGGTAATTTTTCAGGATTTAGTCGGAAATATGGCTTGTTGCCATTCATCAGAAAGCTCTCATTACATGTACTGTAGTTTTGGACCGAGTCCCATCCTGTTACTCTACTATAACTGACTTTATGCTCAGAATCATGGGCGGGAGTTAATGGATTAGGTCAAATTGAAGCTTTGCGTAATTGAACATGGCCTTTCCCAAGCATGATGATACCATACCAAACATGCATATATCATACATGTATGAACAAGATTTATAAGTAAACAAAGCCTTGATTTCCAGAGAATTTTTATTTGTCACGCTATCAGAAAATGCATGTAAAAAATACATTAAACGTTTGTAGCATCACAATACATTTTTCTAACACTGTAAATGCTATATCATTTTGAAGACAGATTAATCACGTACACGTCAGATGATTAATCACATTCAGGGGTTTACATGCATGCCCGGGCTCCACATGTACATTTTAATAGTACGTCTTTTGAATGAAAGTCTGTTATAGAAGATCGACGGGGTGGGATTCGGTCCAAAAACAGCATCATCCCAACCGATATCCCAAACTGTTGTGTACCAAGAAGACTGGAACTAGGTTTACTCAGTCTACAATGACCGCAAATCGTACGGAGAAGAAGAACCCTAAGACGACCACCAGCTGAAATACTACATTCACATCTGTGCTCTTACTCTCCTGAGATCAGTTGTCCCTTTTGATATTGATTTTCTTCTTGGAACTTGGTTATTTACAATCAATTTATTGAATGTCTCAGCTGCCTTGTCCGAGTATGACCTGCATGGTCACTGAATATCCAAACTACAGTAATGTTCTAAGTAATCAACTTCTTAACCACAGCAGAATTATGGGTAACTTTTCAGGATTTAGTCGGAAATATGGCTTGTTGCCATTCATCGGAAAGCTCTCGGGGACAGCTTTCCGATGAATTGCAACAAGCCATATTTCCGACTAAATCCTGAAAAGTTACCCATAACTCTGCTGTGGTTAAGAAGTTGATTACTTAGAGCATTACTGTATCATTGTTGAACTCAATGATGAACTCAGTTTTTTATGATGTGATCACAGCCATCAATACTAGATGAGAATTCTTTTTCGGACCATAATAATGATTACACGACGTACACTTTTACATCCATTATTATAGTTACAGACGCCCAAGCCTGAGTTTAGTGTGTCTGACATTTGCAGATTGAGGTCCCCAGAGGGTGAATTTAGTGCCGCTATCCTTCAAAGCGGACTAGCATCACCAAATTCACCCTCTGGGGACCTCATTCTGCTTAGGCTTCAACTGCTATGGGAGACCTAGGATCAGATTGAAGTTGGTGATGTTAACCCATTGAGTCACCTTGATTATGCAATATATCTTCTGCAAATTTGGGGATATTGAAACTTTCCAGAAGGGAAAAAGTAACTAAAAAAAAGATTAATTTGAGATATTGATACTTCCTAGAAGATGAGGCCTATAAAGCAGAATTAGGCCCCCAGATGGTGAACTTGGTGATGCTAGCCCACTTTGGGGGAAGCATCACTAAATTCACCTCTGGGGACCTCATTCTGCAAGTGACAGACACACTGTTTGCAGGCTTGATAATAATAATAATTACATGACGTGCACTTTTACATCCATTATTATAGTTCGCTGCCATGTACACCATGTCAGCAAAGAGGTTAGATTTATATATCAATCATGACAGCCTTAAATGTCATCATCCAAGTTGTCCTTGATTGAGCTTTCCTTGTCCCTTGTAATGTAAAATAAAGTTGCATACATTACAGAGAGCATCATGCTGTCTTTCAAATGTGTGCATATTGCTTGGGGTTGGCATAACCTCATTAGTGGCTGACTTCCTGCCCACCCCATCATATATTTTGATCAGCTCCAGTCATTTATAGAGTACATCAAAAATCAAAACTTCGATAACAGATCCGAGGGAACATGGCATTTATAGACCAGTGGGATGAGATCCAGTTAGAACATTATAGTTTGTCGAGGAAGAGGTCGGATTGACTGCATGCGTAAGATACATACGAAGGAGCATCCCAGCTATGCTAGATACGATTACAGCAAATTCAAAAAAGAATTTGAATGTCCCTACAATATATTAAAATGACAATTTGGACAAATCACTTAGAGAGACAGAGAGATGACCGGAGTACTTCTTACAGCACTATAGTCAAATACAGACATCATATCAGTTCTGATTAAAACCATACTCAGACTCTAAAAGTACTGAGTCTGATGAAACCCGCTATATGTCGCATTACTTTCGCTATAAATAACTTCCACAGACAAATGTTAACCCCCTGCAGTATGACGTCACCGCCCACATTTGTCTTTAAAATAGCTTTGATTGACATAATGTAGTTTCGGTTTCTTTCCGCGTAATAGTTTCTTTATGCCAGTTCCTGGGAGAATTGATGCTACGCATTCTCTCAGAATATGTTCTGCGCCTTGTGACATAATTTTAACTGAGATTAATCTCGTTTAACAAACTTTAAATGCGTTTATGACTCGAAACAAAATAATATTTTCTGTATTTAATTTCGAAGTTAACATCATATGCCGGAAATTAAATAAATTTACGACATCGCGACTTCTAAATATTCGGGACTAAATGTTGAATTTCTTAATAACATTCAATTATATTACATATTAAGTAAAATTTGTCAATTCTGCACTCTTTAAATATGCTTTTCAATGTTAAATTTGCTGTTGTAAAACTCTGAATTTGTAAACATTAGCCATGTGGTGGAAAAGTTGTTGTATTATTTATAACTATTGGGCGGGGTTTACTGTAATCGGCACCGGCTGAAGGAATTCCCCTTGTCTTGGGGATTCCATGCGACTATTGCCTGATTGGTCACATCGCATTCATGAGGATATTGTGAGTGGCTGGCAAATACGTAATTCCTGCTGGGAGTAATGGAATCTCTACCCATTGTCACCATACTAAGTACTTTTAGAGTCTGAGTATGGTTTTAATCAGAACTGACATCATATGTGCTTTTACTACTTTATATACTCAATATACTAGCATTATAAATTGTTATTAAATTGCTTGATGTTTTATTTTATCACAAATACTAGTAGGTTGATGTTGAGTTAACCCTTTCTTTACTAAATACTCATTGATGAGTAGTTACCACATAACAAATGTTCAGATAACACTTTGTTGAACTTACTATCAACATTTCCCACCAATGTATAGGATGCTATCTGCACTTTCTATTGTCTGTTGTCTGCTCACTTTCCTCAACATCCCTCCAGATGAATAATAGACCCTTCTGATGTATACTTTAATGACTGAATGCCGTGAATGGCAGTTTGGTATAGAAAGGGTTAAACTTCAGTCGTTATGACTTCTTCCTAATAAATCAACAGGAAACAGTGGCATATGTAATGCCCTAAGTAATCGACTCCTTAACCACAGCAGAATTATGGGTAACTTTTCAGGATTTAGTCGGAAATATGGCTTGTTGCCATTCATCGGAAAGCTCTCCCCGACTAAATCCTGAAAAGTTACCCATAATTCTGCTGTGGTTAAGGAGTCGATTACTTAGGGCATTACTGTATGTCTCTCTATATCAAACATCCTGTATCAAGACTATCACTTAAAGTGGGTGCCTCTTGGTGTCGTGCATGGCTCTTTTATTTCGATCTGTGCTCAACATCGACACTCTGTACTTTTATCAACCCCAGTACTATCAATGGATATAGTAACCCTTTATTTCTGAACAGTTCCCATTGGGAGCCTCGTATATACAAGAGAGTACATTGACCTAACAATATTTACCTTGACCTTTAATAAACGCAGTGCATTCTCTTATATATGCGAAGCTCCCCATGTGAGATAAGCGTATATAAGAGATTACACTGTCACAGGATATTTAATGCTGCACCAGCACATTTCCCATCATGGAAGGGTCAAGTGAGATAGAGAGATGACTGTAATACCTCTTACAGCACTAGAGTCAAATACAAACAGCATATATATGTACTTTTGCTACTATGCCAGATGGAAAGGCCATATTATGGATGCAAATGCACCAGCTAGGGACTAGTATCTGCACACAATCACATTAGTGGAATACATCTGTCCCTTATCTTGTCCTGATAATCATCATATTTAAACACAGTCCTGATTTTGTATTCTGAGTCCTGACCTGGTGACATTTGGAATTGGAATAAATATCCATTTCTCATTGTTTTGCCCTGCGGTGGGTAACAATTGTCTGGACACAGTCTGATCGGATGACGGAAAGTATGTTGCGGCACGATTTTCCAATAATTGATTTCTGAAGCAGATCAATTTGTGTACACATTTTAAGTTTTGTAAAAACTTGACTATTAGTTTGGCAAGGGACAGTGGCCGGCGGCAACTAATCTACATAACATAGCGTTTATTGATGGATTCTCCAAAAATTTGGTATGTGAGTTTATTGTCATGTGCGACAGCTGAACACAGAAATTTGGGTCCGCTTCAATAAAGTTTATTCATATTTGGTATATAGATCTTTCAAAACAATTTCTCGATCGAGTTCAAAAATAAATTTTGTCCGATTTCTTTTACCTGAGATATAGCCCGTAGTTTGTCTATTTAAAAACATTTTAGGAATTTTTTGTCCTTTTAACAGCATGATAACTTGAACAAATATCAACCAATTTCATTCATCTTCAGAATATGGTTCTTTTACAATGATATCTTCGAGTATGAAATCAAGATTTGTCCAATACTTTTTACCGGAGTTACAGCACTTAAATAGTTTGTCTATTTTTTGGCAATTTTAGACCAAAGTTTAATATATAGGCTTCAAATGGCAAACTGGAATATAAATGTATGATTCATTCTGTCGGACAAGCCTGAACTCCGTTTTCAATTAATAACCACATGCTACACCTATATGGCTGAAGATATCATTGATTTATCATGGTCTCATTGGGAAGTTATGACATACATCTGCATGCAATATGTACACTGTACATTGTTTGCATACAAAATGACTTTCCTTAATTTGCAAACTACTTGATCTAAAAATAAAGTTGTTTGGATTTCTGTGATGTAGAATGTGTTTTTCAAGTGCATTATTTCCCAATTTGGCAAACCTCGTAAGTCTTCGTACCGTATACTGTCAGTGAGAGCTTTCCGATGAATGGCAACAAGCCATATTTCCGACTAAATCCTGAAAAATTACCCATAATTCTGTTGTGGTTAAGGAGTCGATTATTTAGGGCATTAATGTATATGAGAGAGAAATCACTGCTCCCTGGACAAAAATAGGGAGAAGTGACCCACATTAGGGATAAGATATCTATCAAGTCGCCCTCCAGGCTGCATGATCCCTGACATATTTTATGATCTCACATATTACGTCACCTGTGTATTAAACAGGATATCTTCCAAGGGACTGATGACGTTTTTATACAATTTCATGTTCTGCTAAATATAGATCCCTCCATGCCTTCTCAGTCAGCAGTGCCATCTGCCTATGTGATTATCACATCCTGTTCATAAGTCACCCGATCCTGATATTGGGAAATCAGAACGTGACCTAAAGTCTGATAATTAATTCAGGCCTACAGTCCAGGCTACCTTGCATTCCGAGGCTATAGAGGAGGACTATTAATATTTTACTTCATTCTCACCTGTATCATTGGAGGTTTCAGTCAGATATTTTCTGTCAGTGAACTAAACTGATTCTAAAAATTATAAGTCAATATTTTTTTAATTTGAAAATGGGTCCGATCAAAACACCAAATGGAAAATCAGTTGGGAAGACAAGTGGAAAGACAAATGGAAACGTGAGTGTTTTTTATAATTATGGATTTCTTTACTCATTACCAACCAAAAGGATCTCAATAATTTCAAGATAGACATCAAGCCATTTGTGTAAGAAATGGATGTGGATTTCATTTTGGATTTTGGATTTCCATGGGAGTATGGATGAAAGTTGGTCTGACAATATCTGTGGCTCGGGGTGTGATGTCATATAAAGTGTAAAGTGTTTTAACCAACTAGTTTCTGTGCTACTAGACCAAAAAAAAAAGAAGACCTGTGTATCTGGTGACCCGCCCGCCCCTATTTCGGAGCTCCCGACGGTTTTCATTTTATTCATTTTGCAAAATTAGTATGCATCCGGTTTTATTTTCGTGCCACCTGGAAAAATTCCATTTACAAATTTGCAAGATCATCTTCCATTTCCTATTAGTTGCAGTCATTAATTTAATTCAATGAGTCATTAGCATAATTAAGTTAATTAACTGTGCAAATCATGCGCACATCAAACATGCAAAAACTGGAGTTTCATCGCAAAATAACGGACTACCTACCTCGAAAATAGGGAACATGAAACAAGAATAAAATTATGTCTTTTTAGGCTTATGGTTCATGATTGAGCCTATATACATTTATTAACTCAATTTGTTATGTGAAGGGGTATTGGTTAATAGAATTTAAATGAGTTTGAACATAGACTTTCTCAACATTCTAGTTAAATTTGAGTGATAGGTAGGCATTATAAGGTGTAACACTAGTATGGATGCAAACATTGAGCATTTGTGGGAGGGTGGTGATTTTTTAAGCAGGTTGAATATTATTGTTCACATACAGGGAACTCATGCTTTCACACATCATGCTATTATAGGTTACACTGGTGTAAATGTTTTCCATAGGCCTCAGTGCTAACGTTTTAGCGTATAATGTTGGCAATATAAACTTTGGGTCCAAAATTTTCTTTAGATCTGAAAAATTGACATTTGGGGAAACTTTTTACGTAAAAAATCACGTCCGTCTAGCAGGGAATTCGCCTTTAAATCTTGTGTTTACGTAACTAGTGTCAGAACCGCATTAAAAAATACTGTCATATTTTAGACCACCCATGAGACATCAGATCAATTTTAAAATGCTGCTGATTGTCTACAAATCTACTACAGTAATGCCCTAAGTAATCGACTCCATAACCACAGCAGAATTATGGGTAACTTTTCAGGATTTAGTCGGAAATACTTAGGGCATTACTGTATAAGCTAGCACCATCTTACTACGGCTTCACGGTATCCAAACATTTTGCTAGTCAAGATCCTATGGTACAGTACACAATTGAATATTCGCGTGTGAATGCAGTGTCACGCAGACACACGAAAATAGTAACATTTAAATTTCGTAATTGTATGGATGGCGATCATTGTCTAATTATTGCATTGTGTACACTAATTTAAGCTTCATATGAGACGACTATAAACACACATCCATCAGCGTACAACGTGTTGGCACTGCCTTTGTTAAAATTGCTTTTCGCACTTTGCTGCAGTTAAGTATGCTCTGGGCGTCTGGCTGGTTATCGTCTCGTCTTGCTGGTTCTCGTTCAGTCTTGCTGGTTCTCATTCTCGTTCATTACTTACAACCACGCATTATTTCCTGGATTATATCAATTTTTTTATGTTTGCTGCCGTAAAACCGACCAAAGAAAGTAAATGTAGTTTGCAGCGATATACCGACTATTCAAGTAATCCAATACCGACTACACGGTATTAAAAATAAAACCGCGGTATGACTAAATACCGAAAAAACGTGAAGCCCTACATCTGACCTGGCTGAATTGGTGGCACAATATGAACCGGCGTAACCTCTAAGGTCTGGAAATGCGTGAAATCTTGTGCTGAACTACTTGATCTAAAAATAAAGTTGTTTGGATTTCTGTGATGTAGAATGTGTTTTTCAAGTGCATTATTTCCCAATTTGGCAAACCTCGTAAGTCTTTGTACCGTATACTGTCAGTGAGAGCTTTCCGATGAATGGCAACAAGCCATATTTCCGACTAAATCCTGAAAAATTACCCATAATTCTGTTGTGGTTAAGGAGTCGATTATTTAGGGCATTAATGTATATGAGAGTGAAATCACTGCTCCCTGGACAAAAATAGGGAGAAGTGACCCACATTAGGGATAAGATATCTATCAAGTCGCCCTCCAGGCTGCATGATCCCTGACATATTTTATGACCTCACATATTACGTCACCTGTGTATTAAACAGGATATCTTCCAAGGGACTGATGACGTTTTTATACAATTTCATGTTCTGCTAAATATAGATCCCTCCATGCCTTCTCAGTCAGCAGTGCCATCTGCCTTCGTGATTATCACATCCTGTTCATAAGTCACCCGATCGTGATATTGGGAAATCAGAACGTGACCTAAAGTCTGATAATTAATTCACGCCTACAGTCCAGGCTACCTTGCATTCCGAGGCTATAGAGGAGGACTATTAATATTTTACTTCATTCTCACCTGTATCATTGGAGGTTTCAGTCAGATATTTTCTGTCAGTGAACTAAACTGATTCTAAAAATTATAAGTCAATATTTTTTTAATTTGAAAATGGGTCCGATCAAAACACCAAATGGAAAATCAGTTGGGAAGACAAGTGGAAAGACAAATGGAAACGTGAGTGTTTTTTATAATTATGGATTTCTTTACTCATTACCAACCAAAAGGATCTCAATAATTTCAAGATAGACATCAAGCCATTTGTGTAAGAAATGGATGTGGATTTCATTTTGGATTTTGGATTTCCATGGGAGTATGGATGAAAGTTGGTCTGACAATATCTGTGGCTCGGGGTGTGACGTCATATAAAGTGTAAAGTGTTTTAACCAACTAGTTTCTGTGCTACTAGACCAAAAAAAAAAGACCTGTGTATCTGGTGACCCGCCCGCCCCTATTTCGGAGCTCCCGACGGTTTTCATTTTATTCATTTTGCAAAATTAGTATGCATCCGGTTTTATTTTCGTGCCACCTGGAAAAATTCCATTTACAAATTTGCAAGATCATCTTCCATTTCCTATTAGTTGCAGTCATTAATTTAATTCAATGAGTCATTAGCATAATTAAGTTAATTAACTGTGCAAATCATGCGCACATCAAACATGCAAAAACTGGAGTTTCATCGCAAAATAACGGACTACCTACCTCGAAAATAGGGAACATGAAACAAGAATAAAATTATGTCTTTTTAGGCTTATGGTTCATGATTGAGCCTATATACATTTATTAACTCAATTTGTTATGTGAAGGGGTATTGGTTAATAGAATTTAAATGAGTTTGAACATAGACTTTCTCAACATTCTAGTTAAATTTGAGTGATAGGTAGGCATTATAAGGTGTAACACTAGTATGGATGCAAACATTGAGCATTTGTGGGAGGGTGGTGATTTTTTAAGCAGGTTGAATATTATTGTTCACATACAGGGAACTCATGCTTTCACACATCATGCTATTATAGGTTACACTGGTGTAAATGTTTTCCATAGGCCTCAGTGCTAACGTTTTAGCGTATAATGTTGGCAATATAAACTTTGAATCCAAAATTTTCTTTAGATCTGAAAAATTGACATTTGGGGAAACTTTTTACGTAAAAAAATCACGTCCGTCTAGCAGGGAATTCGCCTTTAAATCTTGTGTTTACGTAACTAGTGTCAGAACCGCATTAAAAAATACTGTCATATTTTAGACCACCCATGAGACATCAGATCAATTTTAAAATGCTGCTGATTGTCTACAAATCTACTACAGTAATGCCCTAAGTAATCGACTCCATAACCACAGCAGAATTATGGGTAACTTTTCAGGATTTAGTCGGAAATACTTAGGGCATTACTGTATAAGCTAGCACCATCTTACTACGGCTTCACAGTATCCAAACATTTTGCTAGTCAAGATCCTATGGTACAGTACGCAATTGAATATTCGCGTGTGAATGCAGTGTCACGCGGACACACGAAAATAGTAACATTTAAATTTCGTAATTGTATGGATGGCGATCATTGTCTAAAAAATATTTGATTTGAGTCGATTTTTAAAATCTGTTATTTTTCACCACATCGAATATTTGGCGGCCTGCATGGTCTTCTTCCAGAAATAGATGGACATGCGCAGACACAGTCGCAAGAGTTTGAAAGGTTGAAAGGTCATGCAAAAAAAATGTCGCAGTTCGCTCTGACTATATATGCATGGTGATCAATTAAATTCGGAATAAAACATGCCAAAAATAACTGTCAGCATATACGGTAACTTGTGATAGTTGACGTGTGGATACATAACATATTCTTATTTACAAATCGGTAAGCATGTTATATAGGCATGCAAATAGACATGTTATATAACAGCATGCCGGTTACATATGGAAATATGTTTGTTTTCATTTATGATGACATGTGTTGGGAATTCCACTAAAACTTTGGGCATCACTATATATGGAAGTTGCAAACAACACTCGCTCGTCAAGAATTTTTTTTATTATAAGACTAATTCGGCAAATATGATATCGTGCTTGGTATCGTTGTGAGTATTTATTGGTAATACACTAATTTGGATAACTAAATCGACTTTTGGTGAAATTCTGTTGTTGTTGTTGTAACTGCATGATATGGGGACCATCAAATCGGAATGTGTACCTTTAACCGTTTCTATACTTAATACTCATTGATGAGTAGTTCCCTCAGGAAATGATTACATAATAAGTTCAACAAACTACTGTTACAGTAATGCTCTAATTAATCGACTCCTTAACCACAGCAGAGTTATGGGTAACTTTTCAGGATTTAGTTGGAAATATGGCTTGTTGCCATTCATCGGAATGTTCTCGCCGAGATCTTTCCGATGAATGGCAACAAGCCATATTTCCGACTAAATCCTGAAAAGTTACCCATAATTATGCTGTGGTTAAGGAGTCGATTAATTAGAGCATTACTGTTATCTGAACATTTCCCATCAATGAACATGAATTCTTCTGCACTTGTATGATCTTTTCGTCTGCTCATGTTTCCTTAGCACCCCTCCAGATGAATAATAGACCATTCCAATGTATACTTTTATAACTGATCTGAGAATCCATTCAGTAAAGAAAGGGTTAAAAAAAAAATATGTATAGACAAGCTTTATTCAGCATCACTGCCCATTTGTGCACCTTTAAATTGTTTATACATTTTGATTTTAACAATTAATAAATAATAGCTCAATGTCCATAGCTTTTGGGCCACACCCTTCTTCAGTGGAATCATAGTATATGAAAATTACATTTTGCAGCAGCAGTCGCTAACCTTTTTTGCTGCTGCAAAATGTAATTTTCATATACTATGATTCCACCAAAGAAGGGCATGGCCTGAAAGCTATGGACATTGAGCTATTATTTATTAATTGTTATAATATTCGGTCCCTCAATACATGGACCATTCACTACTAGCATTTTGATTTAGATATTTTATGATTTAATTAAAACAATTTTTTTTTAGATTGACCTTGACAGATTTTTTGTTTAAATTAAATTAATTTGTTTTTAAATTAAAAATTTGAAATCTAACCCTGAGTAACCACACCATTTTTACCACATAGACAGACATACAGATCCTACTCTTTTATATATATATAGATATAAGCATGTTATAAAACATAGATTGGTGTTTGGTTTATGGCTGGGGCTGATAAGCTCTCCACTTAAAGCAGTCAGGATCTGAGAGCATGGATGGGAGTTGATGCCAAATTATGGCTGCATGTGCATGAAAGAATGACTACCTAAAATAGTTTGGATCATTGTGAATATGACGATAAGTGTCAGTATTGCTATATTAGCTATGTCTGAGTAGTTTCATGAGGTACAGTAATGCCCTAAATAATTGACTCCTTAACCACAGTATAATTATGGGTAACTTTTCAGGATTAGTCGGAAATATGGCTTGTTGTCATTCATCGGAAAGCTCTCATTGAGAACTTTCCAATGAATGGCAACCAGCCATAAATCCTGAAAATTTACCCATAATTCTGTTGTGGTTAAGGAGTCGATTACTGTAATAAGAAAATAGTGATATCTTCTTGGTTACCGGTACTATTTTGTTGAGAGTTCAAAGGAGATAATTTTGAGATTGTTCTTCTGTCCTCAAGGGGTTTTAGTTTAATTATTACCTCATTGTTGACGGATTTGAGAATCTTGAATAATTATTATACATCCAACGAGATGGCCCTTTTTATGTCCTTTGTATTTTTGTTATGAAGATTTCCAAAATAGATATTGAATGAGTGTTCATAAACACGCAAATAGACTGAGTTCAGTCTCTGGTGTTGTTTGGTTAAAATATTATCATTTTGCCTCGTCTTTGGGGGAAATTTGATTGATATGCTTAATCAAGAACTTTTTGAAAGGAAAATTGCCTTAAATAGAACTACATCTTTAGACATAAATTTATACCCTTTGGTAATCTAAAAAGAGAAAACAGAGTGATAAACGCAGCTCTGAATTTCTGATATCATAAATAGATCAAATTCTGTTTACCCGAAAAGATCAATCTCGAACAAAGGTGGGTCCATGACCTGATGACATTGTGTGTCTAATGGCAACTTAATACCCACCATCCACCAGTCAATCAATAATACAAAAGAGCAGAAATTGATCACGACATCACGATATTGTGATCACTTTACCGAAGCACTGTTACATATCATTAACCCTTTCTTTATTAAAGGGAAGGGCGGCCTTCGTTGTACATTGTAGGTTATAATATAGAAATAACATTTATAAAATTATGATAATTTCCACAAGACTATACTAATAGTATTACACAATGATGATATGAATGTGATATTATTCACAAAATACGCTTTGTGTCAGAGAAAATTCAGGTCGAGTGTTGTTTAGTTTCTCGCAAAAAGCGCAGTGAATTGTTTAAATAAGCAGAGTCACGATAATGCGTCAATTCCTTATTTAGATTTGTGCGCATATACGTCTGTTGTAAAACTCCTAATTTGGTGCATCTACAATTTACATCTGACAGTACTATCATATAGTAAATTCCTTATTTGGTATGTATTACCATATATAGGTTAGGAGAAAATACTAACTGGATTGAAAAATATTCAACAATTATAATATGATCGCACGTGACACATAGTGGAGCAACCACACAAATACATCAAACTGTCACAACAATTTCAATCTATACACGTAGTTTCCAACTGTTGCTGTGTCACGGCATGGGATTTCAAAATGTTGAATATGTTCACCAAAGTTGGAGGGGCGGATTCCGCGGAACATTATAGTACAACCACCCTGCCACCACATCTCTCGTTAAAGCAACTCATACACCTCCATGCCAAACTAAAGCTAGCAATTTCCCACGTTTATCTATGACAAATATAAATGACTACATGAGCGCATTATCCCAAAATATCACTGGGCAAATCTTTCGCACGAACAGTTTCATGGGCTCTTGTCAATAGAAAACATCCCTCGTTTGAATCCAGTCTGTATTTTTTCTAGAAAATGGTCTTTAGAGACGTCTCTTATTGCATTTAAGTGTATACATTGTGGAAGGAAGCTGAATTAGCTCATGCCTGCAGGTCAAAAATTCAAACTGATAGTCAAAAGGACATTTGAAAACAGGATGAAGAATACAATCTTATATATACACACTAGGTCAAAAGAAGAACAAACAAAAAAGGAATAATGTAAACCAAACAAACAACACGTTTGTAGGGAGGGATCCAGGATCCCATATTTATTGTGAGCATATTGTATATAAAAAGTTGTATATGTGTTATGCGTGTTACTCATTAATTTGTGTCGTTGTACTAAAGCTTTGATTTGCGTACTTGTGACTAAAAGACTTATCAAAGTCAAATATACATTATGTGCGCTGTTTCCTAACTTCTAACAAAAGCGATTATACGCCGATAGAGCCTCTATTTATGTCCCGTGTTAGCACGGTCAATAAATCGTGTATGTGTATATATAAGGCCGTGGCTTAAGAGCAGTATATCGCTATTTGGCTATATGGGCCTGACACGTTATACCGTTCTTTAGAACCAAACGCTAAAGAGTGGTATACCACTCTTCATCTTTATGGGTCTGATACGCTTAAGAACGGTAGGCTATAGGGCCTACCGCTATAGGGCCTACCGCTCTTTAGCGGTTGGTACCAAGGAACGGTATGGGCCTACCGCTCTTCAGCGCTGGCACTAAAGAACGGTATACTGCTATTAAGTGACAAACGTCAAAGAACGGGGCACAGGAGTGGTGTACATCGGTATATACCAATATTTAGCTATATATGGTCCTGGCGCGATAAAGAACGGTCTTACATGATCATCCGTACTGCTCGATCTCCAGTGTCCGACTATAAATTAGAGCCGTATACCGCTCCTTAGCCCTCATCGCTAATGAGCGGCATGCCTTTCTTGAGCCCTCAGTGCTAAAGCCACTTCGTATATATAATTGCGTCTATAGTCTAGTGATGTGAAATCAGTGTTTCCGGTAGAGACCAAATGTGTCTGGATTCTGGCCCACAAAGCCAAATGACGTAAATGACGTCATGATCATGTCATGACATCTTCGCTAGTTTTCGTTCAGCTAACCAACGAAATTGGTCAAAATGAAACTAATCTATAGGCTTAAATCACATAGGAATTGTTCAGAAAAACTGAAGTTGGTAATTTCATAACCATCCCGTTGGTCCACTTCCGATTCTGTGATTTCACCATTTCTTTTGGGAAATTATTGTTCCCAGGATGCTATGCGAAAGCGGAGCGGAAGTCACGTGATTTTTAACCCATTTTTGTGTGCCGTTTTTCATCGCGTCGAAATTCTGTTTCATGGTATTGTAAAAATTAATGACGTCATTCACGCCTAAACTTGAAAAGCAACAACGCGCCTGCGGCGCTTTGTGGTTGCTATTATATTTTTTTTTGTCTGATCATTTCCCAATAATGAAGTAACATGGATTAGCTGGATTTTGAACCGACAGGGGGTAGAATGGGTTGATTAAAATGAGATTTGGTATGATTTGAATGCGATTGTTGATGGCGCCAATAATTTTACCTTCGCCTTCCACAGCACAATGGAACATTTTCATTGGACGATCCGGTAGTTCCGAGTGTTTGTCTATAAACAAATGGTTCTGTAACATTTTTGATGTTGGTTTACATAACAAAGCATACAACGTGACAATAACATGCAATGTACACGATATTTATGATTGGTATACGAACGACGTTTATCTATTATATATTATTCTTTCTGTTTTTGGCCATTTTAGCAGATGTGACTATTTTAACTGCTATACCCATGGCATAGACCATTCCAATTTACACTTATAACTGTGTGGAAGAATCCATTTAGTATGGAAAGAGTTAACGGATATAATTTTCTCTTTGGAAGCCCCATCATGATGAAATGACTCATATCATGGGATTTCTAATGGCATACTCTTTTAAGACATGACAGGTCGGCAATAGAGAATTCTAGGCTCACCCAATGTTACCCAAAAAGGAAAAAATTAAAACATCAGGCCTCAAATATGATGCATGCAGAATGAGGATCCCAGAGGGTGAATTTAGTGACGCTACCCCTCATATCAGGCTAGCATCACTAAATTCACCTTCTGGGGACCTCATTCTGATTATAATAGGCCTCATCTCTGGAAAGTATATTTATTATCAAATTAACAAGTTTTTTTTAGAAACTTCTTTAGAAAGTTACTTTTTCTTTTTATGTGTACCCATACCATGTATGGTACACATAATGCCAACGTCCGGATCAACCATCCGTCGTTCGTCCGTCCGTCTGTCCGTCTGTCCGTAGACACTTGCTATCCGATTCGATTACTTGAGTAGTTTTTATCGGATCATGTTCAAATTTTATGTGCATGTTTATGATGACACACCCCTGACCTGTATAGTTTTGGTATCGATCGGTTGATCGGTTTAGAAATGATTAACACTTTCCATCCATACCTGGTCATATTCTATCTGATGCCATAACTCATGTATTTTTTTACCCATTGTGTTCATATTTTATATGCAGGTTTATGATGACACATGGCTCACCTGTATAGTTTTTGGTATCGATTGGTTGATCGGTTTAGAAAATAATTAACCCTGCTCACAAATGCTATCCGATGTATCGAAGTCAAACAATTTTCTTCTGATCTGCCTCATATTTCTTAACTAGGTCTTTCTTAGCACGTTCTTCATCTGTATGGATTTTGGTATTGTTTAGTTAACCCTTTCCACTCTTGTTTTTAATTAGAATTCATCCAAGCCAGGATGACTCAAACATTTTTCATCTGATCGACACCAATTTTGGTATATGAATTTCTGACCCCTAAATACAGATCAAGTGCGAATATGCGTTTGATCCGGTTTATATTAACAGAGTTATGGCCCTTTATAATTCATACATCTTTTCCATGCACTATTAAATTTGAATAGAACAAGACACAACACACACCTGTGTTATTGGAAGGAGATAATTTATTGCTTTGGACACAGTGCCCTGATAGTTCCACTGGTGGCTGCAGACTTAATATAAACATCTGTCAAACTTTGATTGATGTTAGACTCTTTATTCCAGTTCTGTTCTCTGTTGAAACCATGCAGTTCATGGCATTATTGTTTACAGAGACACTGTTGTTATAACTTAGAAAATAATTAATACAGCATTCCTTAGTTCCATCATATGATGTCATTGAAAATGATTAACCCTCTGCACACATCATATGGTCTTCTGATGTTTTTTATTTGATCATTCTCCTATTCTATGTACATGTTGATGGTGATCCACTTTTAATTTGCATGGATTTGGGATTAAAATTAACCCATTCGATTGACTCATATTATCTGATAGACATATATTAAATTATCACTTTAACTTTGAGCCAGGTTCAGTCAGTGTTTCAAGAAATGACCAATTGAAATTCATCATTAGAGGATATGTCTTATTTTGAAATTCCCTCAATTGCATTTGGGCTACAGGATAATATTAACAGTGCTGGGATTCTTGAGACTGACTTATTGTATGGGTTTCTAAATCCAATGACATGCTTTTTGTTGACTACTCTGTGTTTATCAGTTCATTAGTTTGGGTAAGATTAACCCCTTACTATCCAATTTGATAACTCAAATATTTCCATTGATTATGTTTATAGTTCTGGCACAGTTTATGATAACACACCTCTAACCTGCATAGTGAGGGTCATTTGGTTTATTTGCTTAAATATATTAACATCCTTCACCAATCCTGTTGACACAATGATATAGCTAAATATTTTTTGCATGATTACTCTATAAATAATCACATCTGTGATAATCATGACACATTCTTCACCTGTATAGATTTTTGGTATCGATCGAATGGTTGTGATAATATTAACCTTAACTTTAATTATATTTAAACTGTTCACAAACATATCTTTCTAATGATCAACTTACAAGAAAATTAACATTTATATCCAATCATTAGCAATTATATTTTATATCCAGGTCTATACATCCCTCACTTCTATAGTTGATCAGGTATTGATTGTTTTTTAGTGGTGAAATATTAATAGGTTGCTATGAATTTTTAATATGCAGCTGACACAAGATATTATAAACAAAAAAATAGCAATGATAATAAAAAAAACCCACACAATATGTAATGTCTCATGTTCCAATGTAATAAATAGATAAATTGAGTTGCTATGATGTTTATCTACCTAATTTCTTAACTTTTTGATATTTAACAGCTATGGTGCTTCTCTCCGACTATGGATTGAGCTTAATTAGACTTATAACTCTATAAGACATACATGTATCTGTGTTGGAGTCACTAATAGGTTGAAATCAAAGCCACGTCTGTTAACATTGTGTTAATGTGAGCAAGGTGCCCAATAAGTGTGATTTCACTTGTGAATTAATAGTAAGGTGTGAATTGTTTAAAGTTTTGCACTCATGAAAAGGATGGGGTAAGGAAATATGAAAATAGCTCATCGCTGTCACCAAGGTATGGGTTAAACATCTGCCGATCGTGATCGGCCTCTCGTTTAGTTTAGTTTCTCTATCACAAATTTGCAGACGACACAATGAATTATCGAGGAGCCCAATGTGTGCACATCACCATCTTCACCATCTGGGAACTTAAATCTGTGTCAAAGTCTGCCATTGCAGATTAGGACATGCAGAATGAGGTCCCCAGAGGATGAATTTGGTGATGCTAGACCTCTGGTTGGGGTAGCATCACTAAAAAATTCTGCAAAAGTCCAGCACCATATCTTGAGGTCTGGAAAACATTTTATTAGCTAGCTAATTGATACTGATGATGATGAGAGATGAGTAAGTATCACTGGTCAATCGATCCGACTATCGGCTGAGCCGCGGCGAGAACAATTTCCGTCAGCCATCTACTAGCGGAGACGATTTCAGAAGTTGTCAATAATTTTGTTCAGGTCTGCAAACAACATAAATGGATTGTTGAATTCTATGTTTATTATGGTTAATCATCATTTCAGCTTCTAGGTCATATCACGACATTAATTGTCAGCTTTAATTCGGGTAGAAGAAAGACCACACAGTGGATTATTGTCTTCTGAAAAAAAAATTGATATATGGATTACTCATATGAAAATACAGATCAAGTTCGAATTCAGGTTCAGTCTGTCCATTTTAACACAGTTATGGTCCTTGTCGACTTATAATTTGAGAATATGGGCCCAGATCGAATCTGGGCTATGTCTGATGAATTTTGTGTGACGACTTATAATTTGAGAATACATCCGATGAATTTTGCGTCCGTCATTGCGTGATTCAGAAATAGTTAACATAGACAGTTGGAAGCAAAGTTTGATTCAATGTTTGTTCCCGGAATAAAATGGTTCATTTCTGAAAAAGCCACCGGTCAAATAAAGCACCTTATACGGGGGACATGTGGCCTAGCGATGTTTTATTTCTCTAGGAAATCATCCCACTGCATGTAGAAACCACCGACCCCTTGGCAAGCTTGCTCAGATACATGAATCTTCCCTTTGTGTATATAATAAATCCGCGTTTATCAGGATTTAGAGCCAGTTTCATGTTCGCCGGACAACTTATTTTAGTCTGGTTCACCATGCACCTTTTCAACTGAGCCACTTGGGGGGGGGGGGGGCCCTATTAAGTTGTTGAATGTTCGGTATTTACACAAGAAGGAATTGATAATGAGAATCATGAAAATCGGCAATTTATACCACATCCATACAAAATCTGTAATGATTTTAAATGTGCTAATTATAGACTCATGTGTATATATGTATATGACTATATCAGACCACTATGTGGATCCTAGTATTTTTAGCTGAGGAAACTGGTGGAAAGGCATATTTTATGTTAAATCAGTCTGCGCTCAGAGAAAAAAGTAGTTTTAATAGTGGCAATCATTTCTACTTTTATCACACGCGACGTCACCGCATGACGTGTAGTTGTTAATAGCTTGGGGATGCCGACTTGCCTTAATAATAATTTTGTATGCGGAAGTAATCAGACGATCAGCTTGAGGGACTCAGACTTTAACACTTTCTTTAGAACTTTCTGTACTAAATACTTATTGACGAGTTGCGTTCCTTCAGGAAATGTTGATATAAGTTCAACAAACAGCCTATGGTCTATGGATGTTTGTTGAAGTTATTTTCTCAACATTTCCACCGAAGAATATGAATCCTTCTGCACTTTTATTTTCTTTTCGTTTGCCTGTTGTCTGCTTATTTTTCTGAAAAACACTCCAGATGAATAATAGGCCATTCCAATATACACTTTTTAGCTCACCTGAGACTAAGTCTCCGGTGGAGCTATAGTCATCATTCCTTGTCCGTCGTCCATCCGTCTGTCCGTCGAGTCGTCCGTCCATCCGTACATCAACATTTTTGGTTTCCGATTGATAACTCTAGTTTGGATTATTCGATCTGAACCAAAGTTTATAGTATGTGTATTTCGCAGCTAAAAATACAGGCCATGTTCGAATATGGGTTCCGTCCAATTATTTTTACATGAGTTACTGCCCTTTTTCAACTCGTAATTTGACTGTCTGTTAACATTTTTGGTATCCGACCAAGAACTCCAGTTCGGATTATTTGATCTGACCCAAAGTTGGTATGTGTATTTCCAAGCTAAAGATACAGGCCACGTTCGAATATGGGTTCCTTCCAATTCTTTTTACATGAGTTATGGCCCTTTTTCGACTAAGAATTTGACCAATTTCATTACATAACTCCTGTTTAGATTATTTGATTTGAACCAAAGCTGGTATGTGTGTTTCCCAGCTAAAACTACAGGCCAAGTTCAAATATGGGTTCTGTCCAATTATTTTCACATGAGTTACAGCCATTTTCCGACTTAGAATTTGACCACATTTTGGCATTTAAATTAGGGGTATATCAGATATTCTTATATTTATTTTTCAGAATATGATAGACATATCCCTGAGAACGCCAATACAAGATTCCAGCGTCTATCAGTTCCCATTAGAATTGGTTTCAGAGCTGCTACAAAAAGTGAGTTTATAATCTTTAAAACAATTGTGGCAAGATGTATAAAGCTTTGGTAATTAAAACTGGAGCTATATTACTCAAGCCAAACATGCTTTTCCTTTGTATTGACCAGCCATACACATCTTTGCGTAACAGTTTGACAACACTAATTAATAATGTCATACAGGTTTGTATACCATCACAGTGGGATTGTCCTGAAATGTGGACCAAACAGCAACATCAAGCCAACAGTAAAAACAACTAATCCCATTGCTGTTATAACCACCTTGAATAAACGATAACAAACCAGTCAAACAATCAGACACCATTACATAACAACAACCTACGAATACTCACAAATAAACTGAATGCTAATGATACCACGTTTCCTGTATACCGGTAGATGTACCCCATGAATACACAAGCGTAATTGCCAACTCCAGATTCCCATGTAACACGTACAAGTACATTAAATTAACCTCACTATTATTTTAAGAAAGGATTAAGAGCCCTACCCCTTTCTTTACTAAATGGATTCTCCTCTTCATTTAACCCTTTCAGTGCCAAGTCTGATTTTTGTATCAACCCATATTTCCTTGATCATTTTTCAAATTTATTGATTATAATAATGTGATACATGATGGAAAGAGCTCTAAGAGGTCTTTCCATCAATGTATCACATTATTATTTATCAATAAATTTGAAAAATGATCAAGGAAATATGGGTTGATACAAAAATCAGACTTTGCACTGAAAGGGTTAATAGTGGGAAATATTTAGATAATGGACTATGGCTGTTTTGTGGAACTTATTATCTGAACAGTTCATTTGGGAACTACATGTACTCATTGATGAGTATTTAGTAAAGAACGGGTTAATAATAAGCCTATTATTAAAACTTTCAACAGGCACACATTTCCTACCGTATAGTGCCGCTTTTAAGCCCATGGGGTGCGCAGTGTTATAGTTCCAAAAAACTATAAGTGGGTTTAACTCTTTGGAGAGTATCTGTAACATCATATACATGATGTCATGAGTAAATTTAAAGTCAACGTCATAGCAATAATTATTAATAAGTTCGGGTCAAAAGGGTCCAATAATTTGTTTTAATTTATGTGCATTTTTTGTTGATGTGTGTTATCATAATCGATTGCACTTATACATTTGGGACATTATATTAATCAAAATAACTCCTATACAAACATTTATAAATCAGATGATTTATTGAATATATGTCATTCTACTCCTCAACCGATAGACGACATATATGTCGTTCTACTCGCCAAAGGGTTAAACATGGATAAGGCACTTCCCAAAAACATTTATGACAGAAGTCCGACATTTGGATAAAGAGACGATATTGATAAATTTGATTAATATTATACAGGTATTGAAAGTTTGAAACACTCAAACATTGAAAGTTTGAAACTCAAACTTTAACTATCTGGCCGGAAAAAGGAAAAGGTATCGTCTTGTCACAACACTAAAATTAACAATATTATATATGTGTATCTAAAATAAGAACTTTGCATAAAGGGATACTGTAAATAAATCCAGCTATTTATGGGGCCATCTACTTCTCTATTCAACAGAACATATGCATGAATGAATGAATTTGATTCAGGGATGAATGAAAAATACCCTAATTTACTCTATGAACGATGTAAAACTACATGAGAATTATAATTAATATGAGTAAATGGCAGTAACCACTTCATAATCAATATTCTTATTTTCAGAATGAAGAGTTCCACAGTAAAGTTGCTCATGAAAATGTCATTATTGCGCTCACTCCACTTCTAGAAAATACCCACCCTACTCAGGAAATCTGTGACTTTTTCTCTAAAGTAAGTAAGAAAACAAGAGTGTGATATGTTTGTATGCACTGTTTGTCAGATGAACCATATCCATAGGCCTGAGAGTTCTTTGTAGATGTGAAATTGGCCCTAAAATTCATGGAGTAGAGTTCATGTAGATATTGCAGGGTCTTTTGTAAATCAGATATTGATGGTAGTCATAGAAGCTCATTCAGAGTGTATGGTGGTTTAGCCTATGAAGCCAGTCACAGCTGAAAATACTATTGAAAATTTAGGAAGTTATTTGCAGTCTGGGGCTTGCCGGATTGTCTAATTACAGACAATGCCTCTATATTTACTTGCTCTGCTTTCCAGTAATTCTTAAAATGGCTGAGAGGGCTGTTCAAACATTTAACCCTTTGAGTGCCAGGGGCCGATATTATCGGCCCTAAACCTACACAATAAGTCTGTTAAAGAATATAATAAAATATATTAAAATTGTAAAAAATTGTAAAAAAAATATAAAAAAAAATAAAAAATTTAAGCCAATGCATTCTCTTATATATGCGAGGCGACCTATGGTCGACTCGCATATATAAGAGAATGCATTGGCACAGGGTATATGGGTTGATACAAAAATCGACCTGGCACTCAAAGGGTTAAAGAAGGTTATAAAAATAATGTCACAGGGTTCGATTCAAATTAAACTTTCTAGATTCCGTCTAGATTAAACATCTGCCGATCATGATCGGCATCTCGTTTCCTAATTATTTACAAACAATGAGACTTTTCTATTGTTCAGTTGCTTAAATAACACCCTTTTGGTAGGAGGGTCAATATATACAAATACTGAAGTGCTTTAATTTGCCTTAGATTGTACCCTGGTCTCTAGTCTATTCCAGATCAGTTGTCATGCTATAACTAGATATGTTCCACTCATTAGTGACCTAATTGATGCAGATTGATACATATAATAAGTGTGTGATGGCTTAAGCCATTAGTGATCCAAAGAAGTTTTCTATAGCAGAATAGAACAGGGCAGAATAATCTCTAAATATGCACCCATTGGCTATCAAAATGGGGGACAGTGGTCAAATTAGTCTCCTGCGAACGTTCAAGATTCGACTTGATGTGAAATCGCACAAAAGATTCGATTCGATTCGAAATAGTCACAAAGATTTGATAAATTATCAAACCCTCCCGCACCGGGTGACTCATGCGAAATTGTCGACTAAATATCTAATCGAAAAAGTCTTTAAAACTTTGGCTGTTACTTGTTTAACTGAAGGGAGATCGTGATAATCATATCATTATGTACCAATAAACAAAATTCTGGGTAAACACAATTCTGGACTCCTAGCTAGACCCTTGACCTCTAGGACCGTGTACTGAGTAACTGAGTGGATTTAGATTTTCTACAGTTGTGTCACCACCCGATTGTCATTATTCTGCTCAACATTCAGGCGCGTTGTTATTTTGTAACTTTTTCAATAGAATTATTAGTCGCGGTTCATAATATCCTTACTGAACATCCCGATACATAATGTAAATGATGCCTTTAACAGTGTCATTGTGGGATAGACCTATGTCCTGTTACACTTTCACATGCCCATAATTTAACTGAGATGGGAAAGGTTCTAAATAGACCTTCAAAATAATTCTATATTGAATCAATGATTAAAGTGACCATAAACATTTTGACGAATGAGAACTTTAGCACCTGTGAATAAAAATTTGTGAGTGCATACGGGTGCAAGAGCAATCGCTCCCGTCTCCTGGGAAGTACTGCGGAGCATCATGCGGAACACATTGGGTTATGGGCTTATGGCTCTTGCACCTAAAGAAGATCAAAGCCGCGTGATAAACATTAATTACCCAAAATCTTGTTCTCAATAATATTCACAGTACAATTTTACTTCCTTCTAGTCCGACTTCATTTATCAATTAAATTTTCCAGTATAATCAGCCAAAATATTACAGGGTAAGGCCATCATCAATTGATAAAATACTCGTCATGTTTTCCACACATGCATAATCGCCTGGTGACGAAAACAAATTGTTAATGTCGCTGAACTTTTGATTATGGTGATTCGATTCAAGTTTGATTCGATGTGAAATTTAGCTTTGGTCAAATACATGCAGATGTACAAAATATAAAAAATATAAGATACTATTAGAACCATCACATTCGTAGGCACCATGGGTTTTATACAAATATCTGATCATCACCAAACTTCATGTTGATCCTTGGGTGGGGTCGACTTCTAGATGGGAGCTTAAGAATTTTCCCAAATTCTGTTAAAAAACATGGCTGCCAGTAGCCATCTTGGATTTTACTCTTTGTATGACTAAATCATTTGGCACACCCTACAGGTCACATCTCTCATCCGATTGTCAAACACACTTCATATGGATCTTCGAAGTGGCCTCTAGATGGGAGTTTACCATTTTTTCCGAATTCTGTTAAAAAACATGGCTGCCAGTGGCCAGCTTGTATTTTACTCTTTGTGTGACTAAATCCTTTAGCACACCCTACAGGTCACACCTCTCAGCTGATCGTCACCAAACTTCATATGTATCTTCAGAGTCACCTCTAGTTTATTTTTAGTCGAGTTTTTCAAAAACTCGACTTATGGTTTGACGAGGGACAGTTGGCGGGCGGGCGGATGGGCGGCGGAAGGCGGGCAGGAATGCCTTATAACTTTGACATTTGTGAACAGATTCAAAAATATTTTGATATGTGAGTTGCTCCCAATGACTATTTACTGCATGTAGAAAATAGGTCACGTCCAAACTTTTTGACAAGAGTTATCCATCTTATATGGTTTTTAGTCAAGTTTTTCACCGTTAGCACGATAACTGATGCAAATATTAACCAATTTCAACAATATGTGGTATATGAGACTCTTGCAACAATATCTCGGACGAGTTCGAAAACCAGGTTTGTCCGAATTTTTTTTCCCGCAGTTATGGGTCTTAGTTTGTCTATTTTAATAACAATTTTATCACCATTAATAGTGCGATAACTCAATGAAATATTAACGGATTCAATTGATATTTGGTATATAGGTCTAGTTTATCTATTTTTAGCAATTTTATCACCGTTAGCGCGATAACTCGATGAAATATTAACCGATTTCAACAATATTTGGTATATGAGTCTCCTACAACAATATCTCGGACGAGTGCGAAAACCAGGTTTGTCCAAATTTTTCTCGCGGAGTTATGGGTCTTAGTTTGTCTATTTTTAGCATTATCACCGTTAGCGCGATAACTCAATGAAATATTAACCGATTTAAACAATATTTGGTATACGAGTCTCTTGCAACAATATCTCGGACGAGTTCGAAAACCTGGTTTGTCCGAAATTATTTTCCGGAGTTATGGGTCTTAGTTTGTCTATTTTAATAACAATTTTATCACCATTAGTGCGATAACTCAATGAAATATTAACGGATTCAATTGATATTTGTTATATAGGTCTATTGTAATAATATACCACCGTCCGACTTTTTTCCCGGAGTTGTGCACCTTATTGGCAGAAGTTTGGTTCGACTGCCAAAAAACTCGACAAAAGCATCTTAGATGCGTACCCCTTGTTCATGTTCTATTACTACTTGTTGATTGCTTTCAGCTAAAGTATTCTATACGTTGTATGCGATATTCTCTGCAGACATCAATATCACAATAGGTCACCACAATAGGACACTGCATGAGTAAGATGATTACAGAATCACTGTAAATGCAGTGACAGATTGTAAACGTTCATCATGTTAAAACAATACCTTTTAATGCTCCTATTGTTCACAGTAGGGGCCTCGAAATCGGTGCAGAGTGGGATGCGACACTTTATGTACTTTATATCATGGGAAGAAAAATCTGAAATATATTAACCCTTTCTATACTAAATGGATTCTCCCAGTCAGGTTATATAAGTACCGTTATACATTGGAATGGTCTAATGGTCTAATATTCATCTGGGGGGTGTTCAGGTAATAAAAACAGACAGGCAAAAGGCTAATGCTTCTTTGCTAGGTAATGTTCAGATTATAAGTTCAACAATGACCTGTTGAACTTATTTTCTGAACATTTCCTATGGCAACTACTCATAAATTAGTATTTACAGGTGGTAAAGAAGGGTTGACCGAAATATTGCCCTCAGAGCAAAATATAACCTGTTTGATAGCATAATATGATTTTAATCCTTCAAGGGGATTAACTCTTTCTGTAATAAATTCTCACTGATGATTAGTTCCTTTATAACACAATATTAAACTGAGAAAAAAATATATCCAATTTGATTGTAAAATATAAATATGAGGTTAATGATTCAAAGTACTTTAACCCTTTCTACACTAAATACTCATTGATGATTAGTAATCCCTTATGAAATGTCCCACCAATGAATAGGATTCCTTCTGCACTTTTAGCTCAACTTGACAAGTCAAGTTTGAGCTATTGCCATGGGTTGGTCGTGCATGTGTATGTGTGTAGGAGTGTGTATTCGTCCATCTACAATTTATTTTGGCACACCCTACAGGCCGCATCACTTATCAATCATCACCAAACTTATATGGATCCATGTGGTGACCTCTAGATGAGACCTTACCATTTTTCCCGAATTCTGTTAATTAACATGGCCCCCCCAGTGGCCATCTTGGATCAAAATTTAAATCCATCGTCACACCATGCAGGTATCACTGAACTAAATGGTTTCCCATAGACGACAGTGTTAACGCTTCAGCCAAATTCACTGAATTGAAGCCTGTGGGCCACTCCTGTGATGTTTACCCAGCTAGATTGACACCATGTGATCATGAAAATGCAAGAAAAACCATAGGTCATATGTTTACTTTTTAAAATAAATCCCCAAGTGTTCGACAGGGCTATCCCGCAGCAAAATTTTACCTGGAAAAACTCAGAACTACAGCAGCAAGTTAAATAAATCATCCACTCCCAAAAATCCATTCCCCCATTAAATCACCAGCTTAAATTGTTTAGATATGATGTACAAATCAAATAAACAAGATTTCATCCTTTAACCCTTTACCCAACAAACCGGCCAAAACCGGCCAAATAAAGCTTCAACAGCCTAAAATATCTTCGGTCTGTCTCAATAGAACCATACAAATATGGATATCATTGGAACCGGCTCCTTGACCACATTGTGATAGTTACAGTTATGCCCTGTGCCAATGCATTCTCTTATATATGCGAGTCGACCATAGGTCGCCTCGCATATATAAGAGAATGCATTGGCCTAAAAAAAATCTTTTTTTAACACTTTTTACCATTTTTTCTTACATTCTTTAACAATTTTAATGTGTTAAGCCAATGCATTCTCTTATATATGCGAGGCGACCTATGGTCGACTCGCATATATAAGAGAATGCATTGGCACAGGGCCGTTCTGTTGGGTAAAGGGTTAATAATGTGTCACATGTGTCAGGTGAAGGACATTCTTCAGTCTCGTACAAACTGAAATATGTGGCATACCCATATACACCCTAATATTACTAAATTGAAGAGCAAATTCTAATCTACATTTTGAGAGGGATATCTTGTCCAATTTTACCCCTTTTGCAGAATTTGGCAATATATAATAAAAATTTATCTAATTTAACAGAAAATGGCAATTATAAATACTTTAATAGCAATATGATGCAAACATAAGTCAATGGAAATTTATAAACAAACTGATATATATATATATCACCAAACTTTATATGGATCTTCGGGGTGACCGCTATAATACAAAGACATACCAACTTTTTGCATTCCTGATCACTCCATTAACTGTCAAATTTGATTTTAGCCCCTATCATAGCTTTGTGTGACCCACATTATGTGAGTAGAGGGGGGATTGACACTTTCATTTACTTAGAAATCACAGTTTTTGCATTGTCCTTTCTTCTTCTTTTCACACTAGGAAAGCTTTAAAAAGCCTGAATATTGTACATAGGGACTCTCATGTATAACAATTGTAAGGGCAATTTCTACGACCCTCATTTTTTCTGGTAGCTTTGTGTCATTTGCACTTAACACATGAATTGTACCCACAATGTACCTGAGACTGTAAAACTATGATGTCTGTAGTATCCTCAGGGAATATAGTTTTTAACAACCACATACACCCATTGGTTTTGAGATGAAAGTTCCTTCATTAGTATTTCATAGATGCCTGTATATGTTTTGCCGTTTGCCAGCAATTTGCGTGTGTCTCTGTTGCCATGCCAGAGAGTCAAACAACATTAAAAGCTTGCAAGATTCTGTTCAATGGTGTCAGTTTCATGCAATAAATATTGGTTATGTGAGCAGTAAACATCAAAGACTGTATTTATAGAGCCATTGTAATTTTTAATCTGGATAGAAATCAACAGATCCTAGAAGAGTGTGCTTCCACTTGCAGAACTCTAAAAATAACATAGCCTACTTGTCACTGAGAGGTCAGCAGCTACATGTGTTGTTCCTATAGACCATTTTACACTTGTACTTTCTTGAAATAATTTGGGGTGTTGGATGATTGGAGTTTTAATTACATCACTTTTAACCCTTTACCCAACAAACCGGCCAAAACCGGCCAAATAAAGCTTCAACAGCCTAAAATATCTTCGGTCTGTCTCAATAGAACCATACAAATATGGATATCATTGGAACCGGCTCCTTGACCACATTGTGATAGTTACAGTTATGCCCTGTGCCAATACATTCTCTTATATATGCGAGTCGACCATAGGTCGCCTCGCATATATAAGAGAATGCATTGGCCTAAAAAAAATCTTTTTTTAACACTTTTTACCATTTTTTTGACATTCTTTAACAATTTTATAATTTTTAATGTGTTAAGCCAATGCATTCTCTTATATATGCGAGGCGACCTATGGTCGACTCGCATATATAAGAGAATGCATTGGCACAGGGCCCTTCTGTTGGGTAAAGGGTTAAACCTTTCATGGCAGGAGCCACGCTAGTGCAGCATTAAAGATCCTTTGTCAGTGCATTCTCTTATATTTAAATTATGAGGCCAATCTATTCTCTTATAGGCCTATATGTGAGGCTCCTTATAGGACACTCACATATATATAAAGAGAATGCAGTGGCACAGGGTTTTTGCAAAATTTGAGGAAGCTCTATAGTCATGAAAGGGTTTATTGGCTGATATGGCCATATCAGATACTGTCAGTTTTAGTGGCAGAAGACCAAGCAGAAGGCTAATTTTATTGGGAAATCATGCTACAGCACTCAGGGTTCATGCTTGCCGGAAAATTTCTTGTGGCCAATACTTTTTTTGCCCATTTTTCAGAAACTTTGGCCAACTTTAAAAACCAAAATACAAGATCATCAAGAAAACCAAAGCTGAAAAAAATATATAAAGAAATATGAAAAAAAAATATAAGGAAATATTTCAAGCTGGATAAAAGTGATAATGGAATTATGTACGGATGGGTACAACAAAAACTGAAATAGGTTGAGCCGGCAATGTATATATCAACATAAATGAGTACTTATTCACCTACATTGTCTTATTGTAAAACCACAAAGCAGTAAAGTATTGTCACTTGATTAAGAATTAAAGTACACTGTTTTGGCGGCTATTCATCATTGTCTTGATACAGTAATGCCCTTAATAATCGACTCCTTAACCACAGCAGAATTATGGTAACTTTTCAGGATTTAGTCGTAAATACAGCTTGTTGCCATATTTCCAATTAATTCCTGAAAAGTTACCGATATTTCTGCTGTGGTTAAGGAGTTACTGTAAGTATATATTAAAGCATGTGTGACTTTTGATAAATTTTTATGATACACAAGTATAAAGCAATTGCTGATTACTTGTTAAGGGTTTCAAGGAGAACTGATGATAATTTGAGAGGTGACATTGCCAACTTGGAGCCTTGAAACTTATTTGTCATAAAGTTTGGCCATTTTCCAACAAAAAATTACCATTGGGCAATTTGACCATTGACAGCGTGAACCCTGTTAACTGCACATATAAACCATTGAACCCTGTTTATATGAACTGACATGGTGATGTGCATCCATTGGGTACCTCATATGCAAATTGTGTCGTCAGCCAATTTGGGCATATAGAGAAGCTAAACTAAAAAAGAAACTTTTGTTAATTTGATAATAAACATACTTTCCAGAGAAGATGAGGTCTATTAGGAGAATGAGGTCCCCAGAGGGTGAATTTAGTGATGCTAGCCCGCTCTGGATCCTCATTCTGCAAATGTCCAGCACCATATTTTCAGGCTTGTCCAGAATGTGGTTACACTTCCTTTATGTTAAAATTGAGATATTTAGCCCTTTGTTTAGTCTTTCCTCAACCTTTATAACTGAGTATGTCATAAAATGGCCCAACAGTTGAAATGACGACAAAACACCGATATCCAATGTAGGCGAATCAACTAGGGGCTTTCTGGAGAGGAGATAAATACATATTGTCTACATCTATTCCTAAATCCCATTGCCAAATTAATTGTGTGTAATAATAATAATAATCGATCCATTTATTACACGCATTCTACAGGTACCCCCGTTCCAATGCATGGGACAATTATTACCCTGATGAGCCTAAGCACTCAATGACCATCTACTGCTCACCGGGGACAGTGGGAGGTACAGCCACAATGTGGCTCAGTGGGAGGTACAGCAGCCACAATGTGGCTAGCATACTGATATATCTTTCACTGCTCATAATCAGGTACCCTTTTCAAAGCATGGTTGGTGTGAAACAGACACAGTATGAGTGACCTTGATCAAGGGTCACACCTTGGCGTGAAATATGAACAGCAAGCTAGCCCCTGCTGTGTGAAACTCACATTAGACCAGCGACGGGTTGCGAACTCGCCTCGCTATGTTGACAGTGAAGGCAAGTTTGATGTGCTAATCACTGGACCATGGAGCTCCACACATGTACATGTATTCATAATATGGCATATAAACACATTGAAACCAACTAGGACCTTTCTAGTCCAGCTATTAGCTATTGTTATATGTGAGACTGTACACTTCCTCATTAACCCTTTCTATACAAAATACTCATTGACGAGTAGTTCCCTTAGGAGATGTTCAGATAGTAAGTACCGCTCTAAATGAATTGGTCGGGGAATCGATTTAGTAAAGAAAAAGTTAAGCTATGCCATGAAGCAAGTTAATATCTAACTAGAACAGTGCATGCCAACAGTCGCTTCAATCAATCGGGAACTTAGAATGCCATCAAGCGAAGAAAAAAACACAAATCAATGCATTTCTCATAAAATGAAAAGCTTGATCAATAAATTGATTAGAGTGGTCATGTTCTTTATCAGTACCTTGCAGGTGCAAAAGCATTTACTATGGGCATCGACCTGGAAGCATAGCACACTTGATTCGATATAATGTTGACTTTTATTAAACTCAACTTTGTGAAGCAAATTTGGCTTGGCTCAACTGTCATCCCTGGTTCTATATATTTGTGTATTTATTATTCGGTAAACTGCAGCATGTAACTACAGTAATGCCCTTAATAATCGACTCCTTAACCACAGGAGAATTATGGGTAATTTTTCAGGATTTAGTCGGAAATATCTCAGAGCTTTCCGATGAATGGCAACAAGCCATTTTTCCGACTAAATCTTGAAAAATTACCCATAATTCTGCTGTGGTTAAAGAGTTGATTATTTAGGGCATTACTGTAATCTGATCCTTAACACCCTTTCGTAACCATAACAGCCGTAGACTTGAGTACCGTCTGGAGATTATAGTGGCTGAGGACAGCTGAAATAAATTTGTGTGTCGATTGATGTCATTCTGTATGTTGTTTCCATCCCGTATTTGGATTATTTAGTAGCAGAGCATGCACCCTCTAACGATAATGGTCCTGTTTAAAAATTAAATATCATATATTGCAAGGTACCTTGAATGTCTTGGCACAAACCAGGACAAGCTTTACAGAACCAAAAGTTGTTCATTTTCGGGGTAGAGTTCCATGTTTTATCACAACGTACAGGTCCTGTTGCATGTTTTATAACAACTTATTGCTCTTCATGCGGATAAAGATGAAAAAATAAATATCTCTTCTAAGCTTCTGTAGCACTTGTCCCAGTCTGTCACAAGAGATTCTATTGGGATGCAGATAAAGATGAAAAATAAAAATTTCTTCTATTAGCATCAATAACTCATTCAGTGCCAACTTTCCGTGGGTTTCCGCTATCCATGTGCCAAGTTTCCTAGCCAGTATCATGTTTTATTGATACACATTTTAAACATGGTTACCCGATATGGTTACCCGATATGGGTAATAGTTCGGGTTGTCGATTTTCACTAGAGCTTCGTGAAATTTTACGATAACCCTGTGTCAACGAATTCTGTTATATATGCAAGACTTTCATAAGGAGCCTCGCAAAAATAAGAGAATATATTGGCCTAACAATATTTACCTTTTCCTTGTAAGCCAGTGCATTCTCTTATATATGTGAGGCTCCCTATGGGAGTCTCGCATATATAAGATAATGCACTGGCACAAGATCTGTTATGATGCAGCTTCCGTCATGAAAGGGTAAATTAATTATATACACATTGGTTTGCTTGGCTGATGCAGGAGCCACTATTTGGATTATATACCATAAAGTGGAATGTAACACTATTGAGATGTGAATACCATAGAACAATCACATGACATATAAATACAATATGAACAGCACTCAATGCAGCATATGACATAATAATCATCATAAAGGAATTTATATTCTGGCTCTAGTCCCATACAATACATGCACAGATGACGTCAGGAATTTGAAAGGCTTAATAACTGGGATTGTGGTGCGCTTATAATGATGTCCTGATGAGCACTAGTGCAGTTTGGAATGAGTTGTTATTGAAGTTACTTTGTAAATAATTATCAAAGATGCACTTTGGACTGAGAAATTGGAGCACCTACTGTCTGTCGGTGCTTCTTGTATATATTTGCAAATGTTTGTTTGTCTGTCTTTCCTGTCTTGTCTGCTTTAGAAGCTAATGGGGTACCATCTAGAGGGCTCAGAAGTGGTAATGTTTTTACGAGGAATGTTATGGGGCAGGTTAAAAATTTCTAAAGTGATGCTGTCAGAGTCAGGAATAGAAAAAGGAATGGGCTCCAAATTCAATGAAAATGATTTAGTTGCTGATTTCCACCAAACTTATGTATATAGTCATCTCCATTGTACTCTGATGCTACAAGTATGTTATTGCTCACAGTTGCCAGAATGGGATGGGGACCACCAAAATTTATATAACAATTAACAATTTGTTCACCGATTTTCCTACAAATATATAAGTTGACATCTCCCATGATACGATGAACCAATTTGTGTGGTGTCAATTTCCCAAAATGGTGACATCCCGTCAGGAATTGAGATCGGGGAAGGTCAATTTCCTGAAACCTATTTATATAAACATGGTATAGTTTAAAATTCCTAGTTACATCGTCTGAGGAACCATAAAAGTTAGAGATATGTAGAGATATGGGTTAATCTAAAGTTTTTACAGGGAATCTTATAAAGATGAAAAAATAAAGCGAGGATTATATTTCTTAGTTATTTACCTGTTCCTTAATAATTTAATTCACTGTAGGTGCAGGTCCCAATCAAAATTTCATGATTAAAGTGACCTTGTGAGCTTACAGTTATGGAATTTCTCCTAGGTAATTAATTCATTGTTTATTTCGATATCGGCTCACAAAAGTCACAAAAAAGCATGAAATTTTGAGTTGGCACCTTCACATACAGCGAAGTACTTTATTAAGGAACAGATAATATATAACTAAGAAATATATTCCCGCATTATTTTTTCGACTTTATAAGGTTCCATGTCAAAACGTAAAAAACTCCCAGGTTTTGTACTGGTGGAATATGATCTCTACAGGTGTTAGCCAGAGTAGAGATTCATGGCATGATCTAGGGTGGGGTCTCAACTTAGAATTTCCAACTGCACCCATCTACCCCCCCCCCCCCCCCCCCCCCCCCCCCCCCCCCCCCAACTAAACTAAACCAAATCCTCGTCTGGAAGATTTCATTTATATTCCTCCCCTCCCAATTGAGTTGAAATTTAACTTTCCAACCTATTAAACAACCCTATTGTTGATAATTTTTTAGCAGGTAACCAACCATTTAGTCTGAAAATTTGAGCAAAAGTTCAACATCTGGTCAAAAAAATAACGAATTGCACACTAAATTTTGGTTAGAAAATCAAACTGTCAGAAAAATTTCAACATATTTTTGGTCTGAAATTTCCCAACCCCTGTCAAGCCGCATTGCCTTTATCATTGGACCCTGAGAAACGACTCTTTCAATCTTTTTAAAACGACTATGCACTTTCACTCAACTGAAAAATTGATTGATAACCAGAGTTGACTGAAAAAATTATTAAAAACCAACTCAATTCAACCCCATTCAATATACAATGCATCCAAGAAACGGATACCATCTTCGACAGGACACATGTGCATAAGATAAACCAGTCACACTTCGCTATCTCTATAGATTGGATATACCTTTTATATTTCAATAGGGTTTATTCACAACAAGCAATATCAACGCAGTCACATTGTCTGCCCTGTCTTTAACAATTCTAGCATTGAGAATCAATTGCCTCGTTTCTAGATCTGCCGAAGACACAAAGATGTGAATTGATTTCATGTCTAAAGTAATCACATCTATAACTTCAATACACTTCCTCTTGTTGTAAACCGACAAGACAGAAATGTCAGCCTTATCACTATAAACCTACATGTACATTGGAACATGCTGAAATACATGCTTTGTCCTAGATATGCCATCCTACATGTGTATGACACCTAAAACCAAATTCCAGCCGAGACAAACCTTTCAAATTGAGAGAAGTGGACTGTGTCATGGAGAAGTCATAAAGGCATCAGTGCAATGTAATCTTTAGCATTAATTAGCCTTCTTCCCCGACCTTCAGGTTTCATGAAAATTGCTCAATTTTTATCATAGTCGAAACCCATTTATACCACATTTATTTTCCCATTAAAACTTGTATTTACTAAAAGAAATGGTGGTAAATGTGGTTAAAATTCTATGTTCATGTTGAATCAGGGGGCGTTGTTCTTATAATTAAATGCTGTGAGAACATCGGAAGCAATATTAGGTGTATGTAAGTAAATATAACATTTAGATGATCACAAATATAAATAAAATAGAGAAGGATAAAGAGATTAACCCTTTCTATACTAAAGCATTAATGATGAGTAATTATCCCATGGAAATGTTCAGATAATAAGTTCAACAGGTCGTTTGTTGAACTTAATATCTAAACATTAAGTTCAATAAATAGGGCTTCCGCCGCACTTTTGTTGTCTGCTTTTATCACTTTAACATCCCTCCAAATGAATAATAGACTATTCGGTATTCCAATGTACACTTTTTAACTGAATGGGAGAATCCATTTACAAAAGAAACTATAAAGGGTTAATTAAGAGAATAAAAAAAAATACAGTTAACCATTTTTAAGGCCATAATCATCATAATATACAGTTGGAACGAGTCTGACTAACCGTTTACTTAGCCCCAGTGAATACATGTATAAATTGTTGAAGAGCAATATACATATATATTTACATACACTTGATATTGTCATTTTTCCCATAACATTAGGACAGATAGGCCTCCTGAGTCAATATGTTCATAAGCATATGAATATAAATAATCCATAGACTGAGTATTCGTCTCATTTGGAATTTATTCTTGGATATTAAAAACACACCTCACCAAAGCTGAAAAAAACATGTACATTAAAGTTTTTATACATATATTTGCTTTATGTTCACTATAATTCTAGGGTTGTTTTTTTTCTGCTATACAATGTCATTGTTTTGATTAACCGCTCCAAGTTATCCATTGAGCTGAATAAATAATGGGAATGCATGACATAAAGCAACAGTAGATTCAATGCTGTTGTGGGTTTTGACCACGATAAATTTTCATAATGAACCCCTGAAGTTTGTTGAATTTTTCTCGCGATCAAAATCCCATGAACACATACATTTCTTATATAAATGAAAGAATAGAGTTCAAATGTTGAAGGCAAACTGGTTATATGGAAGTGGAATTCTACAATATCTTGACATCACAAATCTTGACATCACAAATCATTTTCTCAGTTATATTGGATTTTTGCACTAAAGGGTACTAGTGCACTGAATTTTTACTACAGTTTCAATTCATAATCAATCTTTTTATTTCCCGGACACAAGATCGATTTCTATCTCATTGTCAGATTTTTTATTTAAGTGTGTAACTATCTTGTTTGGACATTCGGTAGTTCCACCGCACTGACAATAATGAAATACTGACAGATCAAACATCTAGGTGATTTGTTTGATGACCGTTTGATATAGACAGAAAGAAGGTATTACCATGTTGTGAAAACTTAAAGGAATTAGTCTGTCAAAAAAAAAAAAAATTTATCGTCATAATACTAATAATATATGTCTAACAGACCCATTTCGCCAAGAAAATTCAAAATCGAGCAGATAGTATTTTTATTATTATGATATTAAAAAAATCGCGGAAATATCCGAAGTCAGTCACGTGAGTCCGATGACATGACCACAACGCGGTCACATGACAGATCATCTGCATCGACGCTTACCGATGACAGTGGTGGGTGGCGCTTGAAATAATTCCGCCAATCGCTTAATAAATTACGCTGGTTAATTACCTAAGCCTTTACGATAAATAGCGATTACGGAATAAAACTGTTTGAATGTGCTGAATTATGAACTGGATTTGCTAGAATGTTGGATTATATAACGAATAATGATGGCTAAAATGCACGTTGAGGCGATAAAAGTTGTTTGAAATGAGATTAATTTATGCAGAAATGCAATGAGCGAGCGGAATTTCGTGCGAAACTAATTTAACTGTTTCTGAAAGAATACAAGTTACGCCATATACCGGTACTTCGTTGTATGGTACCAATTTCGGAAGCTACTTTACACACTAGTGTCATCCCGTTGTGCGCTATATGCGTACAATTAAATACAAATGGGGTGTGATTAAAAAGGTGGTGGTTATTGTACTAGTACATGTATCATGATGGCTTATATTCGTCATAATAATGTTCCTTCACACGAAACATTTTGTGTGGAGAAGTGCACGACTGAACAGCTTGCTAAAAATCCTTCCAGTCAAGATCGATAAGTGAGTAAACAAAATAATTCACTCGAATACACAACAGACTGTTGAAACTACAATAATTATTAGTTAGGCTGCAGTTTGGCATGACAACATTTTTTTCAATTGAAGGCTAGTCTGGCATTGTTTTTTCAGTTTGTTGTTTGTTCTATTTTACGTTCTGATGGCACATATTGACTTTCTAGAGAGGATTTTTTTGAATTGTTAGCATAGAAAAAATCCTATGATTGCCTCTAATAAAGAGCGTCCATGTTTTCGTAGCGGTGTAGACAATAAAGAGCGTTCTCAATTATGAACGTGCTCTATTTCGATATGTCATGGGTGATTTTGTATGTGGTATTGTGACAATTAAATATAAAGGGCGTCCATGCTTCCGTCTCCCAAAAGCGGTAGACAATAAAGAGCGTTCTAAATTACGCACTGTGTTGTCTTTTTTGAGGTACTAAATAATGGATCGCTAGCCCGCCCACAACTGAACACACTACATCTACTAGGCATCTTGGAATATGTGTAGATGACAGATACTCGGGATATTTATATCGAAAGTAAAACAACAAACAAACACAAAACAAAAGCGCCTAAATAGAGTTAACATTATTCAGCCCATGCAGTGTTTATATTAATATGGGCGCTTCTTATATATGTATGTTCTTTCTATTAACTTTGTGGCATTTTAGAGTGCAAACAAGTTCGCGACTGACACTGATGAATAGTCACTGAGTGATTACAAAGCAGACATGTGCCGGCATGTTATTAATGGCTACAAAAACAAACAACCATTCTAGGCGCTATTAATTACTTTATTCACATAGTTATTGTCTTCTATTCCAGATAAACGGCCAAAGCATAACGTAATCTATACAACACACGCGCACATACGACTCCGCATTTTAGTATCGGCGGATTTACGATTACGTCATCGTAGTCAGCATAATAAACTCTGGCTCCGAATCTGTGTTTTTAATTTGCTCCCACAAGTACGTCACTCGTAGTTTAGTCACGGAAATCTCCGAATACTGGTGGTGGTATTATTTATTTATTTTACGGGTTATTTATTATGCGATCGGAATGGGACTTGGATCATTTTAATCACAACAGGGAGGGCTTTCCGATTGCGTTTTGTAGTTTCTAGACCGAATAAATCCTTTAAGATTATGTATAGATTTGCAGATTGGGTTGCCCTTTGCATTGTATATAAGTCGGCACATGTAACAGATATAACCACCTTAGATGATGTTTTATGACTAGATAATTCACATCACATAATTTAAAAACCCACTTGCCAAAATTTTTGCCAAATGAAAAATTTGGCAAGTGGCAGCGCAAACCTGTTTGTACTGCTTTGTGCACAGTTCATGCCCAGACCGAGCTCAAACCAGATGTGTCCTTTTAAGCCATTATTATTTCATTAACAATATTTTTCTGATGTTTTCAGCATTGTAGAAACAGTCCCAGATCCAGTATTGTCATAGAACTGTTTACGCCTGTCGTGCAAAGGATACTGAAACACAATACAGTAAGATCTTATTTTTATTCTATCCTCACACTGATCATACTTGTATTAAAGATGTATTCATAGTTCAAAACCTCAATTTATGACAACGCCATGCACATTATTATTTATTATCACTATTGGCTTCGTTCCACTGAAAATCTAGACTTATAAATACCAAACACTACCATTTTGTTATTTTAAAGGTTAATGTGATACTTATTGCTGTCTCACTAAACATCCAAATTAGATAAAATATACGTTTATCTCCATTGATGTAATTTAATCCACCAAATAACTTAAAAGACACTGCATGCAAAAAATTACATGCTATGAAGTGAGATATTCTTTTGGTGATTCAATCTCCGGATATGTTCCTTGTGGTTACTCGTAACAGCATAAGAACAATTTCCTGTTAAATTTATATATAATAAATAACATTCTGGTTGACGTATTTTAAGCACGTATTCAACAAAACCGTGCTCCATTCAAATTTTGTTCTGTGATCAGCGGCCGATGAATCGAAAAATAAAGTTAGTAGCTCTTGGCCAATCAGAATGCGTGTTTCAGCAACAAATATTCTACTTGAATTACAACTGCAAATATATTCACCCCCTGATGTACATGTATATAGGATACCATCCCACAAAAGGGTAAATATATAAGTCTATCTCTGTTATTCAAGGGGCAGCATTGGGATGAGTCTAGTATAATACGCGACTGATTTCTATCAATTTCAGATGATTTTATGTTGAAATATGTGTTCTCTTCCAGGATTTTGGTAAATTTCCTCCAATGCGGACATTTATCCAAGAATACATCCAAGCTATAAACTGCCAGAATGATGGAGCTCGGGCAATTACGAGCTTCATACAAAGGTACATACAGTAATGCTCTAAGTAATCGACTTCTTAACCACGGCAGAATTATGGGTAACTTTTCAGGATTTAGTCGGAAATATGGCTTGTTGCCATTAATTGGAAAGCTCTCGCCGAGAGCTTTCCGATGAATGGCAACAAGCCATATTTCCGACTAAATCCTGAAAAGTTGTAAACCCATAATTCTGCTGTGGTTAAGAAGTCGATTACTTAGAGCATTACTGTACTGTGTAGAGTTAACCCTTCCATGACTGGAGCTTCCTGAAATTATGCGAAACCCTGTGCCAATGCATTCTCTTATATATGCGAGTCTCCCATAGGGAGCCTCGCATATATAAAAGAATACATTGGCCTAACAATATTTATATTGACCTTGTAGTTATGATTTATTTCAAATTATATTTTTGAGGACATATTTATTGGAGTCCCTTATTTAGAAAAGTCAATAATATTGGTGATATACTGAATCAAGACTGGCTATCATATAGATCATGAATCTCTACTCTGGCTAACACTCGTAGACCATATTCTACCAGTACAAAACCTGGGAACATTTTGAATTTTGAATGTTCTGTCCCCTTCTGACAGGTTACTTTATAGCATTGAACAAACAAGGCAGGGAATAAATTCCTTCATTTAAATTTGTTTCTCAATAATCTACTTCCAAGTATGGGGTGGTCCCAGTTTGAAATTTTCTTGTGACTTTATTGATCCGATATCGCAAAAAAAACATTGAATTAATTACCATGGAAAACTTCCATGATTGTATGTGGCGCAAAGTAAAGTCCCTTAAATAATGTAATCTCGAGCTGGGACCTTCCTCTACTGATGAATAAACTATTAACCAACAAGTATTAACAAATATATATATTCCCATCATTATTTTTTAGTTGATTTTTAGATTCACTGTCCCTGTCAAAACTTCAAAAAGTTCCCAGGTTTTGAACTGGTGGAATGTGATCTCTACGGGCATTAACCAGAGAATAGAATTTCATGACATGATCTAGCTATCACATTCAAATGTCATTAATTTCAAATACACATATGTGTAATAGAAGATTTGTGGATATACTGTTACTCATGACGATATGGAATTTCGAAAGTAAAATTTGATCTAACCTTAGCAACTAAATGAACCCAGGCCATCAAGCGTTAGAATAAGGTGGCAGAGATTATCAGAATGAGGTCCCCAGAGGGTGAATTTAGAGACGCTATCCGGCACAGTGTCTCCAAATTCATCCTCTCAGGACCTCATTCTGCATGGCCTCGTATGCTATGGGGGACCTTGACTGAGATTTAAGTTCCCAGATGGTGAAAGTTGTGATGTGCATCCATTGGGAACCTCGATTATGCAATGAGTCATCTGCCAATTTGGGGATATAGAGAAACTAAATTAAAAAAGAAATAGATCAAATCTATGTGAAGAAGTTTCTGTAGAAATTTGATAAAGAAACTTTCCAGGGAAGTTGAGGCTTAAGCAGAATGAGGTCCCCAGAGGGTGAATTTAGTGACACTATCCCACACAGCGGTCTAGCGTCACCAAATTGATCCACTCGGGACCTCATTCTGCATGGCCTCATCTGCTATGAGAGACCTAGACTCAGATTTAAGTTCCCTGATGGTGAATATTGTGATGTCACCCATTGGGAACCTCGATTCTGCAATGTGTTGTCTGCCTATTTGGCGAAAAATAGAAACAAAAAAAAAGTATCTTTACGAAGAAGTTCCTAAAAAAAATAATTTGATAATAAAGATACTTTCCAGAGAAGACGAGGCCTAAGCAGAATGAGGTCCCCAGAGGGGTGTATTTGGTGATGCTAGCCCACTAAGCAGGATAGCGTCACTAAATTAACTTTCTGAGGACCCCATTCTGCAAATATTCGCCACCTTATTCTCAGGCCTGCAGGCCATCAAGCTTTACTCTTTGAAGTTGTGCTTAGATGGACTGGTGTTTAAATACAGTAATGCCCTAAATAATCAACTCCTTAACCACATAATTATGGGTAACTTTTCAGGATTTAGTCGGAAATATGGCTTGTTGCAATTCATCAGAAAGCTCTCGCTGAGAGTCGATTATTAAGAGCATTACTGTATTTATTTATTTATTTATTTATGGAAAGTCATAATATGGAAGATGTGCAGGATTTTGGAATTCCTTGAGAAACAGATTATTTTGTTTATTTGGCCTCATCCATGATTGTTATATCTAGATGCCCTCTAACATTTATAATGTCAAAATTGACATGAATTAATGTTAACCGCTTAACTTCATATGCTATATTTATGTACTAAGTGGCGGTGACTTAAATGAACACAATCGTAGTTTGTAAATAAATCATTGTTATTCATTGTATAAAGAATGTTCAAAGGGTTTGTTTTGACAGGGGTACTGTACACTAAATTCGGCCATTTATGGGACCATCTTCTATTATACTCAAAAGAACATATGTAACAAATGAATGAATTTGAGCCATGGATGGTTGAAAAATACACTCATTTACTTTATGAACGATGTAAATAACATGGTAGTTATAATGAAAAATGAGTTTATGACTCAAGTTCATGGAGCACATAAGTGTATTTTGCACTCACCCATGGCTCAAATGCATTCATTTCTTGCGTATATTCTGTTGAGTATAATAGCCAGATTTAGCGTACTGTACCCCTTTAAAAGAATGATGTGGAGGAGTTTGGGATAATAGCCTCCTGTCAGTTATACGTTATACCGTATAATTTTCACAACATCTCTATTATAATTTTTCACTGCACAATGGTTACAGTTTCAATGCTTGTGCACTCGGCATCAGTATTTTGCAGTGAAGAGGTTTACATCGATATTTAACACTATTAAAAGAATGCAGAAATTAGTCCTCAACTCTAATATATTACTTAAACTTTTCTATACTAAATACTCTTTCATAAGTGGTTCCCATAGGAAACGTTCAGATAATAAGTTCAACATACAAACATACAGTAGTGCTCTAAGTAATCGACTTCTTAACCACAGCAGAATTATGGGTAACTTTTCAGGATTTAGTCGGAAATATGGCTTGTTGCCATTCATCGGAAAGCTCTCGGGGAGAGCTTTCCGATGAATGGCAACAAGCCATATTTCTGACTAAATCCTGAAAAGTTACCCATAATTCTGCTGTGGTTAAGAAGTCGATTACTTAGAGCATTACTGTAGGTCATTTGTTGAACTTATCATCTTAACATTTCCCTCCAATGAATATGAATCCTTCTGCATTTCTTTTATCTGTTTGCCTGTCTGTTGCTCATTTTTACTGAACACCCCTGCAGATTAGTAAATAGACCATTCCAATTGATACTTTTATATTTGATGGGAGAATACATTTAGTATAGAAAGGGTTAAATACCCGGAGAGTTTTAGCCCTGATAATATCTTGATAGAACTTAAGTAATAGAGATCATGCCATTCATTGTTTATTTCCTTCCATCAGGGTAACTATTTATTTTTATAATTTGACCTTTTGTTTCTTTTCCAGTGTGCATGGCACAAGCATTACATGTCCATTCCCTCGCGTTTTGCCGAACCTAGTTGCAGTTTGCTTGGCTGCTGTATATAATTGCTACGAAGAGAAAAAAATGTAAGTGAATTTTGTTCAGATATGACTGGTAATAATTGGTATATACAATACCAACATTAACACTAAGCAAGAAAAGTAACCAGATAATAGATGTTAATTTATTATGCCCCGTAGGAGGTTCGGGACATATTGCCCTGGGCTCCATCTGTCTCTTGCATCCAACAATATTTTCCTTTGGCACACCCTTCAGGCCACATCCCTCATCCGATCATCACCAACTTCATATGGATGTTTGGGGTGACCTCTAGATGGGAGCCATCATTTTTTCTGAAATTCGTTAAAAAACATGGCTGCCAGCAAATTTCAAAATTGAATCCATTGGCACACCCTGCAGCTCACATTTATTGGTGAAATGTTTGGAAAATTTACAGGCATGTTTAGAATCACCTCTGGATGGCAGCCATTTTGGATTTGGCTAAAGATCGTCACCAAACTTCATTTGGATCACTAGATGGGAGCCATAATTTTTTTCTGATTTCATTGGAAAACATGGCCATCAGCGACCATTTTGGATTTTACTCTTTATGACTAAATCCATCGTCACACCGTACATTCCACATCCCTCATCTGATTTGTCACCAAACTTCGTATGGTTCTTCATGGTGACCTTATTGTAGAAATGTTTGAAATGAAAATAATTTCATTGACATAATACAATTCTTTTGCTGAAACTTTTTGACTTTCCTTCTTTATCATTCTATTGACTGCTCAGCATTAAGTTACTTGGGAATTTCTTAATTTTGTGTCCGTATGAAGCATTTCGTGATACTCAAGTGATAATACAGCCATATTTCATTGAACAACATGTTGATAAATAACACGTTTTGAAAAAAATTATGCCCTAGTTGACAGCAGTTAGCATTATTTTGTTGTATTTAATCGATTCTGATAACTAAAGCGAATTTTTAAGAAATGTTGTTGTTGTAACTTGATGATATGTGGACCATCTGATGGGATTGAGTACCTTTAAAGGTATATACTGCTTTATATAAAATAGCACTGTAACATAATTATACAGGATTTGTGCAGAAATAAAATGGCATGAATCCATTCCAGCCTTGAAAAGTCTCAGAACTTCAGCCTTGAATAGAACATGAAGTTATAGCCCAAAATATACTGAGTCTACTTGAACAGCACTGTAATGAAATAAAACATATCATGAAGGAATTGTTAGAACCCTAGATTGTTTTCTTTCTAAATTTACACATACTATGACACATGTGATAATGGAGTAATTAACCTGATTAAATGGTATTTCCTGATTAAATGGTATTAAATGTATCCTTGTCTTTTTCAGAGCTGCACAAAATAACGAGAATATTGTTGTTGACGAGACAGATTGGGAAAACCGTTTGATGGCATACATCCGTATGATGGAGGCTATGTAAGATATTCTATCCTATTAGACATTTGTATATCAACTATGATATAAAACATATATCATTGAAACTCATGTAAACCAAGTTTAGTACCTCAAACTTTTGTCTGAATATATTTCAAAATTAACAAATACTGGTAGCAAGAAATGTACCGTAAAAAGAAAGATATTTTATTACTATTAAGACAGCAATCGATAAAGCATTCTAAGATTGCCTGCTGGTTGTCCAAATTATGCATTCGACATTGTTAGAAATTATCACAAATATATATGACTGATAATATTATAATTGTTAAAAATCATGAATATTTTTCATTCAATCATGAGATAAATTACAGGTTTGGAAATTGCAACAATAAATTATTAATCCTAAATAATTCACTGATTGCAAATCTTGACATTTTTTTGTGATCATAGAGTAATTGATCTGATTTAAAAAAAAATAAACAAAGCAGAATATTATGGGTTAATTCTTTCTATACTAAATACTCAATTACGAGTAGTTCCCATCTGCAAATTTATTCTGAACTCCCCTCCATATTAATAATACACCATTCCAATGTATATCTTTATAACTGAATGGGAGAATCCATTTAGTATAGAAAGGGTTATTTCTGAGGAAAGCATAAACAATCCACAGAGTAGAGATAATTATTTTGTTTCTTGATTATTCTTTCTTTTTTATTTAAAAGACTACTATTGTAATTATTAATGTATTCACAGGTCAACATATTCAGATTGGCGATGCATCTTTGGAAGCTTACTGCAGCCAATTCCATTCCCGGATGAGTAAGTGTTATACGTCTTTATTATCAGCCACAGCTTTAGCATCAAAGTTTACCATTAATGTCTATGACTAGTTTTACATAATATTCTGACATGACATAAGAAGCTGAAAACCTCACACTTCTATTTGATTACTCCCAAGTATGCAAGAAATATCTTTAATGAACCTTAATTACACATGTAGTCGCGAAATTATTGGTAGAAAGTTTCGTTATCAAATTTGTCCCACCACATGCCATGCCAACATACATGTATACCAAGTTGAGCTCGTAGCAAAATGCTGTCCTCGCAGGAATCTGAAATGTAACACTAGACAACCTGTGATGTCTTAGGCATGACATAGGCAAAAAAATTAATGAGAAAAAAAAATTGAGATGGGATTCGAACAAATTCTTGCACTTCATGATTATGTTGTAAATTCGTCTAAGTACTTTGCCACTTTGTTATATTGCTTACTTTTGTGGAATTCCATGCGGTATGGCGTAATGATCTATGTTGGTGAAATATCTCGCTACCGAACATGTTTGCATTTCTACAAATTTTCTGGTTTAAATCCACGCATCTGGTTAACCCTTTGGGATAAAATACGTTGCTCTTATACAACTATGTTTGTGATTCTTGGAAAAAAGCCTTGACCCTGTAACAACTTGGTCAAGTTGCTTCTGACAAAAGGGTTCCACTCTCCCGACTAGGTGAATTTGATGAGCGTCATTATTATATATCACCTTGATGCTACTGAGGTTTCATGATAACATTGTGAGTAAGTTAATCAGGTAGTTGATGAGAGAGTAGCTCTCATTACTAATAGCATTATATTGCACGCAAATACTACCAAGGGAATTTGTGTATTGATCCGCTTGTTAGCCGTGTTGCATCAGATCTATATTTTAGCTACTGGCCTGATTGGGCACGTGACATTATGTTGGTTCTATTCTTAATTTTATAAATATTCAACCACGACTCGTTTTATATATCACATTCCAAAGTAAATTAGTTTAAATGCGCTTTGCATGATTATTACCCCGGTCATAGGGCATTGATTATCCACCTTGCTTAGGAGGAAGGAGTAAGAAATCAGAGCAGCTAATGAGTGCACAGTAATGCCCTAATTAATCAACTGCTTAGGTGATAGCTTTCCGATGAATGGCAACAAGCCATATTTCCGACTAAATCCTGAAAAGTTACCCATAATTCTGCTGTGGTTAAGCAATCGATTAATTAGGGCATTACTGTATCATGATATGCATACTGACAATATGCATCCTGATAATACTGATTATAGTTTATTGACTTATTTTCATGTATTTTTTTTCAGTTCTCTTGCTGATGCCTTCTTCATGGAGTGAGTACCGTAGATGAATAATTCATGAATATTCAACATATCACATCCAGAACATAGAGTTTATTGCACACCCTCTTTTATTTTGTGTCCAAAAAGCTTGATATCCAGTTCATTACATAATACTCTTCGGCCATTTTAATGCTTTTGGATTACTTTGACAAAGTCAGGACAATGAAAATGGGTGATTTACAAGTCTTGAAATAGCGTGTCTGTCTTCTGCAGAATGAGGTCCCCAGAGGGTGAATTCAGTGATGCTATCCCAAACTGTGGGCTAGCATCTCCAAATTAACCTTTGGGAACCTCATTCTGCTTAGGCCTCAACCTAGGATAAGATTTTTGTTCCCCAGTTGAAGTTGGTGATGTTCACCCATTAGTCACCTCGATTTCATATGCATTTTATCTTCTGCAAATTAGGGATATGGAAACTGAACAAAAGGTAAAAAGTAATTATAAACAATGTTATTTTGAGACTACAGATACTCCCCAGAAGATGAGGCCTAAACAGAATGAGGTATCCAGAGGGTGAATGTAGTGATGCTAGCCCGCTGTGTGGGGTAGCATCACTAAATTCACCCTCTGGGGCACCTCATTCTGCTAATGACATCACACTATTTCAAGGCTTGTGATTTATTCTCCTTCATATAGGTCAGACTCTTATGGCTCTATCTTTCTCCTTTATTCCAGTCTCCATTCAAAACAGGAAATGAACAGTAAAGACTTCACTGCCACAAATACATTTAATTTGCTTTATAATTACACCTGCTTTCTCTTTAATGCATCTGATTCGTCAAGGAGCTTGGATATGCTTCGAAGCGACAATGTCTATCGCCTTATAGGAGTGTCTCTTCATGCATCACAATGCACAGTGATACTTTAAGCCTTTCATGACGGGAGCTGCACTGGTGCAGCATTAAAGATTCTGTGCCAGTGCATTCTCTTATATATGCGAGTCTCCCATAGGGGTCTTCGCGTTTATAAAATGATACACTTGCTTATATTGTTAGGCCAATGTGTTATCTTATATATGCGAGGTTCCCTATGGGAGAATTGCATATAAAAGAGAATGCATTGGCACAGGATTTTTGCAAAGTTTCAGGAAGCTCTAGTCATGGAAGGGTTAAGAAATTGAGGAACTCTAATGTTTGACCCACATCATGATATCATGATATCATTTGTAAACAGCCCCCATAATAACCACACTGTGTAAACAAAACTGATGAATAAGACTGATTGGTGAAACAGTGATAATTTTGTGGAGGTTAAAAAAAAATTGTTACATGACTATTTTCCTTCAAAATTAAAATGACATGACATTGATCACAACAGCATTGTATTGTGACAATTACAGTGTTTCCATTTCGAGTTATCATCGGAAATGTAAATTAGGTCGAAACCCCTCTTTAGAATATTTTTGACTCTGAGTGATTAAAGGATGTAGTGTGGCATCTGACACTTCTGTACATCCAGTAATGCATTGAAAATGAAATTGATTGTATGTATATTGTGTAAATGTCATTTCTAGTTCAGGATTTTATTCCAAGTTAATTTTCATATCTGTCAATTTTAGACAAATGAAGCCAATAATTCGAAATATTGCAAGTGACAAGAACTGTGAGACCCACCAAACAATTCTCGGCATTCGAGAGGGCAAGGAAGGCTGGTTCCATGTATATAATCCCAGCAGTATTGTATGTGATGATGATGGAGGAAAACTGTGGGGCGAAATGGTATGTTATGATATGCCCAGAGTCAATTTGATAGCATCAATTCTTGCTGTCTGCAGTGATGTGAATTTTATGTCATTTCCCGATCTTAACTTTGTTTTATTTAGGGAGTAGTAGCGTCTTCAATACATTTAGTGAATATTTGTAGTTTTGTCATCTAGAGACCTCATGTTTTGGCAGGTCGGGATCATTTCATGAGACATGATAGTTTACATTTACATAATCAGCACATCACCTTTAAATGGACTTGGCTCATCTGAATATTCAAATACGTCTGCTTAATTTGAAGGAGTGATAAGTTAGTTTGATAAATACATGAAATTCCAATCAGTAAGAGTTATGTAATAACTGTTTTTACATATCATTAATAGAATAACAAGGAATGCTCTTTATTTTTCCATGCTGAAGAAAAGTCCAGAACCTGATTTTTCTGTATTTTAGGACTGAATGAGTTTTTCTATGGCGAAAATGGGTCCCATTCCCAATGGGAAATAGTCAGGTTTTGGCCACATGAAATTATCCCTCTCCATGTTGAGCTACAATGTCGTTAACACTTTCAGTTTACTTAGAAATCAGTTTTTGGGTTGTCTGGATGAGAACTTGAGCAATATGCAACATAATTTCTTGATATTGGTACGTGGTTCTTACTTTAGAACACGCAGGCCAATTTTCATTTTGGGTCATGATCCGATGATTTTTGACCGAGTTATGCTCCTTATTTTAAACTTAGAAATCTCAGTTTTTGCATTGTCCGGATGATAATTTGAACAAAATTCAACAGAATTTCTTGACATTTGTTATGTGGTTCACATATGAGAAGATGCAGGCGAATTTCGATTATGATCATGGGCCGATGATGTTTGACGTAGTTATGCCCCTTTTTCGACTGCCATCTTGTTTCAGGAGATATGTGGTCCGCGACCTTTTATTTTTTTTAACAAAAGGCATGACTTTCCCTTCTTTTTATGGATATTTTCAAGTCCTCTTGCTCCATTTGCATAATATAGGAATAAACAATCTTAAAGGGGGACTGTACAATAAATCCGGCTATTTATGGGACCATCTTCTTTTATACTCAACAGATCATATGCAACAAATGAATGATTTTGAGCCATGGATAAGTGCAAAATACACTCATATGCTCTATGAACGATGGAGTCATAAATTCATTTTCATTATAATTACCATGTTTTGTGTATCGTTCATAGAGCATAATTTGCACTAATACATGGCTCAAATTCATTCATTTGTTTCATATATTCTGTTGAGTATAAAAGGACGTCAGATTTAGTGTACAGTACCCCTTTAAGAAATTCATTAACTGAAAATGAATATCCTTGTTAATATCATCTCTATATGTTCCCGATTATAAGTCTCTATGGCACTAATGTTTCCAATGGAATGGAATGGGTTCCTTTACCAAAACAATTAGAAAAATCCCTAGTATCATTCTATTTCAGCTTAAGACCTTAATAGAATGTTGTTGCAAAAGGAAAAATTTTCTGATGGGACTGACAAAAATGAGAGGTCAGGTAATGCTGCTGGCACTACGTGACAATGAGGCTGCAATGGAAACCCTATGTGGAATGCTGGAGTATGATGTCGTTGATAACCATGACACCAAGATGCAAATGATAACTACATTACAGTCCACCGGTGTCGGCAAGAAGATGTATGCTGCTCTATGTGAGCGACAGATAGCTCTCAGAGAACTGGTATGATCTTGGTTCATAGATTGACTTTTCACAAAATTAATTAACCCTTTCATGACTGGAGCTTCCTGAAATTTTGCCAAAACCCTGCACCAATGCATTCTGTTATATATGTGAGTCTCCCATAGGGTGCCTTGCATATGCAGTAAAACCTCTCTAAACCGAACACCCTTCGGACCGGCCCTTCTGTTCGGTTTAGAGAGGTGTTCGGTTTACAGAAAATCTCAAAACCATCGGAATATATTGCCGGTGTCGGCAAGAGTTATAGAGACCCGAACACCTCCGTACTGATTAATTAAACTTTATTCAATAAACTACAAAATACAACAAAATATAAATTGCAATAGATAAACATGTTATAATAAGACATAAATATATGCACAGATAAACCTGGAAACACAGAAACGATACATTTTACGGTGATTCGCGGTTTTTGAAAATGTTGTTGACGGTAGATTTCAACTCGGAGCTGTCGTTTTTCCGATGGCTCATTAATTGTGATAAGTTGATTAAAATTGTGATGGTGACAATAAACCACCATCGTGTACTTTTAGCTAATTAGTGTTTAGTTTGGACAATTGTTGTACAAACAAAGAGTCCCTTCCAGCGCAATAACTGGTGTAAAAACAACGTGTCGCTGCTCTAATTATCTGTGAAGTCACCATTGTTCAATCAATTTGTAAAATAAGCAACCATGTATCTATGTGTATCTGAAGGTGGTGCAATGCAGTAACAAATTCTGGTTTGACCACACTTAGTCTAGCTGATCGTCTCAATGTGTGCAAATTGCGAGTAAAATGATTTTGTGGACATGTGCCGTACGGATCATGACATTGCTATCGCTTCAACAAATGTCAAATTCACAAACTAATTGAACATGATTGTCTCTATTTATTTTCCTCAGCTAAAAAAAATGCCGATGCAAATTCATTTCAAATTTTCACGTCGGCTTTTGCCTCGGCACTGCCCATTGTGGACGCTAATTCCCAGGGCTGCCGTATATGGACATAGAAGTCCCACGGTGCTACCAACTACCACTGATAAATATAGTCTCACAAACAACCAATTCCTCACAAATTAATAAAATGGCCATTTGAAACCGAATGCGGTGCTTAATGTGTGCATGGTGTTGAGCGCTATGGTCAAAGGGATATAACTGTAAAAAAATGTATGCGAAAACGCACGTGGGCCGTGTTATATGATTATATCCCTTTGTTTCAAAGTTATTATTATCCCGTCGGCAAACTGTCAATTGTTGCTGACAAGTGGTCATTATATACATGTATACTGTGATGTTACTGATAATTGTTCAATACACATTTACTCGACCTCTCATGACCCACAAATCGTAAATAAAATGTAGGGATGTATTGTGCAAACTTTATTTATGAAATATTGCATATATTGTACATTGTACTTACCAATTGTAATATACCAAAATAATATCGCGATAATATCGTGTATCGCGATGTTGTCGCCATAATATCGCGATATTTTTTGGGGCCAATATCGCCCAGCCCTAATCCGTTTCAAAGCTTTGCCGAGACAAAAAACCGCTAATTAAATTAGTACGCTTATTCAATAGTACGAAAGTGCATTACTGCGCCTTGTATCCCTTTCGGAATTTATTTAGAACAAGATTAAATATAAATACGGCCGTATCTTTTTATTATCAGGCATTATATTCGTTTTAATTTGTAATTACAATTGCTTAATTTACCAAAAATACTTCGTCCGTTTGTACCTAACTGTGATGCTGATCGGGGTCACACACAGGTCAACTCAAAAACGGAAAAAATGTTCACATCACTTTGCGTTCGGTCTCTTCCATCACTTTCAGCGTTCGGATTTTGGAGGTAAACATTAGTGTATTTGTTCACATATGGACTAATAAAACCGTCCGGTATTCGGAGTACAGAGGTTTCAGATTACAGAGGTAATCATTAGTGGCAATGCACTTGGGTAAATTCGGGACCGAACAATTCGTTCGGAATGGAGAGGGATTCAGATTGTAGAGGGTTTGGATCCGGATTGGAGAGGTTTTACTGTATAAGATAATACATTGGCCTAACAATATTTACATTGACCTTGTAAGCCAGTGCATTCTCTTATATATTCAAGGCTCCCTATGGGAGACTCACATATATAAGAGCATGTACTGGCACAGGGTCTTTAATGCTACACCAGTGCAGCTCCCGTCATCAAAGTGTTAACTCCTAAATGATACACTAATAGACATTCTCAAATATTTTCAGCTATATTATATGTCTATATACAATTTACAGTGATATTAAGCACTGATTGGACCTACATACTTAATAAATTCTTATTTTATTACTGTACATTCCAACTCTTGTTGAATTATACTGATAAAGGCTGTCATACTTTAATTTATTGATTCATTCCGATATTAAATGAAAGGTTTTCTTTGGATCAGTGTAGCAGGTTATAGCTTTGAGATAAACATTCAGATTTATGTCTTCCTTTTAGCAACAAAAGGGTGGCCCCAAGAAATTGACTCTTCCCTCAAAGTCAACAGATACAGATTTGGGGAAAATGCTGAGTTCCGGCTCATTTGGCAATTTGGAGTGCCTATCTCTTGCTTTCACTCAAGTGACAAGCGCATGTGCTCACCACCTAATAAAACTTCCGTCACTGCGATATCTAAATCTCTGGTCAACACAGGTAAGTAAAGAATACTTAGGTATATGAATCTATGTGCACCACACTGGATGATCTACGATTTAAAGACTGTATCATCTAATCTTATTATATAGGAATGGGTTTTGTGCATCTTTTGCACCTTTGGAGCTCTCTATATCAGTTATTAGGCCAAAAAAAAAATATTTGGTTCTCAGGCCCCCGCCGCATTGAATAAAAAGGGCCGCATTAGGCCTTTTTATTGCAATGCCTGATGTTATGACAAAAAAAACTTACGAAAAAATTTAAACAAAAAATGTTTGGATTTTATCAACATGTCCATAGCAGATATGTGTTGAATATTAGTGTGCATTGAGCTCTAACATGTAATGTGTTAAAAAGTGACTTGCAGGCTTACAACATGAAGTAGATGATTACAATTAAGAAAATGATTAGCTGATCCTCATGCCGCTCTTCTTACAATTAGTCATTGTGAACAACTTACACTAATTGTAACTTTATACAATTGAAAGGCACAGGACTAAATTCAGGATCACATATTAGAATGGGGAGGTATCAGTTTTTAGACAACAATAACAGTAGTTAATGTCAGGGGCATTATATATTGTTAGGTAATCCCAGTCATACACTGGTAGTACAATGTCATTTTTATATAAGACTAAATGAGTTTATATGCATAACAGTTCCCTCTACCTTTCTGGTTATTACTAGACAGAGGAAGGTATCTTTGTCCAAGCTTATTATGCGCATAAAAAAATAAAAATAAAACCCTCCCTCCCTCATTGATTTGAAAAAAAAATTGCCCTTATATACCATTTGAAAGAGGAGGCTCCAAAATATTGTACAGTGCATTCCGCTGTATTGCATAGCGTCGGTGCATGGCCTTTCCCATGCATATAACCGAATATGCATAAAGCCGAAATCACCCCATCACCCCATTTGAGGTTCTTAAGATTGTTTAGTTTGTACAGTACGTAGTACCACGAAATGGGCGAAATAGCGAAATCATTAGATTGCTGTATCATATTTTCATCTCATACCTTGTTGTAAATTACTATTATGTCAATAAACTGATTCATTAACATCTTTATTTGTTGTTGCATGTATAAAATGATTACATACCATCATTATCACACACACAAAAACATTTTTAATAAAGCCATTTCCTGAACGTGTTATTAAAAATTTCCCATCCCATAATTTCTTTGTCTATTTATAGATAAATATGTATGGGAGGCCAGACCAAGCACATTCCTTGCTATTTCTATTACAGAATGGATTTGTATTGAATACGCAACTGTGTTTATTATTTTATTTTAATTTATTAACGAACATGATAAAAACAGCAAAAACAACAATTACAACAACAACAACATTAATGAATCACATTCACGGAATCCAATTTACAAATTCTGTAATCGCACACTGTCGCCGCCTCTTGCTGACAATTTTCTGGAACCGTTTCTGTAAATAATACAAGGCATTCCAATCCATGGTGTCGTCGTCATCATCATTTTCTTCAAAAAACTGTCTTATATTGCTCATTCCCTCGGTGACCTGCATTGGCATTATCGGCACAGTGTATTCAGCGTCATCATCGTCATCAGATTCGGGAGCTGCGGGTCGGATTTCACTCGCAATCTCCTCATCGGTTGGGCTGCCGAAACACTCTACTTCTCGTTGTCAAATATTAAACTTACCAGTCTGTGTGAACTTTTGATCTAAAAGCTTAATCACTTTGTACTTGTCAGCTAAGGAAAGGTCGTTGCATTTTCGTTTTGAAGACATGGTAAATGATATGCTGTACACTGATGACCAATGGCCTTTATACTGAGAAATGTTTTGATAAAACCCAAGAATAAATCATACACTAATGAGTTGAAATCATTGAATAAACACGGCACCAGGTGTGTCGGGATGAGAAACAAAGACATTGTTGTTTTAGTTTTTGTGTCTAACAGTGATGTCAACCAGCTGTTCAGTTAATGATAAGCCATCACTATGTAAACATGTTTCTATTCATTAAATTATTGTCGGCTCAGAAACAAAGAGACCACCATGTTGGCCTTCTTTTTTGTGGCGGCGACCTTGACACTTTGTTGATAGAATTCGCAGAATTTTCCTTTGACATTTTCGTTTTTATTTTTATCAAGACAAAAAAATAAATATACAAGCTTTAATAATTCATATAATTCACACATAATTAAGGAAACATACAGGAAATGTTTGTGAACAGAAGAATGTTAGAAGAAATAGAAAAGCACTTTCAGTTTAGGTGGCTTCCTTGTTGGGGGAATTCCCGGAAATCTATCTTCCTTTCACTATCTCGGAATTGCAACTGGAACTTCAGGTGTTTTTACAAACTCAACAAACAACCAAATAAGTATACATTTTAATAAATCATGCAATTCACAAATTAATATGGAAACAAAGGAAATATGTGTCAACAGAAGCATGTTAATGAGAACAGATAGAAAACCACGTGTGTTATGAAATTGAAAATTGCCGTCTTCATTCTCGTGATGGTCAACAACTTTGTATTAAGTTTTCCCATAAAATACCTTTTTCAAGGTAAATATTTTTACAAATTGCTATAATTTCGGCACCATGAGGTGACTTTTTACCCCTTCTCATCAACATTTTTGGCGATTTTCGTATGCATAAAAACGGAATAGAGTCAGACCCTTATGCAAATAAACGATTAAAAAAATAGTCTTTTTATGAGAAAATGGTTTTGGTGCATGCATATTTTATTCAAATAGCCGAAATATGCATATAAACGATATGCAATTAACTGAAATTGACTGTATTATTAACTGATCCGGTCGAATAAACTGGGAACATGTTGTTTTTGTCGAGGTACCAAGGTATGTCCTGAATTTTTGGCCTTAATGGTTGAATTTTAACGATCTATGGTATACTTATGAGGCATCATGGTGGAAGAGATATCCACATTTAATATATAACTGTCATTATTTTCACTAATACCACTGTTTGGTGATGGTTTTCCTATAAATCGGATCATGATAGTATCGTGATCCGATTCCATATCATGCGTGTCTGAATCAGAACGAGGCTCTGGAAATGTTTTCAATTGAGAAATTTCTTCTTGAATTTGTTGTTGATTAAATTGTTGTGATTCGTTCATTAAATTTGAATTCAACTTATCACCTTTTTTCAATAAAAGTTCACCAGAGGTTGGTTGAAATAACAAAGTTCAATTGGTCATATAATAAACATATTATTACTACAGTGAAGTGATCTGAGTCTCCACATCATGTCTCATTGAGAAGGTGAGATCATGGATCAGACTCGCAGCCTGCGGCAGCTCGTCTGATCCGTGATCTCACCTTCTCAACTCGGTGTGATATGGAGACTCAGATCACTTCATGGTAGTGATAATCTCTATGTATCGGCTTTCGTCAATTCATTTGTTAGCTCAACTCACTTTGTAAGTTATGGCTCTTAGAGTGAAAATGCATTTGTATCAACTATGGATCTCTATATCTCAGTCATCGTATATCATGTTTGAATAATATTTGGTATACTCATGAGGCAGCATGAAGGGAACACTATACATATGGACATGTTTGTCTATTCATTTGTTCTGAAGTTATGGCCCTTAGAGTGTAAAATATGTCCATCCCTGTAACTCTGTCATCATATATCGGATGTGAGTGATCTTTGTTATATTCATGAACAAAATGGGATAAAGGATATCTACATGAAACAGATTTTATCCAATCCCATCATCCATTGTTTTTGTTCAACAGTTTGGTGACCAAGGTTTGCAGCTGATATCAGAGCACCTACAGAAACTCCAGCGACTTAATCTCTGTGAAACGCCAGTCACCGATAAGGGCTTAGTCAGCCTCAGTCAAATGAAGAATCTACGCAAACTCAACCTAAACAGCACAAGCTTATCAGCTCTTACGTTTGAAGGGTTGAAGGTAAGAAGGCATTCACGGATATCAATCCGGTTCAGTTACATGTACAGTAATGCCCTAAATAATCGACTCGTTAACCACAGCAGAATTATGGGTAATTTTTCAGGATTTAGTCGGAAATATGGCATGTTGCCATTCATCTGAAAGCTCTCAAGTAACTAGTAACATGTGTTGCTATTGGCAATGGCTACACACACACATTTATTTAGTTCAAAATTTTTACCAAATGTGCCATTGGCTGTTTGAATTTGAATAAAATTATGGAAGTTTCAACATATATGCCTGTGTAGCATCACTTATTTATATATTATGTTTCCATTATAAACTGGACATATAAGTACAGCGTGTGGAGAAAGAAGGTCATAACACCACTAGTATTGCAGCTGGAAAATCCTGTTAGTACATTTTGGCATACTATAGATGCAACAAAGCCAAAATCGTTCTTTCTTTCTCTGGAATTTGTGATAATATTGATAATAATATAGGCAAATATGGTTGCCATGGTAACCAGTGATGCAAGCCCATCTATACCAAGGGTTTGCATATATAATTGTGTCTATCAAGCCAGTTTATACTTCTGGGTAAAACATATGTAGCTTTCTACTTGCTGAAAACCTTTAAATATATTTATTGTCTTTAGTAGATAACAACCTGGGTTTGTTTCCTTGGTAACGGTAGTGGTGTATCACGAACCCTACACGCCCTTATTGGGTTCTTGGTGTACATGATTAATGCTCAAATGAAATATGTTAGCCATGTTGAAAAGGAATTTCAATGAATCATATATATGACATACTCTATAATAATTCAAGTCTCAAGGGGTATTTACCTTGGGAATATATGTAAGTCTGAAAGGGTTAACCCTTCCATGACTGGAGCTTCCTGAAATTTTGAGTAAACCCTGTGCCAATGTATACTCATATATATGCGAGTCTCCCATAGGGAGCCTCACATATAAAAGAGCATATATATTTGCCTAACAATATTTACCTTGACATTGTAAGCCAGTGCATTCTCTTATAGGTGAGGCTCCCTATGGGAGACTCACGTATATAAGAGAATGCAGTGGCACATGATATGTAATGCTGCACCAGCGCAGCTCCCGTGATGAAAGGATTAAGGAAACTAAGGGTTTTGTTGAGGTCCGGTGATAATCTGAGAGGTGATTGCTGACTATAGGCTTGAAACTTTTGGCCAAATGACAGCACTAAACACCGGTGGTGGGCTTATATCTATAAGCGTAAAATGTGGTGATTTCCCAAAATCGCCACCAAATCGGATAACTTTTCCTGCCCAATGCATGTCTATGATGTTGACGAAATTATACCTATTCATGCTATAAATCTCTTTTTCAGGAGAAGTTGCCAGCACTACAGGAGTGTGATGTTCGATATACTGATGCATGGTGACCGGACGTTCACATATGAGGCTGAGCTAACACATGAGTTAATACATTGTTTAAATGTCATGAACAAATTGATGTATGGGTTTGTAAAGATTTGTAAGGAATGTGTGCAAATTTTTACAGTATTGACATCAAATACCAGGCAGATTTATTTCATGTGTTACGTCCACATGAAGAGTTATTTTGAAAATCTTATTGATATGCAAAGGTCTTATCATATGCACTATTTTGACGCAAAAGGGTCCAAATTGAGACTTTAGTACTCCTTGAAATTAACTATTTAAGATTGGGTTTCTGTTCACAGCTAACTTGCAAATAAATTATACTTTAATGATAATTTTTGCAGATACAAATGAGCCAAGAAAAGTCTAATGAAACCATAAACTTTATTATATCTATTTTTCTATATATCTACACTGTTTCGAGAACAAACAGGGTCATGGGACATGACAGCATATATTCCAGGTTAAAATTACTTTAAATTTGTATCAATATTAAGTACAATTCATGTGGAAACTATTTTTGCAGAGAAAATAAGCCATTAGCAGTTGAGTATCAACTTCATGAAAAATAACGTTGTTGTTGTAACTAATATCACAGAAGAAAAAGTCCATCCTCAATAATCAATAAAATATGTGAGGATACAGAAGGTTACAAAATGCCTTCTCCCCTGCCAAGAGTCTTGAGTAGGATATATGGCTTTCTCATCAATAGTGTTTTGCCAGACGTGTCGGTAGTGCTATATAGGTTTCCGTAAATATTGAACTAACCTGATTGTGTGTACTCTAACACAGAAATTGTATATGCCAGTCATCGACTGATGATGAAGAACAAAACAGATCATTTGCCTGGAATTTCACTTATTTTGTACATGTATGTGTCTGGAATGTTATGGGCATGTATGGCGATATGTATCATTATAATGTTTATGCATTTATTCAAATCTGAGAAATCAAATCTTTTGCACTAAAGTCACTCACTATAAACATGTTTCATGATTTTATTAGATTTATTGTGTATGTCTTATTTGTGTTTATATGTTCATCTTCTAGTCTCCGTGCTCAATTTCTGTCTAAATAATTAAAGCAAGCCATACTCACTTTTCAATATTCTACTGGTCAGAAAGCTACAGTAATGCCCTAAATAATCGATCACAGTGGCATATCGGAAATATGGCTTGTTGCCATTCATCGGAAAGCTCTCAGTGAGATTTTTCCGATGAATGGCAACAAGCCATATTTCCGACTAAATCCTGAAAAATTACCCATAATTCTGCTGTGGTTAAGGAGTCAATTGTTAGGGCATTACTGTAGCTAGAACCATGGTGAGATGTGTAATGTACGAGCCTTGAAATAGTGTGTCTCGCATTTGTAGAATGAGGTACCCAGATGGTGACTTTAGTGACGCTATCCCAAATTGTGGGCTATCATCACCAAATTCAGACTCTGGGAACCTCATTATGCTTAGTCCTAACCACTATGGGCGATCTGGGATCAGATTGAAGTCACATCAATTATGCATTTTATCTTCTGCAAATTAGGGGATATAGAAACTGAACTTTATGGAAAAAGTATCTAAAAACGATGTTAATTTGAGATTATAGATACTTCTCAGAAGATGAGGCCTCAGCAGAATGAGGTCCCCAGAGGGTGAATTTAGTCACACTAGCCTGCTGTGCGGGGTAGCATCACTAAATTCACCCTCTGGGGAACTCATTCTGCAAACGACAGGCACACTATTTCAAAGCTTGATAATGTATTATTTTTGCAGCATAAATTTCTATCACATCTGGCCAATATCCACCCATTATTCACATATGGGTACTGATAGTCGTACAATTATTGGAATTGAGTTACGATATGTTCTTAATGGAATTGCATATATCACATAATTGCAATCTTCAACAAAGTTAACACTTTCATGACGAGATATACGCTGTTGCAGCATTAAAGATACTGTGCCAGTGCATTCTCTTATTTATATATGCGAGTCTCCCATAGGCAGCCTCGCATATAAAGAGAATTCACTGGCTTACAAGGTCAAGGTAAATATATCATTAGGCCGATTGAATCATTGTCCTATCATGAAATGTCTAATACATCGGAATTCTTAGAAGTGGCCACTGTGAACCGTAACAATCATTCTTCCATAGACCTCTTAATTTCGACCCAATATCATTTGGCAACTACTCAGATAATTTGGCAAAAAAAAATTTTGTTTGCCAAAAGTAAATTTTGGACTAGCACAGAACTTGACGCTGACTGGGTGATATTCAACCAGCTTGTATTTTGGTACCAATTTTATCAAACCAGGGTACTAAAATATTGATTTTTTTTATTGTGTGTACATCACCCGAAAGCATGGGATAGCAACCAATTCAGCCTTAGTTGAAATGTCTTATTCCAGGATTTTTGTTTTCTGTTTTTCGTATGTGGCATCCTTCATCATACAAAATTCACTATCTGTAAAAAAAAACTTCAAATTATTTTTGTAAATTACTGAAATGTAAATATATATTGTGAATAAATTTGTATGCCAAAAACTGCTGGGCTCCATTTGTTCTGGAGATAAGTGTTAACCCTCTCTACAAAATACTCATTGTTGAGTAGTTCTCTTAGGAATGTTCAGATAATAAGTTAAACAAAAGGCCATTTCCCACCAATGAATAGGAATCCTTCTACAGTTGTATTATAATTTTGTCTGTCTGTCGTCTGCTTAAATTTCCTGAACATCCTTTCAAATGAATAATACATCATTCCAGTTGATACTTTGATAACTGAATGAGAAAATAAATTTAGTTAGGAAAGGGTTAAAGGGGTAGGCCCAAGCCTGAGTTTAGTGTGCCTGTCATTTGAAGAATGAGGTCCCCAGAGGGTGGATTTAGTGACGCTATCCCGCATAGCGGGCTAGCATCACTAAATTCACCGTCTGGGAACCTCTTTCTGCATGGCCTCATCTGCTATGGGAGACATAGACTCAGATTGAAGTTCCCAAATGGTGAATATTGTGATGTACACCCATTGGGAACCTCAATTATGCAATATGTCGTCTGCCAATTTGGTGATATAGAGTAACTACATGTAGACTAAAAAAGTAATAGAATCTATATGAAGAAGTTTCTGAAGAAATTTTATAAGAAAGAAACTTTCCAGAGAAGATGAGGCCTAAGTAGTTGTAGTTGTATATGGCCAATTGCCTGGGACAATGGTTGTATGTCTTTGCAATGAAAGCATATCTTATACATGCTTTTGAGGTGGTGTTAGAAATTCTGGCAATTGTTCAGTTTTATAATTTGTTACGCCTTCATCGATAATGTAAAATCCTGGAAAATTTTGGAATTTTAAAATATCGCTTCCAGGCCTGGATAAGTTGTGGGAAAAGGCACCTTTCTTCACTATGGAAACTTTTGGTGGAAAAATCCTCCCTCTACCGTTTCAGGTGTGGAAAAGTCATGGAATTTCAAAATTATCTTTGGAAGTTGAAACACATGTAAAATTCATATTCAATAATTGTGATTGCAAAAAATGAGGCAAAGTAAGTTAGCTAGTCAAGATTCGTCTCACATTAATTTTGAAGTCCCACCTTTTGAAGTCTGGAAAAGTCTTGGTATGTCATTGCCTCGAGGTCATGGAAAATTCCACAAATCCTGAAAAAGTCATGGAATCTCTTTTCTGGTTAGGTGTATGGAATGTGATATGGTAAGTATGTCAATTGTCACAATGGTTTATGATTTCATACTATTGCTCGGCACCTTGAATAAATCATTATTTCTTTAACCTTTTCTGTACTAAATGAATTCTCCAATTCTGATAAAACTATACATTGGAATGGTCTATTCATTTGGAGGACTATTCAGGTAGTAAAATCAGACAACAGACAGAAATACAGATAATTCAAGAGCAGAAGGATTCATATTCATTTTGTCGTTTGTTGGAACTTATTATCTGAACATTTCCTAGAACTACTCATCAATGAGTAATTAATATAGAAAGTGTTAAGTCATTTACTCATTTATGCTATCACACACAGCAGGCTAACATCACCAAATTCACCCTCTGGGGACCTCATTCTGCTTAGGCTTCTACTTCTGAGAAGTATCTATAATCCCAAATTAACATTATTTTTAAAGTTACTTTTTCATTCTATTCAGTTTTTATATCCCCTAATTTGCAGAAGACAAAATGCATAATCGAGGTGAATCATGGGTGAACATTACCAACTTTAACTGTGGAACTTCAGTCTGATCCGTGTTCTCCCATAGCAATTGAGGCCTAAGGAGAATTAGGTTGCCAGAGGGTGAATTTGGTGATGCTAGCCCACCATGCGGGATAACGTCATTAAATTCACCCTCTGGTGACCTCATTCTGTAAATGACAGACAAAATATTTGCAGCCTTGGATGACAGTTGTTTTACAGATGTACAGTAATGCCCTAAGTAATCGACTCCTTAAACACAGGAGAATTATGGGTAACTTTTCAGGATTTAGTCGGAAATATAGCTTGTTGCCATTCATCAGAAAGCTCTCCTCGAGAGCTTTCAGATGAATGGCAACAAGCCATATTTCGATTACTTAGGGCATTACTGTACATGAGTATTCATATGTGCCCATTGTGAATGCCCTATTAAAATATTTGCTAAATGCATATTTTTGCTAAATTGATATTGAGCCCTGCACTTTTTGATAGCAGCGTGATTTAAATATATTTGTATTGTAGTGCCTCTACAATATGCTAATTTGTATATGCTCATTTAAATGTCATTTGAATGTCAGTCATTTCATGTGTTCTGTTTTTCGCCGGTAGTTATTGATTTGAAATATATGCTAGTAACTTCTCTTAAGATCCATACTTTATTTGGATTGAGTAGGATAACTTTATATTTGTTTATTTTTATTTCATAATATTTTTGCCGACTTTTAATTAGCTCTACTTGCTTCTCAAGAGTTGAAACTGCACTGACTGGACAAGCATGTCTCCTTAACCACAGCAGAATTATGGGTAACTTTTAAGGATTTAGTCGGAAATATGGCTTGTTGCCATTCATCGGAAAACTCTCAGTGAGAGCTTTCTGATGAATGGCAACAAGCCATATTTCCGACTAAATCCTGAAAAGTTACCCATAATTCTGCTGTGGTTAAGGAGTCGAACTGACTTGACATGGTGGTACAGTCATCTTTAACCTCTTCGCTATTATGACGTCTGTAACTTTTATGGATGAAAAATTGCATGGCTTGTGCTATATGTTCTGTAATACCCATGGACATACTTCAGCACACTAGCAGAGCCTCATGAACAGTGTACATCAATGTTTTAACCATTCCATGACTGGAGATTCCTGAAATTTTGCGAACACCCTGTGTCAATGTATTCTCTTATATTATATGCAAGTCTCCCATAGGGAGCCTTGTATATAAGATAATATAAGAGAATGCATTGGCTTAACAATATTTACCTTGATCTTGTAAGCTAGTGCATTCTGTTGTATATGTGAGGCTCCATATGGGAGAATCACATATATAAGAGAATGCACTGGCACAGGATCTTTAATGCTGCACCAGCGCAGCTCCCATCATGAAAGCTTAAGGGTTAAACAGTGTATGATGTTCCTGGATTATGTATGATAATAATATTTCTTTGGGGTAAGTTTTTGGGTTTCGCAACACTTCCGTTATATTTTTCCACTGCAAAATGAAATGGCTATGACATAACTAGCTATAACGGGCCAGTCAACTAGCAGAGAAGAGGTTTAATAGGTGTTTTCTTGAAGTACACAAACTATTATAATTTATTCGTATCTGATGAAATACTCGCATAAATTAAACTTCTATCATTGTTATACCTTGCAGATCTTATCCAAAATACTCAAGAAAATAATTCAGTGCTATGTTGATATACTATTATATAGATTTAGTCAATTTCAAAAATCTATTCCTATCAAAGTACAGTAATGCCCTAAGTAATCGACTTCTTAACCACAGTAGAATTATCGGTAACTTTTCCGGATTTAGTCGGAAATATGGCTTGTTGCCATTCATTGGAAAGCTCTCGGTGAGAGCTTTCCGATGAATGGCAACAAGCCATATCTCCTACAAAATCCGGAAAAGTTACCCATAATTCTGCTGTGGTTAAGGAGTCGATTACTTGGGGCATTACTGTAAAGTTACTGTTATTACTGATAGAAGAATTTATTTCCTGTAGTAGATTCATATGGAGATCAGTCGGTTAACTTTGATAACTGTTGAACTTAATGTATCTTTCCACAGCTGCCAATCAAATAATAATTAGCATATATAGTCTACCAATCGGCCACAGCCAGTCATTCGCTGCATTACATTTTATGATGCCATCTTTGTTCACACTAATTTTGATATCGGTGCATGCTTTCAATGTTAAATTGGCCCACTTAATTTTCAAATGGCCAGATAACATTATTCCATATTATATACCATTTGGAAGAGGAACCAAAAAAATATACCGGTATATTCCACCAGAATACGAAGCAGCTGTGGCCTAGGACTGTCCACCAAATGATAGAGATTCATTCCAAGACTTCCCCCCCCCCCTGTCAACCCAGAATGCATCAGAATCAGAGATAGAGTTATTCCCCTTCCATTGAGTATAATAGACTTTATAGTACAGTCCGGATCAAAATTAAATACAGGACACACCTTGGTACCTCGACAAAAACAACATGTTCCCAGTTTATTCGACCGGATCAGTTTAATAATACAATATTTTGGAGCTTCCTCTTTCAAATGGTATATAACATGGAATATGTTGTATATAATGTGATCTGGTGATTCGAAAATTAAGTGGGCCTTTAAATTGGCTGTTTTTAAGTGCAGAAGAAGTCATATTCAATGGTGGGAAATGTTTAGATAATAAGTTCAACAAATGGTTGTTTGTTGAACTTATTTGAACATTTCCTAAGGGAACTACTCATCAATGAATATTTGGTATATACTGTGTTAAACGTGAGAACAATGTATAGTCCAGCATTGGCACACGCTGAAAAATTTATTAATGAGCAGATGATTGTTTCGTAGCAGCTGTTATGTGCCGCCCATTATGATTGGCTGCGGAATCATCCCTTTTCATAAAAAGATTTGATTTGTTGGAAAGTTAATTAAGATTGATATTAGTTACAACTAAGTGTACTCTACAATCATTTCATCAACATTTCGAAACAATTTAATTCTTTCTACACTGATCTTTCATGGCCTATGACGTAGTACTTACTCCCACAAGTTGTAATACACTTTACATGACTTTATGATCTGTTTCTTACCAAACTTCCGACACAATACTCTTGGTCATATAAAGATAATAAAATAATTGCGTGTTTGATTATATTTAGTAATGTTTTCTTGTGTTTTTTGGAACTCAGCCGAGTTTGGTGATAGAAAACCAGCATAGCTTTGTTTGATGGACTTCATCAAGTCTGGATATATTGTGTCTGACATTTGCAGAATGAGGTCCAACAGAACGGCCCTGTGCCAATGCATTCTCTTATATATGCGAGTCGACCATAGGTCGCCTCGCATATATAAGAGAATGCATTGGCTTAACACATTAAAAATTATAAAATTGTTAAAGAATGTAAGAAAAAATGGTAAAAAGTGTTAAAAAAAGATTTTTTTTAGGCCAATGCATTCTCTTATATATGCGAGGCGACCTATGGTCGACTCGCATATATAAGAGAATGCATTGGCACAGGGCATAACTGTAACCATTACAATGGGGTCAAGGAGCCGGTTCCAATGATATCCATATTTGTATGGTTCTATTGAGACAGACCGAAGATATTTTAGGCTGTTGAAGCTTTATTTGGCCGGTTTTGGCCGGTTTGTTGGGTAAAGGGCCCAGTGAGTGAATTTAGTGACGCTATCCCGCACAGCGGGCTAACAGCACAAAATTCACTCTCTGCAGTCTGGGAACCTCATTCTACTTAGGCTTCAACTGCTACGATCAGATCGAAGTTCCCCAGTTGAAGTTGGTGATGTTCAGACATTAGTCACCCAATTATACAATTTATGCTCTAGGGGATATAGAAACTGAACGGAAGGGAAAAGGTAACTGAAAACAATGTTAATTTTATACTATAGACACTTCCTGGAAAATGAGGCCTAAGCAGAATGAGGTCCACAAGAGGGTGAATTTGGTGATGCTAGCCTGCTGCGCGGGATAGTGTCACTAAATTAACTCTCTGCGAACCTCATTTTGCAAATATCAGACGCTCTATATCCAGCCTTGATGTCCTTTTATTTTTGTGTGATGTCACATGTTTTAACCTTCGCTATCTTGCAGCTTGGTGCTTCTTCATTATAAGATGTTGTGTTTGTCTTAAAAACTTTCTCACAATATGCTACTGTCATTGCTTTTTAGAGATTTGTTTTAATTAGATAATTTTGCAATATTCATTGAAAATAACCGACCTAAATTATAACATTATTTTTAAACAATACACCACATCAAACCTGTGTTCATGCTGAAGTGTGCAGTATGCTTACAAACCCCAAACTAAAAAGTTAATTTACATTTTAATGCACTTGATTCACACTGAACCGGAAATGATGTGGTTCAATTTCACAGTCAACGACTTGCAGTTCACATTCGATAGATACAGTAATGCCCTAAATAATCGACTCCTTAACAACAGCAGAATTATGGGTAACTTTTCAGGATTTAGTCAGAAATATAGCTTGTTGCCATTCATCGGAAAGCTCTCACAGAGCTTTCTGATGAAGGGCAACAAGCCATATTTTCGACTCAATCCTGAAAAGTTACCCATAATTCTGCTGTGGTTGAGGAGTCTATTATTTAGGGCATTACTAGTAGTGTTGTTTTGTTTGGAACACAGATACTGGTAACTGAGTTACATGAAACAGGTAGTGTATGGCAAGACAAATGCAATATAAATGCAATGGCCGGCATGTCAGATTCGATCAAAATTTGAAAGTTCTTTATCAGTTAATTTGTTAGATGACGTCTATAAAGTCTTTCTGGGTATACAGAAACTGATATGTTATGTTTGGGATGCAAGAATTTTTTTTTTTTAAATGTTTTTATCTTAGACATTGCGGCGATTGCCAAAGCATTGCCTCGCACAGTGCATCATGACAATAAACATAATTAGGGCAGGTTAACTGCTAAAGCTTGGGGGGTGCTCAATTGACACAATATTTAAGATCCATACTAGTTCCATATTTCCATACAATCTGATTTTATAAACTGAAAATTGGGGCATACAGGTTACACGTTTGAAACTGACCGTCAAGTCAATACGGATGGCAAGATAAATTCTCTCTCGAAATCAAAACAAACAAAATACTGTGACGTATATCACGAGGAATGTGGGATTGCTGTTAGCCGTTAACGGAAACTTGTATTCCACAACCTGCCTCTTGTTTGTAAACAAGGTGCAAATTATCTTATGGTGTATGTCTTTTTTTTGCAAAGATTGCTTATAAGATCATCAAAATCTCGTAACTACCGTATGGCTATAAAATAATAAAAATAACAAATTCTGCCTATTGGCTATTCCTGTTTGTGATTTTTTTTTGTGCTTGTACCTGTGAAACAATTAACTGGGAATGCATCATTAGGCTTCAAGTTGACCATCATCCGACCACAAGTTACCCCATGGGATGTGTTTCATTCTCTATTCTTAGAACTGGTTTCTACCACAATGTACAGCCGATCATCATTGCAATGTGTCATATACAGATTGATCAATCTTGTTAATAGATATAATAACCCGTTTTGATATCAAACTTGCTTGTCAAATTTATATTTAGATCATGGAACAAAGCTTAAAGGGAGATGTCACCTAAATAGAACCATCTTAATCAAGCAGGAAATATGCAAGAAATGAATTACCAGGACGAGTGTTACATTGTATGTAAAAAGACTTACACTTACTCTTGTTATAATTACCATTATGTGAAGGTCTCGGTGGTTCAGTTGCTGAGGTGAATGGTGCATTAGGCCAACATAAGCTGACCAGCGATGGCAAAGGTGGTCCGATTCCCAGTAAGTGCGGATTTGTGATCCACACAGAGAAAGTACAGTAATGCCATATACTCTCAGTGGGAGCTTTCCGATGAATGGCAACAAGCCATATTTCCGACTAAATCCTGAAAAGTTACTCATAATTCTGCTGTGGCTAAGGAGTCAATTATTTAGGACATTACTGTAACCTGATTCGTGTATCTGTACAAGTTTATCAGAAGCTTTTAGGGTCAGTGATTTCTACGGGCAGTTGAGTGATTACCCGGTGAAATTAACGACATGCAGTCTTTTCTCAACCCGTAAAACTGACAACCTCGTGATATGACCCATAAACCAAACCAAACTTATCATGATGTTGTATATGGTTCTAAGTGAGTACAAAGGTATGTAGCTCTCGCACTTTATTCAATGTAATTCTTTTGTTGTGGAGATCCTGTTCAGTTATTAACCCTTTCATTGGCACAGGGTTTCCACAAAATATCAGAAAGATCCAGTTATGGAAGGGTTAAGAAATTGCCCAGTGAAAAATGGTTCTTAGGCAGTGTTTACACATGCTACAGTAATGCCCTAAGTAATCGACTCCCTAACGACAACAGAATTATGGGTAAATTTTCAGGATTTGGTCGGAAATATGGCTTGTTGCCATTCATCGGAAAGCTCTCCCCAAGAGCTTTCCGATGAATGGCAACAAGCCATATTTCCGACTAATTCCTGAAAAGTTACTCATAATTCTGCTGTCGTTAGGGAGTCGATTACTTAGGGCATTACTGTACCTACGATTTTTGGGTCATATCAGCATTTTGTTTTGATTGTCACACAATGAGCGAGACAACTCATGCCCACCATTGGCACATGCTTTTCCACAATAGCTCAGCTAAATTGTGAACCAATAAGAAAGAATATGTCAAAACTATAGGATTAGGACCAATCAAAACAAAACGCTGCTGCAACCCAAATACGGTTGTTGACCGGGGCAGAGTGTGGCATGTGTAAACAGTGCCTTAGAGCTCAATTTACAGTAAATATGGAGAGATCTTAGGATGACATTAAAGGGGGACTGTACAATAAATCTGTTCATTTATGGGACCATCTCATTTTATACTCAACAGAATATATGCAACAAATGAATGAATTTGAGCCTTGTATGAGTGAAAAATATATCCATGTGCTGTATGAACAACGCAAACAACATGGTAATTTTAATTAAAATGAATTTATTTTCATTATAATTACCATGTAGTTTGCATCGTTCATACAGCACATGAATGTACTTTGCACTTATCCATGGCTCAAATTCATTCAATTGTTGCATATATTCTGTTGAGTATAAAATGAGATGGTCCCATAAATGGCCGGATTTAGGGTACAGTCCCCCTTTAAATCTTCCATTGAAATCAATTATCAACTCAGTTTTTAATAAGCACTCATGCCACATATGTCACCACATTGGAATCAGTAGTGGTAATATAATATTGTCAGTTTTTGAGATTTTTTTTTGGTCACTTTATTCTGAAATGATGAGAGTCTTTATTAACCCTTTCAGTGCCAAGTCCGATTTTTGTATCAGCCCATATTTCCTTGATCATTTTTCAAATTTATTGATTATAATAATGTGATACATTGTTGGAAAGAGCTCTAAGATCATTTTTCAAATTTATTGATTATAATAATGTGATACATTAATGTGATCCATCGATGTATCACATTATTATAATCAATAAATTTGAAAAATGATCAAGGAAATATGGGTTGATACAAAAATCGGACTTGGCACTGAAAGGGTTAATTTAACACAACGCTGTTTTTAAAGTCATCTTCACTTGAATTTTGTCCAAAAAAATTAAGAAATAAAAAAAAAATTGAAAGTTGTGATTTAGTAGCAGCTGAAAGGTTCATGGCACAATTTTTATTGATAAAATGGTTTTGAATTGAGCATTGGTGACCACTCTTATTTCCCATTATGTATAACATGGGACTCCATTTATAAAATAAATTTAATAAAATTCTAAAATAGTTTTCAATTACGCACGCTACTTTTTGACTACTATATGTTTTTTTGGTGAAATACCTCCCACACATTCTGCTGCAACATCTATTTCATGTAATGAGAAAAAAATTAATTGATGATGCACACTTGTCAGCTTGTTACCAAATCACTTCCTCCCATAATCATTTTAGCATAGCAATAGTAGAGACGAAGCAGGTCTTCGGCTTTATATAGAGGCATTATAATCACGGGCAGAATACTGCTATCACAGAACCAAACACAGGGGCATAAGGAAATGACAACCAACAGGACACTCATTTATTATTGGATATGTTTGAAGAATTTCATTAAAAAGATAAAAACCTATATATTGATATGCCTAATTAATATTCACTTTTTTATTTCTCTCTGAACGTCAGTTGAAATTCTGATTTTCTCGTAATTTGGATCGCACTTCAACATCACACAGATTTTTCCAGTATGCATTCTCTACTTCAATAATCTTCTCTTTGATTTCATAGTATCTCCTAAGTGCACCAAAAGATTAGAAGCCAACTTTTTTGGTACCCAAGCAACTTCTATTCGCTACCAATTACAGAAAGTGCACATAACAAAAAAAACCAATGTGCTCATTTTCTCATTGATATATTGCTTGAGGTTTTGTGGCATAAAACTTAAAATACTATTAAATTGCCTTTGTCCCTTATTTGATGACATTGTTGAACTTTCATGAACAACTGCTTATAATTCTTACTATATTTAAGCATAAAGATATTTAAGTTGATATCATGTTGTATCAAATGAGTGAATTCTATATTACTAGCATGTTCTTAGATGTCTTCTGCCCGTGATTAATGCCAATATAGAAGTTATAGAATTTGCCGTAGATTGGTGCATTTAAGCTGGACTTACCATATTTGTTACATTAAATCATATGCCATGTGTAATATTGAACCATATATATATTTTTTCATTCTTGAGTTATATGTTTGGTCGTTTTGTGTCTGATTTAATTTATTATCTATATAGTAAAGTCTATATATCACAATAAATTTTACTTCACAGTATTTTCTGTTCCTCCGCTCATGGTATAATAGCCCTAATCTCCACATCCAGTTGTAACAATCTGATTGGCCACAATACCATGCTCATTTCACCATATCCCCAGTCATCCAGGACAGCGGTATCAAAGAGAATAAACATCGGGGGTATATGACTGATCTTTGCGTTGGCAGTTTCAAGGCTGCTAGCAACATTATACCGCTGGTGGCCGAATAGCCTCACCCTTTAACCCTTTCAGTGCCAGTGGCCGATCTCATCGGCCCTAATTTACGGTCTGTAAAATCGGTCCTAAAAAAATAAAAAATTTGGGTTGAATTTTTTTTGGGTATGCCTAAAGCATGCTATAGCGAATTTAAAAACAAACTGGATAAAACCTTAGGGGCATGTTATAACTCAAAACTATCACCAAGTATTGATAGTAATAATTTTGATGCCCATGAAAAACGTAAGATTCCCTGGCACTAAACCTACAAAATAAGTCTGTTAAAGAATATAAGAAAAAATTATTAAAATTGTAAAAAATTGTAAAAAATAATAACAAATGATGAAAAATTGTTAGGCCAATGCATTCTCTTATATATGCGAGGCGACCTATGGTCGACTCGCATATATAAGAGAATGCATTGGCACAGGGTATATGGGTTGATACAAAAATCGGACTTGGCACTGAAAGGGTTAATGTACACAGATCACCAAGAGTCAAGTTGATGTTGGTTGGTTATTTTGGAAATAACAATTGTGTTTCGTAATTCTCAGAGGGAGACCACTCGTTTCACTTTTGTGACAGAATGGGAGAATCCGTTTAGTAAAGAAATGGTTAACTAAACAGTTTACATTGGAATGGTCTATTATTCAATTAAAGGGATGTTAATGAGATATGAGCAGATGACAGCCAGACGAAAAGATGAAGTGCAGAAGAATTCATATTCATTGATGGTAAATGTTTAGATAATAAGTTCAACGTCAATGATTATTTGTAAGAATACACTAACTCTCACCCCAACCCCAGCCCTAACCCTAACACATGGAGAATGGAGGGGGGCGGTGTGGTTTCATGTATTCTTACATGAAGAATATACCGATTATTTAGAATAGAAAGAGTAAACTATAGCAGTCTTACAACGTGTACTTAACACGTTGAGTGCCGGAAATCAATTAGTAATCTCACCAGTTTGCCAAATCATGGCAAGATAGATACCCTTAGTAGACCATAATTTGGCTTCATTGAAGCAAGAATTGGATGACGTTGCGAGTTTAGATGACAGAAACGGCGATTGATAGTACTACTAGATAACTCGTAGCCGGCACTGGCGGAAGGAATTTGGGTATTCCCACCATCAGTGCCAACTACGAGTTATCTCGTAGACACAATTGGACACGTTTGAGCAACAAATAAGTAGAAAGTAACCCAAACAAGTTATATCTCCGTCAAATATATCTTGGACACTGAAACTAATGGTTATATATTTCTTGCTTGCAAGATCCTAGAAGTCGTTTTAAAAATCGGTACGAAATACCTCGAGTACGCGCACTTGTCAAATGCCAATTAATGGCGATTATATATTTGGACCAATCGTGTGAGTTCTTTCGCTATAACAGCGATTGAAAGGTATATAAACATACATTCTATTTAATTTCTTCTATTCGCAAGATAAGTCGCATTTTTTATCTGTTCATTTCTCATGAACGTTTCTCTTCCGATATTACGAACGGCAACACGCAGTTGCCTAATTTCGTGCACTACGCACGTGTTTTCCTATTTTCGGAATTTAGTTTTACAATTGTTCAACAATCTTTTATTCTACAATACTGTCTTATTAACGATAGTAGTCCGTGGGTGGATATTTTCATTAACAAATATTTCAATTTTGTTTTATTTACGAGAATCACTTCGAACAAATATCGTTTTTGTTTGCATAAAACAATAGAAAAAACCGATGCTCTTTAGAGTCATTCGGGTTCTCGTCGGGATTTTTTAACACTGCACTGGATGCAATATTGTGTTGTCGTCTCCACTAAGCTCCAGTTTGGAGTTTGGTCCCTGACAAACTCCTATCCAAATGTATTAGAAGTAATAATTTACAATATTTTACATTACAATATTTTACAATAATTTTCCTCACGGATGCTAGATAAAATGGCCACAGTGTGGCTTGCCTCTTCTCTCTACATTGAACATACGTCTCGATGCTTTTATGATGAAAACTTCGTAATGTTTTTTTCCCTCCGACTGGTAGGGGTGCCACGATTGATCGTATAATCGATGAAACGTTGATACAGCCGATATTCATTTACCACTTTCGGCAGCGATTACTCTGAGTTCTTTATTTCGGATGTCGAAAAGTACCGGACATATTTGGATACCCTGTTTTACAGTTTAATATCCAACGGACAGGTTAACGATCGTTGATCGTGCAAAGATATTTGTAACGCATTGTGCTCATTACTAATTACCGGCTTTCCTTCCCACAGACAGTAACGATTGCTCTCGCACCTGTATGCACTCGCAATTTTTTATTCACGGGTGTTCACCATTTGCACTTGTTCACCTGGTCACAATCAATATTAAAATATGTGAAGATATATTTAGCACATTTCCCATCTCCGTTAATTTATGGGCATGTGAAAGTGTCAGTGGGTATATCACACAATGACCTTTGATTTGAGATAACCCCAACTTACAATTATATTACCGGTGCAATTACACCCTTCTAATCAACGAAACTGTAATTTTTGTCATGGGAAGGACTGTCTCGGTGGTTTCTGATACAAATTATGTACATGTGAATATTATGCACTACTTCCTCTGTCCTTGCTATTAGATACGCTTCATCGATTCTAATCTAGTATTGACTATCGATTATCAAGTTCAATGATCGTGGCACCTCTGCTGACGTGGCACCTTCTCTTGCATCCTCCATTAACTTGGAGACTCCGCTGGAGTTGGTTGGTGAACATGCCTCCTCCCTCAGGGTCGCGGCGTCCATAGCCCCTGCAGAGAAGGGCAGCGATGGTGGTCCAAGCGCAGCTACCTTTGGTCCTGCCTCCGGTTCCGCCGGGTTCGTTCCGTCGCTGCACCAGCTGGCCACTTGCTACAGCTACCACATCAATGGTCCGTTTAGCTCGCAAGCCCCGGTGCCCTCGCACATTGCCTGCCTACGCAGTTCGATGTGTCAACTGCCACAGCTTCCACTCCAGGGGATTTGACTGCACGGGTTCTGACCTGTCCTCCATTTGTCAACGTCTTTCTCGGCATCCGTCCCTCCCGGTTTTGGGTGGGTATGTATCCCTATTATTCACCTGTGTTCTTTCCTCCACCAGTGTGGCCTTGCTTCGTACAGTTTCTGGCCTCTTTTGGGCTCCTAGGCCAGAACTTAGACATAGTTTCCTTTCCGAGGCTCCGGAATTTTTTGCCTCATCAAACCAGGTGACCTGGTCGGGATACTTGCCCCTTTCCCCCCATCTCCTGGACAGACGGTGCTGTTCAGAGACGAGGACGTGCTGTCGCAACATCCCCTGGATTTGGCAGCGTTTGATGCGTGTCCGAGTTCGCCATGCCTTCCATGAGGGTCATTTCGGATGGGTCAGTCCTTCGGTCTTAGGATAACAATTGCGCACAATTTTGCATGCATTACCAGCACGATACTAACAGCACAGAAAAAGGAAGAACAAACATGGCCATTCTCTTGCTTCCTCCATTCACATGGAGCCTCCGCTGGAGTCGTTTGCAGGACATGCCTCCTCCTTATTGGTCGCGGCCATCCGCAGAGAAGTACGCCTGTCTTCCACAACCGAAGGACTGGATGGGGCCCACATATCAAGAACAAAAACCAACGGGTGACGATTTTTCCTCTGCCAACTCGATACAGCCTGCGCGGCAGGCTCAGGGTCTGTTAGTGGTCATGCCTCCTCTATTTGTAGTCGCGGCTTCCACAACCTTCGCAGAGACGGTCAACAATGGATTTTCCTCTGCCAACTCGGTACAGTCTGCGCTGCAGGCTCGGAGTCTGTTGGTGGTCATGCCTCCTCTATTTGTAGTCGCGGCTTCCACAACCTTCGCAGAGACAGGAAACAATGAATTTTCCTCTGTCCACTCGGTACAGCCTGCGCTGCAGGCTCGGAATCTGTTGGTGGTCATGCCTCCTCTATTTGTAGTCGCGGCTTCCACAACCTTCTCAGAGATAGGCAACAATGAATTTTCCTCTGTCAACTCGGTACAGCCTGCGCTGCAGGCTCTGAATCTGTTGGTGGTCATGCCTCCTCTATTTGTAGTCGCGGCTTCCACAACCTTCGCAGCAACGAGCAGCGATGGAGGTTCTGCAGCATCTACCGCTGGTTCTGTCTGTCCATCCAGGTTCATGCTGTCACGGCACATAGCGTTTTTTCCGAACCCTTTCTTGCCTTGGCTACCTCATTGTGCCTAGTCGCCGACAAGTGGCATTCATTCGACTGAGTGTTTTGTACAATATTACCTTCGTTCTTTGTACTCAGTCTGCGTTCTGCCATATTGCATTGCTCTGGCTATGTGCCGCATTCAGGAACTGCTCCTGAATAAGTTTCTTTCGCTTCCATTCTCACCTCCGTTCTTATCCCGTCGGGGTATTCAAGGTGTTGTTGAGACCTGTCTTTATAGTTTTGGGCCTTCTAATCTGTTAGATTTTTATTCAACAATTAGGCCGCTTTTATGAGACAAACCTAGACGTATTATGGACTTGATCGTATGTGTGAACCTGATAAGTTAGTATGCGGGTGCTATATCTCACAGGGGACTTTGGCGCTCTACTCACTTAGCCGAACATATCATGAATATCGACCGTTCAGCTCCATAGACACTATCGTCTGAACTACGCTCATTTTCAATTTTACTTCTAGATTTGAGATGTATCTTTCAGTGACCACCTAACACCATAAGATTTCATCATATAGCGTATCAGCATTTCATTAGTGTCTAGGCATCATGTATGTAGTCCATTTTGTTATCATATTTGTCACAGCACCGACGTTGAACCAAGAATATTTTCCTATTCCATGTTATCACTCGGGCTGAGTGTTTAACATCACTTCGCAGGCGTGATTCTAATTCTAATCCGATTTAGCGATCTCCGATTCTCCCCTTTGCGACATTTCACAGTTATTGCTGCATGCCCATCGGTGCTTGAGCATACCAGGTGGCGGGTTATCACAGTTTTTGTACCTTTCTGCTAACCTACGGTATGGGTTCCCTATACCACCACCTGACGTATGATATTAAACTAAGTTCCACATTTATTTTGAAACCATGCAGGCCGGTTCATTGCATCACACATTGGCCGTATGATCAGACAGTGTTCCATTAGCGGTATTAGTTCCTCTCCTTGGTTGACTGTACAATTCAATTTCCAGTTACTTGGCTTGGTGTACCAGAGGCAGGCAATCTTTCCATCTTGGTCCCCTCCCTTATGTGTATGTTTTTTCTGTCCATGGACATGATTTCCAGTGCTCAACTCAAGTCATGTTTTCCTGGTCCCCCCATTGGTCTGGGCCCAACGGTTTCTCATCTCTCCCCTGGGTCTCTCGGTCGGGCTCCAAATACTGTCAAGTCACCCTGTGATCATTACTAGTAGGGCACATGAAGTATGTGGTGTTTCCTTTTAGGAGGCTCAGTTGTTTTTGAGTTTATCTGAACTATTACATATGGGACACAATGATCTATTTTTTGGCACATGTCTACCAAGAAATCTTTTTGGTACAGGATGCAGGTCTTTTCTGCTTCAGCAGGTGGGTTTCATGGACATAGTCGGATTATCTGCCGCGTGGCCTCCTCCTCTTCAAGAATTCTAATTATAACCATTAGTTCATTCAGTGTCCAAGATATATTTGACGGAGATATAATATTTTTTTACCCAAAATATGTATCTCCTATAATAAATATCTTGGACACTGAACACAGTAAGGGCCCTCCCAGTTGGGATCAACATTCCCGCCCCGCGCACTCGGTCAAACGCATCAAACACACAGGAGGAAGAAATTAAAAAGAATGTATGTTACCTTTCAATCGCTGTTATAGCGAAAGGACTCACACGATTGGTCCAAATATATAATCGCCATTTGACAAGTGCGCGTACTCGAGGTATTTCATACCGATTTTTAAAACGACTTCTAGGATCTTGCAAGCAAGAAATATATAACCATTAGTTTCAGTGTCCAAGATATTTATTATAGGAGATACATATTTTGGGTAAAAAAATATTATTTTTGGTCGTAAGCATATTTATGGAGGTGTGGGTGTCCTTGTGGTGGTTATAGCTCGTTATATAGCCTAACAGATCCCTGTACATACAGGAGTGTGCTACATGTAACGATTCCATATAATCCATCCGGAAATAAGTCACCCTTTACTGTAAACCTCTATGCTACACAAAACCATTTATCCGTACATACATGTAGAATGATGTTCGATGAACTGCATGATGTCTAAAGTATGGTAATTGTTACGCTTTCCATTGTCCAACACGCTCGGAAGAGGCCTAGGTACAATGTAGCTTTGGGGAATAATTGTTCCGCTTTACTTGAATTATAAAATACCAAGCCCCAAATGGAGCCACACAGTGTATTCCAAAAACAACTGCTGTGTTCCCTAATAATGAGATAATGGTAGCATCAACGCGCGTAACGTCATGGATTATCCCCTTATCTTGAGTTGGATGCGTCCACTCGCACAAGAGTGAGGTGGAACAGATTTGGCAGGCCTGTGTGACGTGTGTGGGTGGTTGTGCGAAGTTTCAATGTGTTGAAACACAACGATGTAATCATTCCTCGAAAATTCCTTCGCATGCATGTTTTTGTACATTGTGAATATTCATCCCCCCCGACCGTGTTTGCATGCGTGCACATTACCAGTCTATTGAATACCAAAAACCCAGCCTAATTTTCCACACACGACTGCCTCTGGTGGTCACTCAGTGAGACAGTGTCAGCTGTATTCACTCACAACTGGACCATTTTGAGTAGAATATATGTGCTGATGGTGCTCACTTCAGTTGAACGATGTAAGGGGAGCCCAGCTGGGGAGCCACACTATTTATTTGATAAAATCACTGTTCTGATGTTACGAAGCGGGTTTTCGTGCTATATCGACCTATTCCACTGCTTCCGTTTGTCAGTTACATGACATGGAAACCACTACGAGATAACTCGTAGTGGTAACCTGCGAAGGTTGCGTACTACGAGATAACTCGTAGTGGCACTCAACGTGTTAAACGCGATGACATAACTTATAAATGCTCATATATGTTCCGCAAGTCATTCCGAAGCCACCCATACCTTTATTATTTCATCAGATGTGTTTGTGCCCAATTTTATGTCTTTATACATCAAACAAATTCCAAAAACGCAGTAAATATTGACCGGCTTGCTGATTGATTGACAATAATCGAGAGTAAAGTTTACAAATGTTGGCTAGAAAAAATAAATCTACATAGATATCCAATAGAGTATTGAAGAAACACTTGAATTATTAATTTTCTCTGTACCAAGAAGTTTATCAGATTTTAAAACAGAAGTGAACTTAAAAGTATAGTTAAATTATTGGAATTTGCATTAAAATTATGTGAAAATAGTGTGACCTTGACCCCACATTCTAGTTTTACAAAATTTACTGCCAGTCGCAGACGCGTCTTGTTTCTAGAAAATCGTTTGATGAATAAAGTTGAAAAATTGAGCACGAACACATTGGATGGAATAAAAAAAGTACGGGTGGTTTCGGAATGACTTGCGGAAGATATTTGAGCATTTATAGGTTATGTCATCACGTTTAATTACATGTTCCCGTCAAAGGTCTCTGAGCAGACAATGGAGATTGACAACCCGATTTCTTCGGTAGTTTCGTATACGATATCTCAACTTCACTTTGTGCAATTTTGCCAAGTTATATGTCAAATGAAAGGGAATTTTATTGACAACAAGACACATCTGATGATATTTTGGCTGCTATTATCGATTTCTAAAATCGATCATTTGAACCTTGTGACTGGTATAGTCTGTATTGGTATTTTAGTAATTTTCCCTAGGGGCCTGTGGGTGACCCCATTAGAACAAATATGAATCCAAGTCACCCAAGGACCCTCCATATAAAATATAAGCTAAATAGCCCCAGTTGGTTCTTGAGAAGAAGCTTTAAGAATTACTATGGACATAAAGTGTTATGTCCCTCGCTCTGCCCTTTCTGACCCGGTGACCCTATTTTAACAAATCTGAAACACCCACACCAAATATGACACAATTCTGACTGCGGTTCTGGAAAAGATTTTGATGGATGACAGACGAGGAGTGATGACTATATCTCCACCAGAGAAGAGCTAAACAGAGCATGCAACTTTAAAACATGCATCTCTGGTGACATTCTACATGGAATTGTCATTAGATATGTGAGTATTACAGTACCAAGCTCTGACATCCATCGGTCAACAATTTCTATTAGCACACCCTGCAGGTCACACATCTCATCTGATCGTCTCTAAACTTCATATGGATGTTCAGGGTGACTTTGATGGGAGCGATCAATATTTTCCGAAATTCGTTTAAAAAACAATTTCCATTAGCACACTCTACAGGCCACCTCCCTCATCTGATCATCACCAAACTTCATATGGATCTTCGGGGTGACCTCTAGGTGGGAGCCATAAAAAAAATTCTGAAATTCTTTGAAAAACATGGCCGCCAGCAATCTTGGATATTCAAATTTGAATCCATTGGCATATCCTGCATCCCGCATTTATTGGAGAATTGTTTTGAAAATTTACAGGCATGTTTAGGATCACCTCTAGATGGGAGCTATCAATTTTTAACAGTTTTCGAAGAAAAACATGGCCACTGTCAGCCATCTTGGATTTTACTCTTTACATGACTAAATCCTTCTGCACACCTACAGACCACATCCCTGATCCGATTGTCAGCTGGTGCAACATTAAAGATCCTGTGTCAGTGCATTCTCTTATATTTGCGAGCCTCACATACAGTATATAAGAGAATGCACTGGCAAACAAGGTAAAGGTAAATATTATTAAGCCAGTGTATTCTCTTAAATATGTAATAATCAATGCACCAATCTAGCCTGTAAATAGTGTGTCATTTGCAGAATGAGATCCCCAGAAGGTGATTTTAGTGATGCTGTCCCACACGGAGGGCTAGCATCACCAAATTCACCCTGAGAACCTCATTCTGCTGAGGCCTCAACTGCTATGGGAAACCTAGGATCAGATTGAAGTTCCCCAGTTGAAGTTGAAGTTGGTGACATTCACATGGTGAATTTGGTGATGCTAACCCGCTGTGAGAGATAGCATCACTAAATTCACCCTCTGTGGACCTCATTCTGCAAATGACAGACACACTATTTGCAGGCTTGGCACCAATCATCACACAACAACCAAAGAGGGGTGGAGGGACAATTGATAACCTCTAAGAAAAACTTTTACAAAGTTTCATTGATAAATATATGAAAATATTCATAATTTGACATACAATTTGACATTGGAGAAAAGAATATAGTTCAACAAAAAGAACAGATCAAGAATTTAGTTTCAAAAAATACATAAGTCAGATACATGTTAAAGCTGAATTGCTATGTTTTACAAACACTTTGGTGATCTGGGTACCCAAATGATTAGGATACACAGATTTAGAGAAACTTTAGATGGGTACCAAAAAGTTACAAAACCTTTTATGATTAACCCTTTCATGACAGGATCTGCACTGCACTTAAAGATCCTGTGCCAGTGCACTGCACTTAAAGATCATGTGCCAGTGCATTCTCTTATATATGTGATTCTTCCATAGGGAGCCTCGCATATATAAGAGAATTCACTGGCTTACAAGGTCAAGGTAAATATTGTTAGGCAAATTCATTCTCTTATATATGTGAGGCTCCCTATGGGAGACTCGCACATATAAGAGAATGCATTGGCATTTGAGAGATATTTATTGGGTGTAATTGAATATGCAGTCTTGGTTGTTCGCGAATGGTGGGTTGCCAAGACTGAACAGTGAGATCAGGTTTTTGCGATTCAAACACTTGACAACTGGCCTGGAAATACCATGATGTCATATTAACAAGTTTGAAAACCCACAGAGTGAGAATCATAACCCGCTAATGGGTTTATTCGAATCCCTGTACAAATATAGTTCACCACCAAGACCGAATAGATCGAACAGGTTGCAAACATGTTCTGGGCGATTCGAACACCTGAGAGCAAGCCAGAAACAGGAACACAGATTTGAATACATCCATGATGTTCCCAGTCTGTTCTCGGTGTTTGAATTGTCATTCACGGATAATGTCTTTTTGGTCTACAGTTCACTAACAAACAAGCACATGAATTTAAATACCTCCATTTTTTTGACAAGGATAAAATTGCTTTTCAAAAGCAAACCAAACAAAGAAATGAAATGAAAAATTTCTATTATTTGTGAGATTGTGTTAACCGTTCTTTACTAAATACTCATCAATGAGTACATGTAGTTCCCAAATGAACTGTTCAGATAATAAGTTCCACAAAAAAGCCATAGTCCATTATCTAAATATTTCCCACTATTAACCCTTTCAGTGCAAAGTCCGATTTTTGTATCAACCCATATTTCCTTGATCATTTTTCAAATTTATTGATTATAATAATGTGATACATTGATGGAAAGAGCTCTAAGAGGTCCTGGCACTGAAAGGGTTAATTCTTGGTTCTCAAATAACATTTCCTCTAACTTTGAATTACCTACAGATATATTCTACAAGAATCTGGGTAACCAAATAGCCAAAAAGTAGTGACCGCGACAAATCCAGTAATTTCACAGGGTACAATTACTGTGATGTAAATATATAGATAACAAAGATCATAACGAGTTTCATGGAGATCAACTGGCCCTGAATTTTGGCACAAAAATTAAGACCAAGCAACAACATATGAATCAGATAAGTATCCCAGTCAATGGAATCAACAAATTGAGGAAGTAATTTGGCAAGAAAATATTACAAATCTAACACTGGAGGACAAGGCTCTTACGAGAGGCCGATACGATCGGCAGATGTTTAACCCTTTACCGAACAAACCGGCCAAAACCGGCCAAATAAAGCTTCAACAGCCTAAAATATCTTCGGTCTGTCTCAATAGAACCATACAAATATGGATATCATTGGAACCGGCTCCTTGACCACATTGTGATAGTTACAGTTATGCCCTGTGCCAATGCATTCTCTTATATATGCGAGTCGACCATAGGTCGCCTCGCATATATAAGAGAATGCATTGGCCTAAAAAAAATCTTTTTTTAACACTTTTTACCATTTTTTCTTACATTCTTTAACAATTTTATAATTTTTAATGTGTTAACCCAATGCATTCTCTTATATATGCGAGGCGACCTATGGTCGACTCGCATATATAAGAGAATGCATTGGCACAGGGCCATTCTGTTGGGTAAAGGGTTAACCCATCCCTTGTCGATAATAAATATCTATGATCCAAATCATGATCCAGAGTTTTGATGAGGAATTATAAGTATACTCTTGTTTACTAAAGTAGTACACACACATGTACATAATAACACAACTTCTTTGAATTTATGGGTCCAAAGAGAAGGGTTAATATAACATCTATAAAGCCTGTCACCACTATCATAGTGTAAGCAGGGGTTAAATCTCCTATCTTGGCCAATACAAATCTAAGCATCCAAACTACAGTAGAGCTCCATTGTTCAAGTTAAATAAATTCACCTGGCTGAGTGGTGGATTGCTAACAGAGCACCCTTAGACAAGCAATAGTATCCATGCTCTGTGGAACCTTTGTTTATTTAATTGTTAGATAAGATAAAATCTGACATATCATTTGGTCAGGTAACTGTGGGTATTGTTCTCAAAGCAAGAAGAAAGTATAACTTTGACAATGATTTGTGGTGGGGGTAGGAAGACAGAATGGTAGGGGAAGAAGTGAGGTTATGGGAGCAGGGCTGGGTAGAAGGTGGGACTCTCCCCCCTCCGTGGAGGGTAATTAAATTTGTTTTTAAAGACTAAAGAATTTTTTTTTTTTTAAATAATTTTTGTTAAATTAAGCAAGAAGTTCAATCTAAAAAAATTCATGTTTTTTTTTCTTCTTTTATTTTTCCGAAAAAGGGCCATAACTCCTTTAATATAAATCGGATCAATCCCATATCGATCTATTTTGGGCTGAGAAACCCATACACAAAATTTGGTTCCGATCGGGGAGAAAATGTCTGAGTTATCGCATTATGTGTAAAGTGTCTAAGGAAGGACAGACAGACGACAGACGGACAAACAACGAGTGGTCAATGTGGACGTCGACACTATGTGTACCATACTATGGTATGGGTACACATAAAAATGGGAAGAGCATTGTTACGATATATATAGTTCATGTAAACAAGAACCAAGTCTTGAAATAGTGTCTGACATTTACAGAATGAGGTCCTCAGAGGGTGAATTTAGTGACGCTATTCCACACGTTGGATTTGCACCACCAAATTCACCCTCTGGGAACCTCATTCTGCTTAGGCCTCGACTGTTGAGGGAAACCTAGGATCAGATTGAAGTTTCCCAGTTGAAGTTGGTGATGTTCACCCATTAGTCACCTCGGTTATGCATTTTACCTTCTGCAAATTAGGGGATGCAGAAACTGAACAGAATGGAAAAGTACCGTAACTAAAAACAATTTTAGATACTTCCAATAAATGAGGCCTAAATAGAACAAGGTCTTCAGAGGGTGAATTTGGTGATGCTAGCCCACTGTGCACGGTAGCATTTGAGGCCTAAACAGAATGAGGTCCTCAGATTGCACAGTAGCATCACTAAATTCACTCTCTGTGACCTCATTTTGCAAATGACTATTTCAAGGCTTGCACAGAACCACACTTAAATATAGTATATCTCTTCTGAGCCACAATGGAGGTTTTCACACATAGTAATTTAATGGGAGGAGCTTACAGTTGCTAGGAGACAAGGAGTCAGAAATAGTTTAATTATTTTCACAGTGTCCATCTATCTATTATATATTTTGAAAGATCTGTGTGTGTGTGTGTGTATCTGTCTGTGTGTGTGTGTGTAATCGATGAACTCAAAAACGACCGACCCGATTTCGATGAAACTTGGTATGTGGGGGTATTTTCGGGTCAGGAGTAACATAGGCCTATTGATTTTCAGATCCGATGTCAACTTTTCACGTGCCGAGGTCAAATCTGTTTTTACGCCGTTTTGGGCTAATATATTTCAGTTCGGTGCTCACAAATCGATTCGATATAGCGCGAATAATAAATTGCCAGTCATATAATTTGCACGGTTAGAATCTGTGGCGCTTCATCTTTCCAAAGATGTATCACACGCCTGTGTACGTTTAAAGTTTCTACCTTAATTATCGGGAAGAACGCAGGACCATGCTTCGCTCATCGAAAATCATTGCGTAAATATATTACGCCATCAACATATCGTGACGTGATCGCGTTAACTCTTAACCGGCCGATGTCGCGTTAACTCATCACCGGCCGAGGTATCCGCAAATGACATTGGGCTATATATCTCGGAAACGGGTGGAGCTATCGACTTGAAATTTGGTATGTGAATGTATCTTGCCCCGGATACGAATTTTATCGGGTCGCCGAGTCCGTGCGACACCAGCTTCGCGCATGCGCAGACCAGATCTCGGAAACGGGTGGAGCAATCGACTTGAAATTTGGTTTTTGAATAGCCCGGACGAAGTCGGGTCACCTTCTATATGCTATATAATACATCTGAGAGCATCCATTCTCTTCATTTTTAATTATGAAAAATATGACTTGTCACGCAAATGAAAAATAGTGGTATAAAGGACACACACAGACTGCACATGTCCTGAAAAAGATGGTTTTCTTAAGAGGTTGGCTTTTTTTGAAATGAAAAAAAACTAAATTAGGTCAAAATCATTCAACAATTGAAAATTAGAATGGTATACAGTTTTCTGAGTCAAGAAAGGGGAATAACTCCATATGCGAGTTGTGGAATTTGTCTTCAAACTCTTTGTGATAACTGCTATATAACTTTAATTGTAACAATAATTATTTCTTAAATAGAATCTGGCCATCCCTTTTATAACCATGTCTTGTAATAGTGTGTCTATCATTTCCACAATGAGGTTCCCAGAGGGTAAATTTAGTGAAGCTCTTCTGCACAGTGGGCTAGCATCACCAAATTCACCTTCTGTGAACCTCATTCTGCCCAGTCCTCAACTGCTATAGGAGACCTAGGATCAGATTGAAGTTCCCCTGATATCACCCATTAGTGACCTCGATTAAGCATGTTATCTTCTGCAAATTAGGCAATCTAAGCCTGCTCGTACATAAACCAGCTATGATGTTGGGATAGGAAAATTCTGTTTTTTCGTCCGATAGCATTTCTATGACACGCTTTACACATTAGTGACTGTTGACATAAAACCACAAATAAATGTAATCAAATTTCATAATTGCGACAATAAACAGGTTTATTCCGCGGTAATTTAATGTGAAAAAAGACATTTATGGCTGTTTACGGCATTGTTAACATATTTTAAAAAGTATATGAACTCAAATGACCTCATGAAGTGACATCGGCACATTCCGACAAAAATATTCCAGCAATCGCAAGATAAACATAAACAAAACCATGTGGTCGTAAATTGAATTAATTCTAACACTATCACGTATTCCAGGTAATTTGTAAATTAAAAATTTCATATATACCACGAGACGTTCCATGTAAGAAATGTTTAACTAATATGTAATATAGGAGCACTTACAATAAAAATAAACATATGATAGTGATGGAATATATTAACGGGATATGATGTTTGAATAAGGGTGCACTCGATTGTTAAGGGTGTACTCGATTGATGGCATAGAAGCCGAAATTAACCGAGTACATTATGGAACACTTCGGCTTTCAGTTAAAAAATAAACAAATGTAAACAAAACCGATGTTAGTTCTAATAAACTGGAATATTCTATGTGTAATTTAACAAGAAAGTTTGATTATCATACACTAATATGACCATAAGATGTCACTCTTTCTGATATATATAGCATCAGGTATTGATAATTTAGGTCAAATTCAAGTAAAATAGACTACAATTCCCGCCACCAAATCTGGCCATAAAAGATGTCATAGAATGGTTATGGGGGACATTCTTGTACATAAACTAGCATCTCGATATCCCAATATCTTAGCTGGTTTTCATACCAGCAGACTTGGACTACAAATTAGGGTATATAGAAACTGAACAGAAGGGAAATAGTAACTAAAACAATGTTAATTTGAGATTGTAGATACTTCTCAGAAGATGAGGCCTAAGCAGAATGAGGTCCCCAAAGGGTGAATTTAGTTATGTTAGTCCATTGTGCAGGGTAGCATCACTAAATTCACCCTCTGGGGACCTCATTCTGCTAATGACAGACACACTACTTCAAGGCTTGTTTATAACTTAATGTGATAATGAATTCTGTAAATCAAAGGGTTAATGTATTTACAAATGAAACGCAAACCTTTGTCACAGAAATCTATGAAGAGACGTCAACACAATTTTGAAAGAACTTCACTAGCCAGGGTAGAAGTCTCTAATTCCTTACTACTGGGCTAAAATTTACAGTAATGCCCGAAGTATATGACCCTTTAACCACAGCAGAATTATGGGAAATATTTCAGTATTTAGTCGGAAATATGGCTTGCTGCCATTCATTGGAAAGCTCTCACCTACGATCAATGGCAACAAGCCATATTTCCGACTAAATCCTGAAAAATTTCCCATAATTCTGCTGTGGTTTTGGGGGTCGATTATTTAGGACATTACTGTATATAATATTGTTTATTCAACATAAAATACATATCTGAATGTTGTCATCAATAGTCTGATCAGCCATAAGCAAGATAAACATTTCAAAACACAACAATGTAATAACATAACCATAACAAGTCTTATCACAAAGGAAAATGATATACATTCGTAAATGAAAACAAATAATTCCAAAAATAATCAGAGCCAGTCTGAGTTGTCCCAGCATATTACTTGTACATGGAGCTCAGTCCAAATGTTGTGAGAATAGAACTCTTTTTAGATGCAGAATAGCAGAATCTTTAAATCTTGGGTTTAAAGGTGTTGCTCGGTGTAGAAAAAGCTATCTTTCACAGACAAGGGGCGATTACATTCATTACGCTGGGCTACAATGGGTAAATTACCCTGGGAAAAAGTGAATGGAATGATTTTTAGTGACCGGAGTCTAAAAACAGCATATAAAACATAATTTTGTATTGAGGAAATTTGACAAAACTCACATTGGGCGTGTCAGACAGACCAAGACTTAAGTAAATGAGCAAAAATATCTGATATTCACAATGAAACTAATGAGAATTTTGACTTTTACCGAACAAGCAAAATACCTAATTTCAGAACAACCTTGACACTAAGTATCTAAAACTTTGGATACATAATTTTAACTCATCCAATTGAATTATATATTTCAGAATTATATATTATATAATATCACATTACAATACGCTCGCAGTGACAGCACATTGGTAATAGGTGTAGCGAGAGTAGCCCCGGTCATTCCATTCATTGCCCATTGTAATTTCATTACCTATTGTAGCCGAGAGTAATGAATGGAATCGCCCCAAGGCTTAATAAATTCAAACAATGGATTCCTACTAATTCTCATACATCAGACACAACTAAGACGTCACATACAGAATGAGAATAATGTGTCAGCCATATTTATCACACAGCACATGTGAGTGTCAGCCCTGAGTTTACTTGGAAAATAACACATGCATTCCCAACAACATATTTGACCCGCCATATCAAAACCAGTCGTAAGTCGGGATTTTTTTTTACCCTGTGCCAATGCATTCTCTTATATATGCGAGTTGACCATAGGTCGCCTCGCATATATAAGAGAATGCATTGGCCTAACAATTTTTTTAAAGAAATGTTTCTTACAATTTTTAGGACATAAAATAAAAAACATCCATTACCCTGCAGGGAGCCCCACACATATATAGAAGCATATAGAAGAGTGTCGTCTGCTCATGTTTGTCTGGGGCTCTGTATGGGTGAAATTATTAAATTGTTAAAGATTACAAGAACAAATTATTAAAATTGTAAAAAATTGTTAGGCCAATGCATTCTCTTATATATGCGAGGCGACCTATGGTCGACTCGCATATATAAGAGAATGCATTGGCACAGGGTAAAAAAATCCGGACTTATGACTGGTTTTGATATGGCGGCTCACATATTTGGCACCAATGCTGTGATTCAATACATAGACATTGTGGTTAAAGCACCGATTTATACTGACAAGCAAATGTCACCCAAGTGGCTGTGGCTTGCTCAGGATATGGAAACACTCGGACACGTAATGCATGTCGAACATGGTCTCCTCTGCAGTTAATTATCTCTTCACAAACGGAGGATCTGGAAAACAATTAGCATGAGAATGATATTTAAAAAAATATAATATATATTTCCTTAAAGAAAGCCTGAACACTGAACTATATGGATAGATGTCCTGCGTTTGTAAACCATAGCAGAAAAGGGGTTAACTTTTTGGTCACCTACGGTCACTCACGGTCTCCACTCTTCAGTGGCTTGCCTCGGAATCAGTCACGCATGCGCAGTCCCAATATAATTCACTGTACAGATTGAATTAGCCAGTTTATTTTCAACTCAATCAGAAGATTGGCGAGTCGCGGGGTTGGGAATGGCACCGCCATGGGAGGGCCCTATGATAGTTCAGTGTTCAGGCTTTCTTTAAGGAAATATGTATTATATTTTTAAAAATATCATATTTCCGCCAAAGGAAGCCCTCACACTGAACTATATGGATTAGAATGCAAGCCCAGGAGGAGGCACGAGCAATAAAGTTAATAGCCAAATTTTGAGTAAAGGTACTCTTCTAAAACAGATTGTACCATATATGAACACTTGAATGAATCTGTTAGGATTATTTACGTGAAATAACTCATATAGTTAGAGTGCTATATTGCTCAAATGTGTACCGCCCCCCTTGTTTTGAAACAAACATCCCATGAGGTGCCATCCAATGCATAGTTGCGAGCGAACCGAGCAAGTATAACGGAAGAAGAAACTCTTCGTTCTTCTCTGTGTCGTCTTCTTCAGCTGTCTGTTCTAAGGTCCCACCCGTCAAGGTCCCATGATGCAGGATCATGAAGGAAGGAGACTAACTCACTCTCCGCCTTAGCGACAGAACGACCTGCACAGACGGAGGCCCACTCCGACGATGGCGAGACAACCAAAGTTAACTAACTGCTATTCGCCAGAGAAAAAGCCAGAGAACCTGATGCCAAATTTGTGGCACAGGGATTGAGTTGAGAACCCATTAGGCCAAACAGGTTGTACAACGATAATGGAGTCAAGCCATCTGAACAGAGGGAGCCCCCACCACCGCATCTTGCAAGGTGGTCATGCCCCCTGTCGTTCTTAGAACAGCTTCCTTGTTTTTCTTCTACTGATCACATGTCTCTGAGGTACCTATGCATCACAAGATATCCGACAGAAATCATGTGATACAAATCTTACGCGTATATAAATATATAAAAATGATATAAAAAATATATATCAAGGTGATCTATAAGTCAGCAATGAGATCATTGCAGAAGGCCCTTTGGCTCTTTGACAACTGAAATCAGTTCAAATGATGTACAATGTAATCAGATGATAACCACGGGTAAATTGTCACCATACGGAATATTCAGTTCTGAGCCTCTGCCCAGAACATCATGTCACTTTCCCCCCCAAACATGCAGCAGAACGACCTAGGTGTGTGATAGGTATGTTAGTGTGAGGCATGCAGCAAACTAGGGGAAGACCCCCTCTAAAATGGCTCGCTGATTAAGGAAACAAATGAAATTATCATCCTCCTAGTAAAGGACACACATCCCTTTATAATGATGTTACTTATTGAATTTTAAGAGCCAATATTAGAGAGGAGCTCCCCCGACCTAAGTGGTCCTGTTGAAGGCATGTTTAAGGAAATAGGACAAATCCAGCATAGACCTAAGCGAGCAGAGTTGTCAGCATGGTTTCAGGCCCTTATGATTGGGCGGCTGGTGCCATGTGGTTGGGATCCCCTCATATGGGTTGGTCCCTGCCTGCAAGGAAAGGTCTGATGGCTAGTCAATGAGCTTCCTCGAAAGCTGAGCTGGACAGCGCAAACGTCTTTGCCTGTTTTATTGTCGAATGTTGATAGGACAAATCCGGCATATACCGAAGCGCGCAGAGTTGGCAGCATGGTTTCAGGCCCTTTTGATCGGGTGTCTGGTGCCATGGGGTTGGGATCCACTCGGACTGGGTGGTCCCCTGCCTGCAAGGAAAGGTCTATAACGCTAGTCAATGAGCTTCCTAGAAAGCTGAGCTGGACAGTGCAAACGTCTTTGCCCACGTTATTGTCTATAGGCGTGCAGTGCCCTGTTAATTTTATTACCATGTGCCAGATAATCAAATTGATATTGGTAATAGGAGTATGAAGAGCCATGAGATGTACTCTTGTGTCTGTAATAAACGTACATGCACGTTTATTAAAATTTTGGAAGATTTTTCCACCCTGCACAAGGCTTATTCCAGTCTGCACGTTTATTAATTGTGTGCATTTTTGGAAGACATGTCTTGACAGGCCGATTTTGCCCCCCCCCCCCCCCCCCACTTCAAATCTTAAGAGGGTGTTTATAAATTCCGAGTAAATGTCAGTATACTGTAACAATATATTGATATTGCACCACGTATCAGGTTTTAACGATTGCTGTTATATTATTAACTCACAATAGGCCATGCCAAATATTTTATTGGTAAATAGAATAATAAATTTGTTTCGCCCTGTACTTATATTCCAGTCTGCACTTGTATTACATTAGGTCGGATTTTCAACCCTGCACCTATATTCCAGACTGCACTTTTATTCCGGACACGAGAGTACTCTGTCGGTCAGGCCATTGGCAGGGTCGTTGTGGCACGTGACAAGAGAAATGCTTTCCATGTGAATGTGCTTCATTCATGTGTGAAGTTTATTGACCAGTGTGTCAGTCGCGGGTCGTGTACCTTACCTATGAAATGTATATCACAGGTAAGATAGATCGAGTTCTCGATGCATTTTGAAGACGGTGGTACGAGTGCGCAGGGCGTGCCAGGAGGGCTTGAGAGTTCATAGTTCAGTAGGAAGAAGCCTATAGATGAGATAATCCGTGGATAGGAAATCACGATCCGCAGCTTCTGCCTTACCGATGCCAGACTGTGACGACCGAAAAGACCCACAGTCTGACGTATTGTGCGCAGACGGGTCGTCATCGAAAGCCTCAGACGCCTTGGGGTGTAAGGATAGCATGTCGCTCCCTGCCCTAGCGTCGGAACGACCTGCAATGTCCATAATGGACGACAAAACACTAGAGGGTGGCCCATTCCGGCGAAGGCTCAATCGAGGTGTAAATACCTCCCATGGAATTTTTAAGCTACGGCCAACTGCTTGAGCAAAAGGCTGATAAACTGAGTTCCAATTTTGGAGTCGAATGTCGAAATGAAGAATCCCATAGCCAAAACTGGTTTCTTCTGATAACCAGAAGGAGGTGGAGCCATCGGACCGGGGTGAGCCCCCCCCCAAATGCAGGTGGTCCCGACCAAGCTGAATGTCCTGTCCAAGCAGAACGATGGGTAGAGGCCATTGCAGCAGAAACCCCAAGACGGCTGAGAGGCAGGCAAGGCCGTGTCTTTAGAGAGATCGTGACCAGGGGGACCGGACTTGCTACCTCATGGGTAGGGCCACTGTCCTATGCCGAAGTCGCCGTAGGCCGCCCAGCCGGTGTCGTTACGTTCGCACGCGATTTGGCAACTTCAGCACACAGAACCGCTTGCGCCGGTGTGGGACCGAGTGTCCTGGGGGTCCCAAGTACCCCTGCATCGCCACCGGTCGCCTCCCCACTATTGATTTAATGCCGAGGCATAATCGGGGGAGCGTGAACTGTTCCTGCCCGAGAAGAGATCCGACCGAAAAATATTACCTGGGGAGGATCCAGAGATGGTGCAAATAAAGGCTCTATATCTTATCCGATTTTCATGTTTAGTTGTTGAATTATAGAAAAATTCGTTGAAATAATGGAGAACCAACTTGAATAATTACTATCCCCAGGGTCTCCAGAGTTTGAGCGCCCAAACCTGTAACAGGTAGAAAAACATCCCTGGATCCTTCTCAGAAATTTACAAGCCCACCGGTTCAGACCGGCTTGCTGAACCGGCTGGTGTATAATCGCAGCCATTGTTCACTAGACCTATATACAAGGTAGCTATTAATCGACATACATCTATGACATGGCTGAGATTTTATTCGTAGCACTACGGTACTACTGTCATATGAAGTTATTGTTATGCATGTGACATTGATAAACCAAGATCTAATCCACTGTCAGTATTCTTGACCTTGTGTAGATTGTAAACAACTTCAAGGTCAAACGTGATTAACACATCTGGATCATTTGTATTGAAACAGAAAACAACATAGTATTATGTGAAGCACGTTGTTCATAACATGACGAGAGATAGCGTCAGTAGCGATGGAATTATTGCTAAATAAATTTCCACGCATTAAAACGTCAAAATAATTCCCACGAAATTAGGATACTTCCGACGGTACTACTGTCATATGAAGTTATTGTTATGCATATGACATTGATAAACCAAGATCTAATCAACTGTCAGTATTCTTGTGTAGATTGTAATCAACTTCAAGGTCAAACGTGATTAACACATCTGGATCATTTGTATTGAAACATAAAACAACATAGTATTATGTGAAAGCACGTTGTTCATAACATGACGAGAGATAGCGTCAGTAGCGATGGAATTATTGCTAAATAAATTTCCACGCATTAAAACGTCAAAATAATTCCCACGAAATTAGGATACTTCCGACGGTACTACTGTCATATGAAGTTATTGTTATGCATATGACATTGATAAACCAAGATCTAATCAACTGTCAGTATTCTTGTGTAGATTGTAATCAACTTCAAGGTCAAACGTGATTAACACATCTGGATCATTTGTATTGAAACATAAAACAACATAGTATTATGTGAAAGCACGTTGTTCATAACATGACGAGAGATAGCGTCAGTAGCGATGGAATTATTGCTAAATAAATTTCCACGCATTAAAACGTCAAAATAATTCCCACGAAATTAGGATACTTCCGGCGGTGAATCACGTGGCATTTTTGATATCTGACAAATTCTATCATACCTTATAGGTGCTATAATAATTCCATAGATGTATTTCTCACAATAATCTGTGCGCCTCGTAAGGCCTTGAAATGGCGGCTAATTATGGCGAAATGCTGATTTTCATATTCGATAAATTGTTTTTAAGTTCGCCGCCTGTTTGAAAAACACGAACCATTATATGTTTGAAACGAAACGGTCCGTGAATTCGAAACGATAATTATAAAAACGAACGCGTAGGCGACCAGTAATTATTGTATCGATAAATTGAATTTGTCGCTATTGTTAAATGACAAATTCGGAAAAATACTCCCTTAGATCCGTTCGGTTGTAGCAGAAAAATAAACTGGCTAATTCAATCTGTACAGTGAATTATATTGGGACTGCGCATGCGTGACTGATTCCGAGGCAAGCCACTGAAGAGTGGAGACCGTGAGTGACCGTAGGTGACCAAAAAGTTAACCCCTTTTCTGCTATGGTTTACAAACGCAGGACATCTATCCATATAGTTCAGTGTGAGGGCTTCCTTTGGCGGAAATATATAGACTGTAATATATTATAAAGTTTATATACAATGTTGTGTACAGTATGTGTTTTTCATGTACGAGTCCAGGTAAGTCGCGTAGCATCGAGTCCAATATGATTTTTCACCACAGGGAACATCTATCGTCTCCAGTAACTTTTATAGGAATCAACATGTGTTTTACTTTCATTTATTTTCTCTATCTATAGCTACATATTTTTTTTGATACAAAACAATATTTCTGATGTAGCCGAGAGTAATTTGTGGTGAAATCTTTTATTTGTCTTGACTGAGGGTGTTAACAAGATAGAGTTCTCCCTCTTGGTACATTCCAGGTATGCTCAGAATGTTTTCACGATATTTATGTTATAAAAAATAGCCCCAAGGTTTAACTACTCCAGGAATGTGATAAGAAATTCTAAATGGCAACAAGCCATATTTCCGACTAAATCCTGAAAAGTTACCCATAATTCTGCTGTGGTTAAGAAGTCGATTACTTAGAGCATTACTGTCTATCAAACTTTTTGGGCAGAGATAAACTATCTTTAAAGATGGTCTATCTCTTCCTAAACACGTTTTACATAGTTTCCGGCGTATAAAATCATAAAAATGAGTCAAAGACACCTATCCGGAAATGCTTCTATCAATTAATATTGAATTTATATCAATATTTTCTTATATAATGCGAATAATCAAGTGGGACATGTTTTCGTTACTATTTTTTTAATTTTTAGATAGAGTTATGCTGCATGCTATGCACCTAACGAATGTGAGTCGTAAAATGTACCAAATTTATTTGTATGTATATTACACCAGAAAATTTAAAATTAAATCAATATTATTATTTCCGGACAGGGGTCTTCGATTCATATTTATTATTTTATACCCAGTAAACCTGAGTAAACTATAAAAACTTGTATAGGAAGAGATAGACCATCTTTAATATCCTTAACCCTTTGGAGAGTATTTGTAACGTCATATACATGACGTCATGAGTAAATTTAACGTCAACATCATAGCCTTAATTATTAACAAGATCGGGTCAAAAGGGTCCAATGATTTGTTTCAATTTGTGTGCATTTTTTGTTAACGTGTGTTATCATAAAGGATTGCACTAGTACATTTGGGACATTGCATTAATCAAAATATCTCCTAAACAAATAATTTATAAATCAGATGATTTATTGAAGTTAAAGTTGAAGCATAAAATAACACTTCCTGAAATGACATATATGTCGTTCTACTCCTCAACCGATAGACGACATATATGTCGTTCTACTCACCAAAGGGTTAAATGTTGAAAAATGCCTTAAAAAAACTCATAGCAAAGGGAAGGGGGGAGTCTTATTTGAAACCTTTATGCAGAATATACAAACTACCCTGGTTCATTTGACATCTAAATTGTATCTTCAATTTTTAACCAGTTTGCATAGATTACATATGGAGATGTTTATTATATGACTATGACTATTCTTCCCTAAATACCACTATTGTTTGATGATCTAACCTTCGGATCACACTGATTGAGATTTTCTCTGGATCAAATCAGATCACACTCCTTCGGAAATTGCCGAGATGTGTTGAATTAATGATGACAGACTATTTATCTGTTAGAAATAGAATACGTATAACTAGGTACACTGTGGCTGTGTTTGATTTCGCCCCCGTTATATCCAGTAACAAAATTAAACTGCAGAAGTGAAAACATTTGTAATTGAATGGTTATTATTGTAAATAGGGCGTCTTATAAATAAATCTTTTATCATAGCAGTGAGTTGATCTGTATCGTCGCATCACGTCTCGTTGAGATGGGCAGATTGCCAATCTTCAACTTCAACTCTATGTGATACTATGACATGGATCAACACACTGTTGTGATAATATGTATTTATTACCTTAGGCATGTGTTGAATATCTTACGAGCATTCCTGTGGGTGACCTGAATGGGAAAACCTTTAAATGTGTGCTCATGTGGTACAGCATTCTTAATTGCTTCCTCAAATTCTTCGTTCCCCGAAACAATGCCTGAAACAGATAATAAAGATTAAAGTGACTAATTAACACTCTGTTTGGGTGATTGAATGGTAATAGACAATAAAGTAGTTATTTCCATAAATTTTATATCCAAATTGGCAGCACACAATGACATTCATACATAAGAATTATATATAGAGCGACTCCCATCAATCAAATCGTTACCTTTTGTTTTCCCGCGTAGTTCCGACATTGTATATTCTCAAATTGTACAATTGGTGCGGCTGGAATTTTCGGTAAAATGAGTTGAATGCTGCATTTTTTCAGTAGGCTAAGTGCCTGGGAAATCAGTCATCAGTTTTATTCATGGAAATAATCAGGTACTATGTCTTTAACCCTTCCATGACTGGAACATCCTAAAACTTTGCGAAAACCCTGTGCCAATGCATTCTATTTTATATATATGTGAGTCCCCCAAAGGGAGCCTCACATATATAAGAGAATACATTGGCCTAACAATATTTCCTTGACATTGTAAGGCAGTGCATTCTCTTATATATGCTAGGCTCCCTATGGGAGACCTGCATACATAAGAGAATACACTGAAACAGGATCTTTAATGCTGCAAAAGCGCAGCTCCTGTCATGAAAGGGTTAATAATTTGATCTCTTGCAACATCCAAATAAAGAATAAGATTTCTTTTAGATAAACACAATACCTTTGTGCCTGAATTACACAGATGTGTAGAATAGGTGTATTAACCCTTTACCCAACAGAACGGCCCTGTGCCAATGCATTCTCTTATATATAGAATGCATTGGCTTAACACATATTAAAAATGATAAAATTTTCAAAGAATGTAGAAAAATATTATAAAAATTGTTAAAAAATGTAAGAACAAATTATAAAATTGTTAAAGAATGTAAGAAAAAATGGTAAAAAGTGTTAAAAAAAGAATTTTTTTAATAGGCCAATGCATTCTCTTATATATGCGAGGCGACCTATGGTCGACTCGCATATATAAGAGAATGCATTGGCACAGGGCATAACTGTAACCATCACAACGTGGTCAATGAACCGGTTCCAATGATATCCATATTTGTATGGTGTTATTGAGACAGACCGAAGATATTTTAGGCTGTTGAAGCTTTATTTGGGCGTTTTTGGCCGTTTTGTTGGGTAAAGGGTTAATAGGAGTTTGTCCTTCAAGAAGTTTATTATAGACATTTACTATCCACTTGGGCATATTGCCCTCCACAATGCTTGCCAAATTTGATTATACAGGGTTCATACACCTATTCAAGCATAAAATTTCATTTCTTTTCCAAAACTTCATTCATAAATTTTCCCAAGACTTTGAGCTGATAATAATCCCCTAAGTACTTGGCTAGGCGAGACTTAATCTCTCTTCACAATTTGGCTTCAGTATCAGTTAAATTAGATTAATCTTCCAAAAGAAACCCATGATATTGTCTACATGCATGCATTTTACACACACTCTTCAACTTTAAGGGTGTTTCAAAGATAATTTCTTTATTCTATTATTTTTTTCTGACCCGCAGTGAAGTGAGGCAGATTTTTATAGAATTTTTTCCACAGTTGGGTAAAAAAGGTGGCATTTTCCCCATTACTTTTCGAGATTAGGAGACGGGATTTTAAAATTTCAAAACTTCCAGTATGGCATATATGAACCATTTCTGTTGTCATATATTATTTTGCGATATGTAGAGCAAAACAGATTGTAGTTAACCATTATTATATGAATCATATGTGATTCATAGTGGAGATACCACACATGCTGTCATTGCTGTGCATCAAATTTTCCTTCTATCGGCGACATAACGCTAAGAATAAAGTATGTAACATCAGGCAGTGGTCCCGATGGAGATGACATGACAAGACTTGCTGTGGATTGTGCAATCTCGTCTCGATTATGGCCCACAAATCCAAAATGATGTAAATGATGTCCGAAACTTGTCATGATGTCTTTGCTGGTTTTCATTAAGCTAACCAATGAAATTGGTCTAAATGAAATTAATAGGCCTAAATCACATGGGATTTCTTCGTAAGTTGTGAAGTAGCTAATTTAATTTTCATCGTGATAGTCTATTCCCGATTCCGTGCTTTAGTAATCTCCACACAGTTGCTAACTGGAAGTCACATGACAATTTCTCCAAAATTCATAACCGCAATCCTTTAAAAATCACTGATGGATATAGAAAAAAATATATGACGTCATTCACCTACGACTAAGGTATAACCAACCATGTGTGCCTGCGGCACTGATGGTTGATATAAAGATTAGTGTATCTAGCACTGTAGCTGACAATTAACCCTTTCATGGCGGGAGCTGCACTGGTGCATATTAGAGATGCTGTGCCAGTGCATTCTCTTATATATGCGAGACTCCCATAGGCAGCATCACATATATAAAAAAATGCACTGGCTTACATGGTCAAGGTAAACATTGTTAGGCAACTGCATTCTCTTCTATATGCGAGGCTCCCTTTTGGAATCTATAGAATGCTGCTATGAAGAGATACACCATCATTAACTGGCAAGATAACAAGAGAGACCACAGGTGTCAAGATAACACATGTCCTATCCTTTCAAAATCACATCAGGGCAATAACATACCTTCCAATAAAATAACATAGCAGTTGTTCTGTGTTTATCAAGTACTCTATCTTTAATACTTTCATGATGGGAGCTACGCTGGTGCAGCATTAAAGATCAGGTATCAGTGCATTCTCTTATATATACGAGTGGCTGGCTTACAAGCTCATTGTAAATATTGTTAGGCTAATGCATTCTCTTATATATGCGAGGCTCCCTTTGGGAGACTCGCATGTATAAGAGAATGCATTGGCACAGGGTTTTAGCAAAATTTCAGGAAGCTCCGGTCATGAAAAGGTTAATAACTAGCCAGGAGTACACTTGAGCATGAAATAACTTTAAAGGAACAATTGGAATTGGAATATGGTTATATTACCTGTCACTCTTTCGTGTTCATAGCTAGCAAGTGCTGGAGTGAGGAGATAACTCAGTTGGTCATCAAAACTTGTGATTAGTCCATGATCCTACAACAAATGAAAGTGTCAGTGACACTGTAGCTCAATTTTCATGTGCTACAGTCAATGGAGCGATTTGGATTGCGGAAATGTCTAAGTAATACTAGATGTCAACATGAAGAGATATAATGTACTAGTATATATAAAGTAAATTCCAAGATGGCCACTGACCGCCATGTTTTCCAATGAAATTAAAAAAAAATTCAAAGCTCCCATCTAGTGGTCACTCCGAAGATCAATATGAAGTTTAGTGACAATTGGATGAGGGATGTGGTCTGTCGAGTGTGCCAAAGAATTTAGTCATACAAAGCGTAAAATCCAGGATGGCCATTAAGCAGCCATGTTTTTTCAAGGAAATTTAGAAAAAAAGATGGCTCCCATCTAGAAGTCACCCCGAAGATCGATATGAAGTTTGTTGATGATCGGATGAGGGATGTGGTCTGTAGGGTGTGCTAAAGGATTTAGTCATGCAAAGAGTAAATTTCAAGATGGCTGCCGGTGGCCATGTTTTTCATTAAAAATTGTTAAAATTCGATAGCTCCCATCAGGAGGTGATCCTAAATATGCCTATAAATTTTCAAATCAATTCTCTAATAAATGAAGGCTGCGGGGCGTGCCGATGGATTCAAATTTGAAATCAAGATGGCTGTGGCAATGTTTTTTAACAAATTCGGAAAAAAATATGGCTCCCATCTAGAGATCACCTCAAAGATGTACATGAAGTTTGATGATGATCGGATGAGAGAAGTGACCTGTAGGGTGTGCTACGGAAATTGTTGACAGATCACAGACACATGCCCGCACGGACACCAACACATCCCAATAGCTCAAACTTGAATTTGTCAAGTTGAGCTAAAAACAGTTCAAATTATTGTACTCCTTGTCACAGCTTTATTGACCATGGTAAAGATTCCAAACTCATGTGAGAGTACAATACTACTCCACTCTGGAATCACAAACACATTTAAACATCACGGTCCAGGGATTTTTAGGCAATGACAGGGGCCATAAATGGGTTCCATTCCCAACGGGAAATAGTCAGGTTTATTCCCAAGCTTGAATTTAGTGTGTCTGACATTTGCAGAATGAGGTCCCCAGAAGGTGAATTTAGTGATGCCATCCCTCACAGCGAGCTAGCATCAGTAAAATCCAAAATGGCTGCCAGTGGCATGCTTTTTAACGAAATTCAGAAAAGTTAAATTACTCCCATATTGTGGTCATCCCGAAGATCCATTTGAAGTTTAGTGACGATCGGACAAGTAGGGTGTTGTCTGTAGGGTGTACCAAAGGATTTAGTCATAGAAAGAGTAAAATTCAAGATGGCCACTGGCGGCCATGTTTTTCAATGAAATTCGGCAAACTTTGATGGCTCCCATCTAGAGGTCACCCCGATCATCCATATGAAGTTTGGTGATGATCAGATGAGGGATGTGGTCTGTAGCTTGTGCCCGAGGATTTAGTCATGAAAGAGTAAAATCGAAGATAGCTCGTTCCCATCTACATTTCACTATTAACATCCATGAAAAATTTCATGATGATCAGACAAACACTTCGGCCTGTAATGGATTGAATTTTGAAATCACAGATGGCCACTGGTAGCCATGTTCTTTTGCCAAATGATCCCAAAATGACTCACTCCCATCTACATGTCAATGTCAACAGCCAAGACAAATTGCATAATAATTTGAGCAAAGGTACGACCTGTAGCCCGTGCTAATGGATATTGTTGATGCACGACGCACATAAGGATGACAGACAACTAACCCATGGCAATAGCCCTAACTTTACAAAGTAAAGTTGAGCTAATAAAAATGTATAATTTTCATAACTGAATGGGATAATCCATTGAGTAAAGAAAGGGATCATCAACTTACCCTTCTGTGTTCAGTTGTGAGTTGGCGGAGCTGGATTTCGAGATCGTTACTAATGACAGCGTGATCAAGGCTAGAAGGACAGAGTGGAAGCGTTGGAGGCCACGATGCGGCTGAGCTGCATACTGATTGGATGGCATCGGATGACATGGATTTCCATAGCGACTGATCCTGAAGATCAAATCGGCAGATTTCAACAATATCTGTGGGCTGAAAATTAAGAGAGTGATATGTTTTGATAGACACTGGTAATTGGTTCACGAATGAATAACAAACTCATAGTCTGATCATTTACAATTTTAATTGCGGTGATGGGGGTCATGGTTGTAATGTTTCATACAGAAATACACGCTGTATTTTCCTGTATATACATAAATGCACACCAGTATTGTGTAATGTCACATGAAATGGGGTTATTGACATCGTGTAATAAACATAAATGCAGGGTTATTTTTTTGCATGAAAAAATGACAGTCATAACAAACAGGAGTAATTTAGCTACTAACTGTAGCACATTAGAGGTAAGAATTATAACTTATCCTGGTTACTAACAGACAATAGGTCTAACTTACCTGGCAGTTTGCATAGAAGGATTTTTGGTTGAACACACACCCTACAGTTCTGTATGGACAGTCTTTCCGTCTTTGCTTTGAGAGTGGTGGCTCATTAGGATCAATTGGTGTGTGAATATGCCTGAAAATAAAAGTGTATTATCTGTCCATAAAAAAAAAAATTCCAGCATTGTTGTTAACCCTTTGTATACTAAATACCCATTGACAAGTAGTTCCCTTTGGAAATGTTCAGATAGTAAGTTCAACGACCTATCTGTCATATCCATTGACATTATTAGACAATTCTAATTATCATTAGTAACAAGAGATGGACTGTCGTCCGGTGCATACCCCCTGTGGCATACCGCCTGGTGTGGGCATATCTATAACCAATGACTGATATTATTAGTGATATACTCAAGACAGATGGACCCAAAAATCAGCATTTTCATAAAAACAAAGATGAATAACTATAGAACGAAAAACCAAAACAAAACAGTTGAACATGCTATTAAATGTCCTCATAGTGGTGAACATCCATGATGGATACCAAATTTCATTGACATCCGAGCATTACTGTTCAAGTTGTGGCCCTGAAAGACATGGGACAGACCAAAAAGCCATCATTTCCAAATAAACAAAGATGAATAACTCTAGAATGGAAAACAGATCTGAGGACTACTGTTCAAGTTATGACCTGAACAGACATCGGACGTACTAAAAACCCAACATTTCCAGATAAACAAAGATGATTGACTCTAGAATGGAAAATCCGAACAAAAAGATGGAACACTCTATTGAATTTCGTCATAGTAGTGAACATCAATACCAAATATCATTGAGATCCCTCATCTGATAAGTTAGTATTCAGGCGCTATGACAACTGAAGGAATGTAACATTCTACTAACATCGCCGAATATTTGAAGCAAATCGACCATACCAATCCATAGAAAACATCATCAGAACTACACTCAATTATAAATATTTACCACTCATTTCGGGACACATCTATTGGCGATAAACTAATGAAAACGATTTCACCATCGAGAGTCACTGCATTTAATTCAGATATAAGAGTGTGTGTTGTCAATTTGGATATACTATTTGTAAAAATTACTCCGCAATTCTCCTTTTCTATTTGATCACCATACCGGAGTGTTCCACATCACTTTAATAACCTTTGAATCAGTTAAGTTTCAGGAATTTCCTGATATACCAGTCATGTCTTAAATAATGAATAGGTTAAGGTGGCAGCTAAAATACCTAGTGCAAAGTACGGCCTTTATTCCTATTGGGAGTAAATATAAGCAAATTTATTATTTATCCAATTGATGAAATCCACCATCAATCTGAAAAACTGTATGTTACAACGAAGGTCTGGTCAACGGATGATTCCTATTAACAAGACAGTCAAAGACTGTGGGGTCGCTCACCAGACTGCAAAGACTGATGAGACTGGGACTCTGGAGACCACAATAGTCAGAACTTTTCATAAGCACTTTGAAAAAAGTAGATCTAAACACGATATGTGGCTAGAGAGGCTTCAGTAGTGTACAGTGGGTAATTTCGAGGTGAATATCCACCATGAAATTGCCCACTGTTCACTACTGATCACCCCCCTCCTCCAGCTCAACAAGTCCCCTCCCGACAGGGCTCCAGACTCCCAAGTCTTGGGTTGGAATTTCACAACCGACATCTCAAACTTTCTCAATTTTTTGAAATTTCCAATCTCACAAGCACCTTTTTATAAAACCATTTAGACATGTTTGAAGCCCATTTATCCATGGACCCAAAACACCATACATGTATGTCAGATTAATCAGTTAGGTAGTTCCAAGGAAGATGTTTTAATGAATTTGGTATTTCAATGATTTTTTAAACACAAAATTGTTAACTCCCCATAGCCCCCGTCATTTCTTAACAGGTTGACCTGATGTTAACAAATCTGAATATCAGTCACTAAAGGATCATCCATACTATATGTAAGCTAAATAGTCCAACCTCTCTTGAGAAGACAATTTAAGAATGACTATAGAGACATACAGTTATGTCCCTGGTCCCACCCTATTTAACCTGGTGACCACATCTGAATAAATTTCAATACCAGACACCAAAGAATCCTTCATACTAAATATCAGCAAAATAGACCTGTTAACATTTGTGGCGATTTCGGTCGAACAGTTTAACCCGAAGTAGGAAAATGTGGACTGTTACTGGTTGAAAAATCAAATCTACAGCCTCATTGCCTCCACCCAGGCAGCTTAGAAATCAATAGGAATCTATATATTATTATACCAGTATCAAACAGCATACATACAGGTAGGGTGGGTGGTTGAGAGTTAAATCTCTTATCTCTGCCCCTTATTTGAACAAATGTGAATCCCCATCTATGAGATCTATTCATCTAGAAATTTCAAACGGTAGATTTTAAGAGTTGAAGAAAACTGATTTTCCTCAAAAGTTTCCTAAAAATGACCTCACGTGTACAAATCTGAACCCCACTCACCAAAGGACCCTCCATACCAAAAGCTAAATAGGCCTGATGGTTTCTGAAGAATTACTATGGAGGGAAAGAGTTATGGCCCTGGCTTCTCACCTATATGACCTGATGAACTCATTTGAACAAATCTGAATGTGAGTCAAAATATATAAACCATTTCGGTCTTTAATATGTATGTGGAGAAGAACAAAATTGATGGACGGATGGAAACATCCCAACAGAGGGATGGACGGGAGGACATACTGACAGACAAATTCAATCCAATATACCCCCCCCCCCGCAAGTTTTCTTTGCAAATCAGGGTATAATGAGTACAACTGGATAGGTGGTGGTTAAGAATATAATAGTGGAACAGCCAAGCCTGAATATAGTGTCTGACTTTTGCAGAATGAGGTCACTAAAGGGTGAATTTAGTGCTGCAATCCTGTAAGGTGGGCTAGCATCACCAAATTCACCCTCTGTGGACCTCATTATGCTTAGGCCTCAACTGCCATCGGAGACATAGGAACAGATTGAAGTTGTCCAGTTAATTGGTGATGTGCACCCATTGGGCACTTCAATTATCAATTTTATCTTCTGACAGCAAATTAGGGAATATAGAAACTGAACAGAAGGGAAAAATTAAGTAGAAATGTCAATTTAAGACCTGTATACTTCCCTGAAGATGAGGCCTAAGCAGAATGAGGTCCCTGGAGAGTGTATTTGGTGATGCTAGCCTACTGTGCAGAGTAGCATCACTAAATTCACCCTCTGGGGACCTCATTCTGCAAATGTCAGACATACAGCATTTTGTTTTGATATGATATGTTAATGATACACACAGAGCATGACTGTTTAGACCTACCTGTCAGCCAGCTAGATAACATCTGAATTGATGAATGTTATTAACTCTTTCTGTCTGGGGCTAATACCATACTTTATGGATGTTACAAGGTGTCAGTTTTTCTAATTAATTTTTTCTTGACTGCAGTGGGTGCAGGGCGGCACAGATTGGGGGGGGGTGGTAGTGGGGACAGGGGTGTAGAGGGGTGAGGAGGGAAAGGGGTGGAATGGGGTGTTTTGTGTCTAAAAAAAATCCAAAATCTCAGGTGTTTTTTTTTTTTAAGTTATGTTCCTGACACGGCCCCTATTTGACACACTGACCCCATTTTAACAAATCTGAACCCCAGTCACACAAGGACCCACCATACAAAATATTAGCTAAATCAGCCTGATGATTCTGGAGAAGAAGTCATTCTAATAATTACTAGGGAGAATAGAGTTATGTCCCTGATTCTGCCCCTATTTGACCCAGTGACCCCATTTGAACAAATCTGACCCCCAGTCACTCAAGGACCTTCCATACCAAATATAAGCTAAATAGGCCTGATGGTTCTTGAAAAGAAGTTGTTTTAAGAATTACTATGGCGGG